>OX375804.1:11228911-11828659 GCA_947359425.1 Lagria hirta | reverse complement strand
TTTTTATGTTGCAAATTTGTGAAATACATAAATAGTTTATTAATTGTAATTGATAGAAAATAAATAAAAACATATTTTCTGATAATGATCAGTTTTAAAAATTCGTTGTTTTTTTGAAAAAATATTGTCTAATAGTGAAACAAATAACTTAATATAAAGTAAAACTTTGTTTGTTCTTCATTTTTGTTTAATTTTTTATTAAGAGTGATTGATAATTCGAATTTGTGTTTGCAAGAGTACTAACTATGGTCAGAAGGTCTGAAGTTGGCGCATCCACCATTTGTTTCGAACACATTTTGTTTTATAATAAAAACAGATAACCAAATACATATAAAGAAAAACTTAGTTTTTTTTATTAAAAGACATGATTAATTCGTGTTTGCGTTTGCTAGACTAATACTTATTGTTAGAAATTTAAACATCTACTATTATTTTCAAAAAAAAGTTGTCTGATAATAAAAACAAAAAGCTAAATAAAAAATAAAAAATTTCTTGTTTAAATTTTTTTTAATATTTTATTAAAACTTATTAATAAATTGAGTTTGTGCAAGCAAAAATATTAATAAGCATTTATATTAAAATTATATTAAAATCGGTTTTTTCTAATTTTTTAATTTGTTTTTTAAGATTTAAAAATGTTTTGAAAATCATAAAACAATATTTTAATAAATTTTAAAAATTATTATATTATTTATTACATGTGATTATTAATGCAATAAAATTATTTGTTAATTAGTTTTATTATTTATAATAAATTTATTGTTTTATTTAATTGTTGTGTTGCCAATTTGTAAAATACATAAATAATTTATTAATTCTAATTAATAGAAAATAAATAATAATATGGCATCTGACAATTAATAATGAATTTTAAGAATCTGTTATTTTTTTTAGAGAAAAATAACTAAATATAAAGTAAAACTTGATTTTTTGTGTATTTTGTTTTTCACTTTTCTATCAAGAGTGAAAAACAATTTAAGTTTGTGATTGTAAGAGTAACTATTGTTAAAAGTTGGCGCATCTGCCATTTGTGTCAAAAAAATATTGTTTTATAATGAAAACAAATAGCCAAATATGAAAAAAAGTTTTATTTATTTATTTTTCAAAATTTTTATTAAATGTAATTATTAATTTGTGTTTGTGTTTCAAAAAGAGTCAGAATTTTGGGCAAACGTTATTTTTTTTTAACAAATTTTGTCTAATCATAAAAACAAATATAAAATAATTTTATATTAATAGTGATTTTTAATTTGATTAACAGGCTCATTCACCATTTTTTTTGAACTATTATGGTCTAATAATGGAAGCAAATAGACAAACCAAAAGTAAAGCATTGTTTTGTAAAGCAAAAGTCATTATCAATTCTTTTTTTTTATTTTCAATAAAATAAACTATTGTTAGAATAGATTAAATTTTTTTTGTACAAATAATATTGTTTAATTATAGAAACAATTAGCCAAATATAAAGTGAAACTTGTTTTTTTTTATTTATTTTTAAAAAGTCTTATTGAAAAAGATTATTAATTTGAGTTTCTACTTGCAAAAGTATTAATTATTGTTACACTTTGACGCATTTACCATTTTTTTAACAAAAATATTTTCTAGTAATAAAAAACAAATAACTAAACCTTAAGTAAAACATTGTTTTTTGTATTTTTAATCAAAAATGATTATCAATTCTATTTTTTTATTTTTAAAAAAATTAACTATCGTTAGAATAATTTTTAGCGCATCTGTCATTTTTATTGTACAAATATTGTTTAATAATAGAAACAATTAGCCAAATATAAAGCAAACCTTTGTTTTTTTCTATTAATTTAAAAAAAAATTATTAAAAGAAATTTGAGTTTGTGTGTGTAAAAGTATTACTTATTACACTTGGACGCATTCGTAATTTTTTTAAGATACATATTTTCTAATAATCAAAAACAAATAGCCAAACCTGTATCTGATGCAACTTGCCGACGAGTTCCAATAAGAACGAAACATGTCTAAATTTACAGATATAGTTTGAGTAAATTTGCATTGATGCTCTTTAAATTTTTTAATTTTTTATCAAAAGTTAATTATTTAATTTAATTACTAGTTTTATTGACCACAAAAATAACGAAATAAACAATAAAACATTATTTTCTTAAATTTTTTATCAAAAGTAATTATTAATTCAATAAAATTAATTGCTAATTAATTATAATAATTATTAGTTTATTATTAACTTAATTTGTCTGACTTGACCTTATCTGACCACATTTGTTTCGAACAAATTTTGGATAATAAATAAAACAAATAACCAAACATAAGATAACTATTTATTTTCTGTAAAAAGTAATTAATAATATAATTGGCCTGACCTGACCTGATCTGACTCGGGCGCATCCATCATTTGTATAGAACAAATATTGTCTAATAAAAATAAAGCATTTTTTTATTTATTTATTTTTTCAATTTTTTTTTAAAAGTTATTATTAATTCACTTGGCCTGACCTGACCTGATCTGATCCGAGCGCCTCCATCATTTTCTTGTTGACCACAAAAATAACGAAATAAACAATAAAACATTATTTTTTCGAATCTTTTATCAAAAGTAATTATTACTTCAATAAAATTAAATAATAATTAATTATAATAATTATTAGTTTACTATTAATTTAATTTGTTTGACTTGACCTTATCTGACCACATTTGTTTCGAACAAAATTTGGATAATAAATGAAACAAATAACCAAACATAAGATGACTATTTATTTTTTGTAAAAAGTAATTAATAATTTAATTGGCCTGACCTGATCTGACTCGGGCGCATCCACCATTTGTCTAGAACAAATATTGTCTAATAAAAATAAACCAATTTTTTATTTATTTATTTTTTTAATTTTTTATCAAAAGTAATTGACCTGACCTGACCTGATCTGATCCGGGCGCCTCCGCCATTTTTTTAAGCACAAAAATAACGAAATAAACAATAAAACATTGTTTTTTTTTAATTTCCTATCAAAAGTAATTATTAATTCAATAAAATTAATTGTTAATTAAAAACCGTATTTCTTATTATTTAATTTAATGTTTGTGTTGTCAGTTTGTAGAATACACATAAATAATCCTAATTATTTATGTTATTAATCCTAATCAGTAGATAATAAATAAAAATGTCATCTGGCAATAATCCCGTGGGTTTCCATCCAATACAACGTTAATAGTAAATATTCCGAGGTGTAGGCAAGCGTGTAATTAGTTGGAATTAAAAAAATATTAATTACCAGAATCTATAGAGGCGATAAGCGAATCCATATTAAAGTCACGGGTTTGTACGATTCACACCATGGTGTCGGTAAATATAGGTTTGGAAGATGAGGTTTTAGAGAAATCGTGCTTCTGATACCATCTTGCGGTACCACCTCAAAGGTACCACTCTTCTCCATCTTTATCCATTTTCAATCTCTTTAAAACACTTTCTCATTGTTCACCTTATATAAGTTCCTTTACCTGTCGTTTACCGACAAAAATAAATCATTCTATACTGTATAAGCCTTCAAAAACATTTTTTTTTCTATAAGCTTACTTAAAAGTACTGTAAAGTACTGGAAAAAAAGTCTAAATGTCCTAAGCGCGTGCCACTAGGAACAGTAGGAACGTTTTCAGCTGAAAAAGTTAATCAAGTATTATAAGAAATGGCTTTTTCGTAATCACTATTATTTACAATCACTATCATTTCTAAGTTGGTACCTAATTCGACAATTGGTACTTTTTTCCGCCCTTGTGAGATAAACCACCTTTTCTCACACCCATCATTCGACCCCTATAAAAAAAATTAAACCATAATCTTATTTTAAAAAATAATAAACCTATAGTTCCATTTCACATCACGCCCAAACCATTTCGTTAAAAAAAAAAATCAAGGTGATTGGTGGTTGAAAAAAACACTGCTGGAAGAATCACTTTATTCTCAAACCTAACGTGTTTCGCGGCATAATTGAAGTTTGAAATATCGCCGAGCGCTCCGCCCCCCAGTCGCGGTTTCTTCTTGAAGTTTCAACCTTTCCTCCCACGATAATTGACTAGAATTAACCCTTCAAGAATATTTTTTGAAATATTACGAAAATCAGTCGGAATTCATCAAAAATACTTCAGCAGCTGACAGCCCCATCTGTTTAAAATAAAGATAACGACTGCTTATAGTCCTACAAATTCCTAATTTGGTAACCCTGCTGGTTAGAACAGAATTCTGTCTAAATTATTACCAACCTAATATTCATAACTTAAAAATACCGAGTGTACTACCAAAATTCAATTTCAAAGACGGCTACGTTTTTTTGACAACACGTCTTAGATCGGTTCGTACTAAAATTAAGTATTGTAAAATAACTACTCATCCTGCATTTTTCTTAAAGACACAAATTGATCGAATATTTCCATTTTCCATTTTTTTGCTTTATTTTATTTTAAAAATAACATCTATTAATTACTGCCGATAAGCTAAGCCGGCACTGACGGTAGACATTGACATTAACATTTAAGCACAGTGCCGTACTGAATAATAAATAAATTTTTAATTATTTAAAAAAATTTTTAAAATTTTTAAATTTAATTTTTATTTAATTTAATAATTTATTAAATTTAATTTTAAATAAATTAAATTTATTTAAATAATTAAAATTATTTACAAAAAAACGGGAAATTTTCAGACAAGATATAATATGTAGTTCTTATTTTACAGCGCTCAAAAACAATAACGCAAACTAATTAAATTGATATATTCAAATTCACAAAAATTTCTACGTCATTGCGTAAGCGACTTTATGTTTACCCACCGGGTTTTAGTACGAATCGATCTAAGACCTGCTGCCAAAAAAGCACAGCTGTCTCTGATTTCTCTTAATATTGCAAATGTAAGTTTAATAATATTATCTTTAAAAATCTGTTTAGGTTCAAGAAAGAGTAATATAGAAGTACCTCAAAAAAATTTTAGCAAAAAATATTTTACGTGCTCATTCCCATGCTGATTGAGAAATTTAACAATTTGACTTTTTTTACAAAAGACAAATAAAGTTTGGGCAATTTTGCGTCCCAAAATTAAAATTTTGTGCGTTTGAACGATTGTAATAAAGTAATTATAAATACAAATTTGTTTATTTGTCACGCATAGGTACATTGTTTTGTGTAAATAATTAAAAAATATATACTGGCACAAAATCATAAATTGTTCAATTGTACAAAGTGCCATAAAACACATTTTACTAAATTAGGTTATGTTTCTACAGCATACTATCTGTCACTTCGCCAGGATTTTCTAAAGCTGATTTTCGTTCATTGACAGCAGTTACAAGTTTTCTGTACGGTCCAATTGGTAGACTTAAGCTTTGCATATCGCTTTCTGTCAAAATCATAAGCGTTTCTAGATCGATTTTTTGCTCTTCGAAGCGCGGTAAGTACTCTCCCAAGCCCCATGCGGTGAGAAAACGCTCCAGGGGGCCGTTAGGGTTTTCCTCGTCACTGGAGTCTGAATCTGAAAAAAAGTTATAGTACTCGATTCGTCTGTAATGGCCATTACTCACTCACTCGCTACGCTCGTGGCGCAATTTTCATCTTCATGAGTAATAGCCATTATTACACACTTATTGTATAGTAAATTTTGTAATTACCTGAAAGTTCATCTATTGATAAAGTGTTGGTTCTATGTCCATAACTTTCACTTGATCCTATTGAACTTTCTTCATTGACTGTATCGCCGCCGTAAAAACCATGGAATGTATTTGTTATACTTTTTCTGTAAAATTAAATTAAATATTAAAAAGATAAGAAAAAAAATTAAACTGAAAAATATAGAAAAACATAAAAAAATCAAAATGGCGTTAAATTTAAAAAGCTGTTAGTTTTAACAATTTTTCTCTTACTGATCAGCTGAGCACAACTTAAATAAATAATAAAAAAAGCAATGAAAACAAAATAGAAAAATAAAAATGAATAATAATGACAAAATTAAATATAATAAACAAAACAAACAATAAAAAATTAAAGAAATACAAAAATGAAAGCAAAAGTCTTACAAATCCATAGCCTCACTAACAAAAAAAACAAAAATTAATTAAAAAAAATTATAAATCGATATAAACATGTAAAAGTAGCTAACAAAAACAAAACAAAAATAAAAATTTATTGTGTTGTTTAATGAAATGGTAAAAATCAACAAGAAGCGGTCCTAACTTTAAGATTTGTAAGAATAACTTGACATTATTAAAATGACAAAAAAAACGTCAGTTTTTCAAAAAATTAAAATATAAAAAACAAAATTATCAAAATGTCAAAAAAAACACATTATAGATGTATCTAAAAAGCTAAAAATGCCAAACTGTATTGAGTTGAGTTAAGTCAAGTTTTTTTAAGCAATTTAAGATATTTTAAAAGTAAGAAAAAAACGAATTGTAAGATAAAAGTGAAAGTAAGATAAAATTAGAGAAAAAATTAAAACAATAAAAAATTAAAGTTAAATATTAACAATAAAAACAAAACCAAAATTTAATTTCAGGACAAGAAGTCTTACAGATTATATTCCACCTAGCAAAAAAATAAAAAAAATGTCAAGAAAAAAACAAAGAAACTATAGAAACAAGTGAAAGTGACCCACAAAAACTGATAAAAAATAGTTTGAATAGAACAAAATGAACCAAAACCTAAAAAAAACTATAAAAAACGGTTAACTTGAAAAAAATTAACAAAAATCAGTTCTTTCTTTAAGATCTCTTAGAATATCTTGACTATATTAGAATAAGTAAAAAAGACAACACAAAAATACAAATTTTTTTGTTCCAGAGATAAAAAAAAAATTTAATAAAACTTTTTAAAAGTGCAAAAAATTACTAAAAAAGTAACAATAAAAGATATTTTACAAATAAAAAAAAAACTGAAAAACATTCTAAAGTCAAATATAAGATTTGAGAAATAATAAAATAATTAAGATTTTTAAAAAATAACAAAATTTGGTTTTGTTGGTTTTTAAGAAAAAACCGACAAAAAATGTTTCTATTTCAAGGCAGAAAGTCTTACGTAGTTTAATCCAACAAACATTGTTAAAAAAACAAAAACAAACAAAAGAAACAAGTGGTCAAAATAAACATATCAGATAAAAAATAGTTTATATAAAAGTAAAAAAAACAAAGCGTAAAAAACAATTTAAAAACTGTAAAAATCTGTTTAAAAAAATAGCAAAAATCAGCAATAAGCAGTTTTAACTCTAAGATTTTTTAGAATATATTCACATTATTATATTGACAAAAAAAGATGTTCAAAAGAAATAAAAATACAGATTTCTAGAAAAAGTAGAATATAAAAAATATATATATAAAAAAACAAAGAAATGATAGAAAAAAGTAAAAGTGGTCAACCCAAAACTGATAAAAAAATTTTTGAGAAGATCAAAGGAAGATAAAGTTAATAAAAATGAAAACAATAAACTAAATAAATAAATTAACAATAAACAAACTTTATAAATTTTTAGAATATTTTAACATCATTATAATGACAAAAAAAGATGTCCAAAGTAATAAAAATAGAAATATAAGAAAAAAAAATTTATAAAAGTGCAAAAAATTACTAAAAAATGTAATCATATAAAAATAAAACATCTGAAAAACCTTCTAAAGTCAAATATAAGATTTGAGAAATAATAAAATAATTAAAATTTTTAAAAAATAACAAAATTTGATGTTAAAAAAACTAACAAAAAATGTTTCAATTTTAAGGCAGAAAGTCGTACGTAGTTTAATCCAACAAACATTGTTAAAAAATCAAAAAAAAACAAAAAAAAAAAAAAGAAGTAAAAGTGGCCGAAATGCCGAAATAAACATATCACATAAAAAATAGTTTATATAGAACAAAAAAAACAAAGCGTAAAAAACAATTTAAGAACTATAAAAACCTGTTAAAAAAAATAGCAATAATCAGCAATAAGCAGTTTTAAGTCTAAGATTTTTTAGAATATATTAACATTATTATAATGACAAAAAAAGATGTTCAAAAGAAATAAAAATACAGATTTCTAGAAAACGTAGAATATAAAAAATTAATATAAAAAAAACAAAAAAATGATAGAAAAAAGTAAAAGTGGTCAACAAAAACTGATAAAATTTTTTTTGAGTAGAACAAAGGGAGATAAAATTTACAAAAATAAAAGCAATTATTGAAACTGGTCTTAAAAAATGCCAAACATTAACAATAAACCAACTTAGAATGTTTTAACATCATTATAATGACAAAAAAGATGTCCAAGGAAATAAAAATACAGTTTTTTTGTTCTAGATATGAGAAAAGAAATTTTATAAAACTTTATAAAAGTGCAAAAAATTACTAAAAAAAGTAACCATAAAAAATATTTTACAAATAAAATAAAACAACTGGAAAACATATTAAAGTCAAATATAAGATTTGAGAGATAATAAAATAATTAAAATTTTTGAAAAATAACAAAATTTGATGTTAAAAAAAGCCAACAAAAAAGATTTCAATTTCAAGGCAGAAAGTCGTACAATCCAACAAACATTGTTGAAAAAACGAAACAAAAAAACAAAAGAAACAAGTAAACGTTGTCAAAATACACATATCACATAAAAAATAGTTTAAATAGAACGAAAAAAACAAAGCGTAAAAAACAATTTAAAAACTATAAAAATCTGTTTAAGAAAAAAGCAAAAATCAGCAATAAGCAGTTTTAACTCTAAGATTTTTTAATTAATTAAATCATATATATATATAAAAAAATCAAAGAAATGATAGAAGAAAGTAAAAGTGGTCAACAAAAACAGATAAAATATTTTTTGAGTAGAACAAAGGGAGATATAAAATTGACAAAAATAAAAACAACTATTGAAATTGGTCTAAAAAAAATGACAAAAATTCACAATAAACCAATTTCACAAACTTTAAAAATTTTTAGAATGTCTTAACATCATTATAATGACAAAAAAAGATGTCCAAAAAAAAAATACAGTTCTTGAAAAGATGTAAATATAAGAAAAAAAATTTATAAAACGTCAAAAAAAAGCAACAAAGGACATCATAGATGTATCGAAAGACTAAATGGTATTAGGTTTGGTTAGATATATTTTCTAAAAAATCACATAAATGTGCAAACAATTACCAAAAAAGTATCAATAAAAAGTATTTTGGAAATAAAAAATAATCTATAAGAAACTATATAAGTCTGGAAGAGAGTGAAGACTGTCTATAACAATTTCTATAGTTTTTCTTAAAAAAACCTGAGACAATCAAATCTAAACTATAAGAACAAAAAATACAAAATTGTTGAAAAAAAAACAAAGAAACTATAGTATCAAGTAAAACTAACTAACAGAAACAGATAAAATAGTTAAAAATGAACAAAAAAAAGCCAAAAATTAAAAAACTATAAAAAAATGTTTAAAGAAAATGGCAAAAATTAGGAATAAACAGTTCTAACTTTAAAATTTTCTTGAATAGTTTGACAGTATTATTTTAACAAAAAAAAATTAAAATAAATTTTTCTAAAATGTGTAGACACAAGAAAAAAACATTAAAAAAAAACACAGCAATAAAAAACATCATAGACGTATAAAAAAAACAAAATGGTATTAGATTAGAGCAGGTCTATTTTATAAAAAAATTGATATTAATGTGTTAAAAGCTACAAAAAAAGCAGCAATAGTAAATTTTCTACAAATAAAATAATAATCTATAAGAAACCAAGTAGTACTAAGTCTGGAAGGATGCAAGACTGTATATAGTTCTACTACAACAAAACCTAGAGAAAGTATGATAGCTTTTTATAAAAAACTTGAGAAAAAAAAGATCAAGTATAACAGAAAAAGATGTTATAAAAGTCAAAAAAAAGCTAGAAGCGATCAAATGGTATTAGGTAGAATTAATTTAAATCAGTTTTTTAAAGAATATACACATAAAAAACTACGTACCTAAAATAACTAAAGAACTAGAGTTATTAGAAAACAAAAAAACTAGGAAAATTATTTGTTACTAGGTCGGGTTAAGCTAAAAGATAAAAAACAAAATGCAAAAGATTTAGAAAAAAATAGCAAGAATAGATCTGAAAAAAACAAATTATTAGATTAATTTATTAGATAACCAAGTATTTCATTTTTTTATAAAATTGTAATAAACAGCCTAGTTTTCTATTTATCGTCTCCCATACATATTCAACCAGTGCCAAATCTGGAAAACGTGAGTTCAAAAAAGACTTTTTGTTGAAGGCAAATTAAACAAATACTATTTCTTTGCTATGATCTTTGGGTAGATGGCGTACAACACCTAAAAATTTTACCTAAAAGCAATGCTGCCAATACCAGGACGGACAAAAATCCCCGCTTGCTGTTGAGGTAATTTGGCATCTCCGTTGTTTTCTAATTCCAGCATAAAATCTGGCTGGGAAATGGACCTTGTCATCCCATTACTTGGAGGTGGTGGCGGAGAGGACTCTATATACTCAGCTTCGTTAAACAAACCTTCAAGTCTACCTTTCTTTATAGAATTAATAGTACCAGTATACAACACTTCTGAATCTCTTCGGAAGCCTTTAAGCGATTTAACAGATTTCTTCCCATCTTCAATTTCGGTTACTTTAAACTCATCATCTAGACCCACAATTTTGCTTGCTCTACTTGCCAAAGCTTTTCTGTGAACCGATCCCAGGTTTCTCGTACCAGAAACAGTACCATTTCCTACAATAGCACTAAACGAATTTCTTGGAGGCTGAGGTCCTAATGCTGTCAGATTTGACATTGAACCACTCTTAATTCTATTTTTAAATGTCTCTATCATTGATGGTCTATAGCCTTTTACCACTCGCTTTTCTAATTTTTCTTGTACTTGGTCTTGTTTGGCTTGACGTTTGTTGAATTCCTGGAAAATTAACAAAACATAATCATTTTTTAAGCCAGTTTTCAAATAGGTTTACTAGTTGCACCAACTGCAAAATAAACTTGATATTGGTTTATATAAGTACAGTTGGTACTACTTGTTTTCTTAATCTTCATCTTCATTCAAGAAGATTACAACACATAAAAAAACCTAAATATTTGAAAAAATGACGTGAAAGAAACAACTAAGATAAGAAAAACATAACAGATACAACAAGAAGAAGAAGAAGACAAAACACAAACAAATCTAGAAAAGGCAAAAAGAGAGACAAAATGAAGAAAGAGAGAAAAGCTTTTTCACCTTTATTCGTTTTTCTGAATCTTTTTTCGCTTTATCTTTCAAGGCTTTCACTTTCTTCTTATCACCGGCTTCCAATTTCGCTCCCATACTATCCAAATACCTCAAGATTTCTTCTCGATTGTTCATTCCAGCAAGTTCTTGGGCCGTTCTCCCATCAATATCAGTGGCGTAAAGATTTGCTCCAAAATTGACTAGAAAGGTTACAATGGGCTTATGTCCTTGGGCAGCTGCCAAATGCAGGGCAGAATTGCCAAACAGGTCTGCCTTGTCCGGGTCTCCCCTAGAAATTAATAATTACTATAAATAGTAACAATGCTTTTGACAGTGATGTGATATATCTTATCAATCAATAACATTGCAGGAACATGACTAAAAATCATTGATAAAATTCCTAACAAACAATCTAAAGATCGTAAGAATTTTGATAAAAATTATTTAAATAAACTGATTCGAATAAAAAAAAAAGATAATACCATACTCCATACATGTTCAATGGGTAACAAGTCTGGAGAATATGAAGGCTGAAAAACTAAATCATTGATAAAATTTTCTACAAAAAGTTTGTATTAATTTTTACATCTCTAATTGTACAACACCTAAAAAAATGTTATAATAAACTAATTAATTAATTAATTTTATTAATTTTAATAAACTGTGCAGTTTATAATTTACAATATCTCAAACATGTTCAATAGTACACAAGTCTAAAGAACCTTAGGACTAAAAAACAAAAATTATTTACAAGATTCTCTACAAATAATTTATAATTTGATCTAGTAAATAATTAATTAGTTTACTAACTAATTAATTTATATATAGTTCTAAATGTGTTAATAAACTACTCAGTTTTGTGTTTATCAGGTTCCATACATGTTCAATAGGTAACAAGTCTGGAAAATATAAAGGCTAAAAAACTAAAACTTTCTACAATTTAAAGTTTGCATACATTTTGATAGCAAAAAATCAAATATAATAATTTCAGCATTTAATAAGCTAGTTAATTAATTTAATTAATTAGTTTACTAAATAATTAACAAATTTGTTTCTAGTCTTAATAAACTGCTTAGTTTTGTTTTTATCGTATACCACACATGTGGTGACAAGTCTAGAGAATATAAGAGCCAAAAAACTTAATCAAATGTTTAGCAAACTTATTAAATAATTAAATTAATTAGTTAACTAATTGGTTATTTAAATTATTTAATTAGATACCTAATAACTTTGTTTTTTAATATTAATAAGTTAAATATAATAATTTGTGCAACACCTAGGAAAACTGTTTAACAAACTAATTAATTAATTTAATTACTTAACTTAGTGAATACCTAATAAAAAAATTTTTATATAGTTTTAATAAAGTGCTCAGTATTCTGTTTATCGTATTCCACACATGCTGAATAGGTGACAAGTTTGGAGAATATAAGAGCTAAAAAGCTAAATTAACTGTTCAACAAACTAATTAATTATATTAACTAATTAAACTCATTAATAAATGGTTTAGTAACCTAATACCTAATAGTTTTTTTTGCAATTTTAGTAAACTGCGTAGTTTTTTATTTTTTATGTCCCAAACATATTCAATAGGTGACAAATCTGTAAACCTGAGAGCAAAAGAATAATTTTTTTTACAATTAATCTAAAATTTGTAAATATATTAACAACTTTAATTTATTATAACCACTTAAATAAAAAAAATTAAAATTTAGAAAAACCGTTTAATGAGTAAATTAATAATTTAATTAATAATTTAATGAATTAATTAGTTAATGGTTCTTTTTTTGTTTTAATAAGCTGCTTAGTTTTTTATTTATTATGCTCAAAAAGAGACAAGCCTGGAAAACGTGAGAACTAAAAAACTCAAATAATTGACAAAATGTTTTAAAATTTGCAAATATTTTATATAAATTAATAATAAAATAATTAACTAATTAGTTTATTTTTTGGTTTTTAATAAACTGCTCAGTTTTGTATATATCATATTCCACATATATTTAATAGGTGACAAGTCTGGAGAAGATGAGGGCTAAAAAACTAAATTATAGATAAAACATTTACAAATAATTAACTCCAATTTAAATAAAATAATTTGAACAAAAAATGCAACATCTAAAAACGATGTTTAAGAAAGTAATTAATTAATTTATTATTTTTTATAAACTGCGCTGTCTACAGTTTACAATATCCCAAACAAGTTCAATAGATGGCAAATCTGGAGAATATCAGGGCTAAATAGTAACTTAATTAATTAATTAGTTACTTTGCTTTTTTTTAATTTCAAATAAATGTTTAGTTTTCAATTTTTTATGTCCCAAACATATTCAACAGGTGACAGGTCTGGAAAACGTGAGTGCAAAAAAACTAGAATCATTCATAAGACTTTTTACAAACAATTTAAAACTTTTAAATATTTGGATAAATTCTATTTAATATAACAATTTTAATTAAAAATTCAAAATTTGGAAAAATAGTCTAATAGTCTAATTAATAATTTAATTAATCAATTAATTAGTTTTTTTTAAATAAACTGCTTAGTTTTTATTTAGTATATTCAACAATTGTTTAATAGGTAACAAGTTTGGAAAACGTGAGGGCAAAAAACTCAAATAATTTACAAAATTTTTAACAAACACTTTCAAACTTGTAAATAATTTGATAGCAAAGCCATAAATACATTTTTAATTAAATATAAAACAATTGTTAAGACAATTGTTTAAATTAAAAATACTAAGAAAAAATGTTTAATAGGATAATTATTAATTTATTAATTGAAATAATTATTGAATAATTAAACTAATTAATTTATTTATAAGTTTTTTTAATTTTTATATTTAGCGCAGTTTACAATTTACAATATCCCAAGCAAGTTCAATAGATGACAAATCTGGATAACATCAACGCTAAATATCTAAAAATGTTTGTAAAAATCTCTACAAACAACTTAAAGTCTGTAAATATTTTGTAAATGTTTTAAATAAATAAATTATTTAATTAATAGTATTAATTAGTTTACTAAGTAGATATCTAATTTTCTCTAGTTTTTTTGCTCAGCTTTTTATTATTTCGTATGTTCAACACATGTACAACGGGAGACAAGTCTGGAAAACGTGGAGGCTGAGAAACTAAAATCATCAAAAACAGTTGAAAATCAGCAATTGTTTTGATAATAAGGTTATAAATTTTTTTACAAATATTTGATATAAATAAAACCCCGAAAATTTAAGATGATGACTTGACCTGACCTGATCTGACTTAAAGTTATAATGTAAGTAAAAACAAAAGTTTTTTTTTCTAAAGGTCTTTATTAGAAATGCCCATCATTACCAGCTATAAAAAGTGGACAAAGCGGTATTTTTTAGACTTTCTTTATCAACAATTTGTAAAAAATTACAACTTTGTTGTAGACGCGGTTCTTTGGTCTTCGAAAGGACCGCGTCTAAAACTAATTTAAATATGTATAACAGGTGGTCTGAATGAAAGTAAAAGAATTTCAAATACATCTTCTTAGGAGTTACCAATAACACATGATTTGATTTGAAGTTAAATAGACTAATATTAATGAAAAACGCAACAATTATAAGGAATTTTTACCACAAATGCGTTTCGTAGATTTGAAAAACTTTTGGCAATATAACCCCACACAAGTTCAATAGGTGACAAATCTGGAAAGTGTGAGGGATAAAAAGGTATAAATATTATTAGCATTATAATTTAAGAAAAATGACTTTTAATGTTGCTCTAAAAATGCGATGATTATTATCATTAATAAACAAATTAAATTAATGCGAAACAATAGATTATCTCCGAATAAACCATTCAAACCGCCAATTATAAAAATTAATTTAGATTAAGTTAATTCAAAATGTTGTTAATTAAAGAATTAATCGAGGTAATGATTGTAACCGTTATAAAGAGATAACTCTTTCAATTAAATATAATATTATGATTTCTACACTCTCTATGATTTATATTAATAAAAGTAATTATTAGAGAAAATAGAACCGAGTTTTGATTAATTGCTTATTTTTTTAGTAAATGCTTGGTAAATTTAAAAAACAACAAAAAAACTAAGAAAAATGTATAAAGTAAAAGAAAAGAAATATTAAACAAAAATAAAAATGTTTAACAAGAGAAACAAAATATTAACAAAAGAAACCAAAAAAAGTGTATTAAAAATATATTAAAACAAAAGAGGAAGAGGATATAAAACCAAAATAAAGATGTTAAAGAGCAGAACAAAAATATGAAAGTAAAAAAAAAGATACGGTTAATGAAGAGACTGAAGAAGCTAGAGAAGAAAAGATATGAAAAATAAAGGTTTAAGGATAGAAAAAAGAAGAGTATAAAAATTAATATAAAAAGTACTATCCTATAGTACCAATTGTCTTAATTTTACATCATCTGTTTCTACCACCGAAAGCGCTGGCCAAAAAAACAGTTATTCAAAGTTGGCGGTAATTTAAAAACATTTTGTCGGTTATTATCTAATTATCAGCCATTTTGTAAATATTGTCAACCATAGATAAGCTTTATGAACTCTTATCAAACCACAAAACAACATAGAACAGACTAAAAGCAAGCAAAACGCTACAAGTATTAAAAATACTCTTGAAAGTTGTATGGAATTTATTTAATAATCGATTTACAATATGACACTTTTTAAATGACAAAAAAACTGATAATGATAATAAACCAATAACTGATAAGATAACACGCTTGATTCTGTAATTTTTATATATATATTTGCACATACCAACACACAATTGACATATATACAAAAGTATTTTGACAATTTTGTAATTTAACACACTTAAAGACAATATACTATCTTAATTATTAAGCGATAAGAGCGTAGATTTTATTTAAAAAATTAAGAGAGAGACATACCCCCGACCACATAGTAGCCTTAATGCCTCCAAATTTCCATAAAAAGCTGCGTATAGAGTTGGTGTCATGCCTTGTTCGTCTCTTCCATTGCAATCTCGTTTTGTGGCTTCTTTTAAAACTTCTATCATACCATCTTTTGCTGCTCTAAAACAAAGATAATAGGTGATAAAGTCAAAAATGACAAAAAAGTTATAGATATATACGACTAGGAGGTTCACAAAAGTGGCCTGCAAGATCTCAGATCTAAGAAACATAATAATTTCTAATAAGAAAATGAGCATATTAATCTAAAACAAAGATAATAGGTGATAAAATCAATAATGACAAAAAAGTTATAGATATATACGACTAGGAGGTTTACAAAAGTGGCCAGCAAGATCTCAGATCTAAGAAACAAATTTTTTTCTAATAAGAAAATGAGCATATTAATGCACTTACAAATTGAAAAAAATGTAAATTTTTATTATTTACAACTAAAAAACAAAAATAACGGTTGTTCTACTTATTTTAAGACAGAGAGATGATCTTTATGTGGCCAGCAAGATCTCAGATCTAAGAAACATAATAATTTCTAATAAGAAAATAAGCATATTAATCTAAAACAAGATAATAGGTGATAAAATTAATAATGACAAAAAAGTTATAGATATATACGACTAGGAGGTTTACAAAAGTGGCCAGCAAGATCTCAGATCTAAGAAACCAATTTTTTTCTAATAAGAAAATGAGCATATTAATGCACTTACAAATTGAAAAAAATGTAAATTTTTATTATTTACAACTAAAAAACAAAAAAACGGTTGTTCTACTTATTTTAAGACAGAGAGATGATCTTTATGTGGCCAGCAAGATCTCAGATCTAAGAAACATAATAATTTCTAATAAGAAAATAAGCATATTAATCTAAAACAAGATAATAGGTGATAAAATTAATAATGACAAAAAAGTTATAGATATATACGACTAGGAGGTTTACAAAAGTGGCCAGCAAGATCTCAGATCTAAGAAACAAATTTTTTTCTAATAAGAAAATGAGCATATTAATGCACTTACAAATTGAAAAAAATGTAAATTTTTATTATTTACAACTAAAAAACAAAAAAACGGTTGTTCTACTTATTTTAAGACAGAGAGATGATCTTTATGTGGCCAGCAAGATCTCAGATCTAAGAAACATAATAATTTCTAACAAGAAAATGAGCATATTAATCTAAAACAACGATAATAGGTGATAAAATCAATAATGACAAAAAAGTTATAGATATATACGACTAGGAGGTTTACAAAAGTGGCCAGCAAGATCTCAGATCTAAGAAACAAATATTTTTCTAATAAGAAAATGAGCATATTGATGCACTTACAAATTGAAAAAAATGTAAATTTTTATTATTTACAACTAAAAAACAAAAAAAAAACGGTTGTTCTACTTATTTTAAGACAGAGAGATGATCTTTATGTGGCCAGCAAGATCTCAGATCTAAGAAACATAATAATTTCTAATAAGAAAATGAGCATATTAATCTAAAACAACGATAATAGGTGATAAAATCAATAATGACAAAAAAGTTATAGATATATACGACTAGGAGGTTTACAAAAGTGGCCAGCAAGATCTCAGATCTAAGAAACAAATTTTTTTCTAATAAGAAAATGAGCATATTGATGCACTTACAAATTAAAAAAAATGTAAATTTTTATTATTTACAACTAAAAAACAAAAAAAAACGGTTATTCTACTTATTTTAAGACAGAGAGATGATCTTTATGTGGCCAGCAAGATCTCAGATCTAAGAAACATAATAATTTCTAATAAGAAAATGAGCATATTAATCTAAAACAACGATAATAGGTGATAAAATCAATAATGACAAAAAAGTTATAGATATATACGACTAGGAGGTTTACAAAAGTGGCCAGCAAGATCTCAGATCTAAGAAACAAATTTTTTTCTAATAAGAAAATGAGCATATTGATGCACTTACAAATTAAAAAAAATGTAAATTTTTATTATTTACAACTAAAAAACAAAAAAAAACGGTTATTCTACTTATTTTAAGACAGAGAGATGATCTTTATGTGGCCAGCAAGATCTCAGATCTAAGAAACATAATAATTTCTAATAAGAAAATGAGCATATTAATCTAAAACAACGATAATAGGTGATAAAATCAATAATGACAAAAAAGTTATAGATATATACGACTAGGAGGTTTACAAAAGTGGCCAGCAAGATCTCAGATCTAAGAAACAAATTTTTTTCTAATAAGAAAATGAGCATATTGATGCACTTACAAATTAAAAAAAATGTAAATTTTTATTATTTACAACTAAAAAACAAAAAAAAACGGTTATTCTACTTATTTTAAGACAGAGAGATGATCTTTATGTGGCCAGCAAGATCTCAGATCTAAAAAACAAAAATTTTTATAATATAAAAATGAGCATTCTAAAAGTCAAAGCTGTCAATTACAAATTTAAAAAAAAATAGGTTTTTATTATTTAGAGCTCAGTCGAAAAAAACCGACTATTGTATTTAAAAAAAAAAGTTTTGAGAGGTTTATAAGACAAAGAGGGGTACAAAAGTGGCCAACAAGATCTTAGATCTAAGAAATTAAATATTTTATAATAAAAAAAATCATATTAATTTCTCATATAAATATAATAACTTGTTCATATGCTTTAAATTTAAAAACTTTAAATATGTACTTATATTGCGTTTTAAATGTCAAAAATTGTCCATTACAAATTGGAAAAAAATTGGGTCTTTATTATTTAGAGCTAAAAAACTAAAAAAAAACCTTGACTGTTATCGTTATTTTAAGTAAGAGAGATGATCTCAATGAGTCCTGAGAAGTTTATAAGACAAAGAAGGTTACAAATGTGGCCACCAAGATATCAGATCTAAAAAATTATTTTTTTTATAACATTTTGATGTTTCAAAAAAATATAAAAGTTTGTTAATATGCTTTAAAATTAAAATTTTTAAAAAACTACTTAATTTGCATTCTAAAATTTAAAACTTGACATTTACAAATTAAAAAAAAAATAGGTTTTTATTATTTAGAACTATAAAACCACAAAAACACTAATTCTTATTGTTATTTTAAGAAAAAAAATGAGCTTTGTATGTCCTGAGAGATTTATAAGACAAAGAGGTTTACGAAAATGGCCAGCAAGATCTCAGATCTTAAAAAATAAAAATATTTATAATAGAAAAATGAGCATACTAATGTTTCATACAAATATAACAACTCATTGATATGCTTTAAAACAACAAAAATTAAAATGCTACTTAATTTGCGTTCTAGATGTCAAAAATTGTCAATAACAAATAAAAAAATAATAGGTTTTTATTATTCAGAGCTAAGAAACAACAAAATAACCAACTGTTCTAAATATTTTAAAAAAGAGAAACGCTTTTTATGAGTTTTGAGAGGTTTTTAAGACCAAGAGGTTTCCAAAACTGGCCAGCAAGATCACAGATCTTGAAAAATAAAAGTTTTTATAATAGATAAATAAGCGTACATATTAATGTCTTATATAAATATAGCAAATCGTTGATATGTTAAGAAAAAAAAATGATTTTTATGAGTTTTGAGAGGTTTATAGGACAAAGAGGCTTACAAAAAAGGCCAGCAAGATCACAGATCTTAAAAAATTAAAAAATTTAAAAAAAAATGAGCATTTTGTTGCCTCATATAAATATAACAAATCGATGATATCAAAAAAACACCAATTCTTATCGTTATTTTAAGAAAAAAGATGAGTTTTATATGTCCTGAGAGATTTATAAAACAAAGAGGTTTACAAAAATGGCCAGCAAGATCTCAGATCTTAAAAAATAAAAATATTTATAATAGAAAAATGAGCATACTAATGTTTCATACAAATATAGCAACTCATTGATATGCTTTAAAACAAACAAAAATTAAAATGCTACTCAATTTGCATTTTAAATGTCAAAAATTGTCAATTACAAATTAAAAAAATGTTTTTATTATTCAGAGCTAAGAAATAAAAAAATAAACAACGGTTGTAGATATTTTAAGAAAAAAAAATGATTTTTATGAGTTTTGAGAGGTTTATAGGACAAACAGGTTTACAAAAGTGGTCAACAAGATCTCAGATCTTAAAAAATAAAAGTTTTCATAATAGATAAATAAGCATATTAATGTCTTATATAAATATAACGAATCGTTGATATGTTAAGAAAAAAAAAAAGATTTTTATGAGTTTTGAGAGGTTTATAGGACAAAGAGGCTTACAAAAGTGGCCAGCAAGATCACAGATCTTAAAAAATTAAAAAAATTAAAAAAATTAAAAAAAAAATGAGCATTTAGTTGCCTTATATAAATATAACAAGTCGATGATATGCTTTGAAACGAAAAAAAAATAAAAAGCTACTCAATTTGCGTTTTAAATTTAGAAAATAATCAATTACAAATTTAAAAAAAAATTGACTTTTTTTTATTTAGAGCTAAGAAACAAAAAAACACCGACTGTTGTAGTTATTTTAAGAAAAAGAGAGGGTTTTTATTAGTTCTGAGAGGTTTATAAGACAAAGAGGTGTACAAAAGTGGCCAGCAAGATCTCAGATCTTATAAAATTAAAACATTTATAATGAAAAAATGAGCATTTTATAGTCTCATATAAATATAACAACTCGTTGATATGCTTTAAAACAAACAAAAAATTAAATGCTACTTAATTTGCGTTCTAAATGTAAAAAATTGTCAACTACAGATTAAAAAAAATTAGGTTTTAATTATTCAGACCTAAAAAACAAAAAAAAACTGTTGTAAATATTTTAAGAAAGAGAAATGATGTTTATGAGTTTAAAGAGGTTTATAAGACAAAAAGGTTTACAAAAGTGGCCAGCAAGATCACAGATCTTAAAAAATAAAAAAAATTTAATAGAGAAATGAGCATTTTGTTGTCTCATATAAATATAACAACTCGATGATATGCTTTAAAACATAAAAAAATTAAAAAGCTACTCAATTTGCGTTTTAAATTTCCAAAATAGTCAGTTATAAATTTAAAAAAAAACTAGGTTTTTTTTATTTTTGTTTAGAACTAAGAAACGAAACAAACACCAACTGTTGTAGGTTGTAGTTATTTTAAGAAAGAGAAAGAATTTTTATTAGTTCTAAGAGGTTTATAAGACAAAAAAATTTTCAAAAATGGCCAGCAAGATCTCAGATCTTAAAAAATTAAAATATTTATAATAGAAAAATGAGCATATCAATATCTCATTTAAATATAACAACTCGTAAACAAACAAACAAAAATTAAAAAGGTACTTAATTTGCGTTCTAAATGTCAAAATTGTCCATTACAAGTTAAAAAAAAATTAGTTTCTATTATTTAGAACTAAGAAACGAAAAAAACCCCAACTGTTGTAGTTATTTTAAGAAAGAGCGATAATCTGCTAAGAGGTTTATAGGGCAAAGAGGTTTATAAAAGTGGCCAGCAAGATCTCAGACCTAACAAATAAAATTTTGTATTTGCTATAAAATGAAAAATTCTAAGAGGTTATTACAATAATTTAAATAAAATTCTTATCTTATCAAATCAGCAATAATTATGATGACTAAAATATAAGAACAATGTAACGTGACATTAAATTATCATTATCATTAAGAAAAATTACGAAAAAGAAATTTTTAAATATTTTTGAATAATTAGCAATAAATAAATAAATAAATAAACAGAAAGTTTTTGGTTTAAAGGTTAATATATTGTGCGGTATAACCTACTTTTTATTTAGCTTTAAAACGATATTTTCTCTATAATTTTGGAAAAAAAATTCAAAAATTTTTATTAAAGGGCTTTAAAATCTATGTCTAATAAGATAGATATGAAATGTTTCCTTTAATACCGCAATTTTTGTTAAGTAGAAGTTTTTTTCTCTTTGTTTATCTATGAAAACAAATGAATTTTTCAAAAAAAAGAAGAAATTCAATGAATTTCCGTTAAATTCCCAACAAAATTTCCAATTTTAACAAAAATTCCTTACTTGTGAAACCTGTCAGTTGACATTGTTCATCTATTTCGGCCTTTTAAACAAGCTTTTTCCGCACTTTTTGGCACTATTTCGCACTTTTTTTTTCGAGAAAAATTTGAAAATATATTTTATTTTTGCTTTTGTTCTATCTCGGTTCTATAACTAATAAAAGATAACTGAACTGTGATATTATTCAATTCACCTGTAGTGGGCTCAGCCACCTGGCAAAAACAATTTGTGCTCGACGATGCTCGGTTTTTCACGGAAAATGCCGACCAAATAGATAATATAGATATCAAAAAAATTTAATCTAATCTATTTATTTTTTTAAATTTGACGATTATTAGTAAATCTAGATGAATAGTTTTCTGAGAATGACATAATCTAGTCTATTGTTTAAGTTTATTGTAGCAAATCATTTAATTTTTGAAAATAATTTTTTTGTGGCGCTACTTTTGCTCTACTTAAAATTATCTAGATGACAATTTGGACAATAATGTTATGTAGATAAAAACTGTAACCAGTTACAAAAAAATATATAATATAAAAATTCTAGATAAAACTATTTAAATTATATAAAAATATCTAGATGACAATTAGTAACAAAAATTGATCTAGATAAAACTCTAAATGATAAAATTAAAATCAAATATATGTCATAAAATAATCTAGACAGTAAGCAACCGATTATCTAGATGACAGTTTAGATAATATAAGATTATCTAAATAAAAACTGTAGCCAGTTACTAAAAATATAGAATATAAAAATTCTAGATAAAACTATTTAAATTATATAAAAATAACTAGATGACAATTAGTAACAAAAATTGATCTAGATAAAACTCTAAATGATAAAAATATCTTTAGATAAAAACCAAATATATATGACATAAAATAATTTAGACAGTAGGCAACCAATTATCTAGATGACAATTTAGATAATATAAGATTATCTAGATAAAAACTGTACAAAAAATGAATAATATAAAAATTCTATATAAAACTATTTAAATTATATAAGAATATCTAGATGACAATTAGTAACAAAAATTGATCTAGATAAAACTCTAAATGATAAAAGTATTTTTAGATTAAAACTAAATATATATTTTATAAAATAATCTAGACAGTAGGCAACCAATTATCTAGATGACAATTTAGATAATATAAGATTATCTACATAAAAACTGTAGCCAGTTACAAAAAAAATATAATATAAAAATTTTAGATAAAACTATCTAAATTATATAAAAATATCTAGATGACAACTACTAACAAAAATTGATCTAGATAAAACTCTAAATGATAAAAGTATTTCTAGATTAAGACTAAATATATATGTCATAAAATAATTTAGACAGTAGACAATCGATTATCTAGATGATAATTTAGATAATATAAGATTATCTAGATAAAAACTGTAGCCAATTACAAAAAATCTATAATACAAAAATTCTAGATAAAACTATTTATATTATATAAGAATATCTAGATGACAATTAGTAAAAAAAATTTATCTACATAAAACTCTAAATGATAAAAATATTTTTAGATAAAAACCAAATATATATGTCATAAAATAATCTAGACAGTAGGCAGCCGATTATCTAGATAACAATTTAGATAATATAAAATTATCTAGATAAAAACTGTAGCCAGTTACAAAAAATATATAATATAAGAATTCTAGATAAAACTATTTAAATTATGTAAGAATGTCTAGATGACAATTAGTAACCAAAATTGATCTAGATAAAACTCTAAATGATAAAAGTATTTTTAGATTAAAACCAAATATAAATGACATAAAATAATCTAGACTGTAGGCAACCGATTATCTAGATGACAATTTAGATAATATAAGATTATCTAGATAAAAACTGTAGCCAGTTACAAAAAAATATATAATATAAAAATATTAGATAAAATTATTTAAATTATGTAAGAATATCTAGATGACAATTAGTAACAAAAATTGATCTAGATAAAACTCTAAATGGTAAAAGGATTTTTAGACTAAAACTAAATATATATGACATAAAATAATCTAGACTGTAGGCAACCGATTATCTAGATAACACTTAATAACCAAATAACAATTCTAGATGAAATTTAGATTTAGAAAAATTTTAGAATAATAAACGATTATCTAGATGACTACCAGTAACCTGTTCTGAGCCAAATTCTAAATAAATTATAGATAAAAGTTTAAAAATAATTCAAACTTATCTAGATAAAAACTAGTAGACTGACTAAATAACGAATTATCTAGATGACAACCGGAAGTCAAACTATAAAAAATTAATCTATGACAATTCTGTTTTAAATTCAAATGACAGAACAATCTATATGTGCAAGAATAATAAACAATTATCTAGATGAAAATTTAATATTTATGTGGCATGCATTAATTATCTGTAAGAAACAATAGAAGATCGTCTAGGTGAATGCTTGTGACAGAAAAAATATGATATCGTATTTAGAGGTTAGTTATAATTAAATTTTGGTTCAATTTTTTGTTTTTTTTTTCTACAAATTGGACACGCAGTATTTTATAGTTATTTCAAATTCGAAAAGTTTATTAAAATTATTATTATTATTTTGAGCATGTGATGTATGCAATTAATTGTACACAAAAGAGTTTACAGTTGCCTACCTGCATTTTATTATTTTTAATTTAATTTTTTGTTCTGTTAACATGTAGCAAATAACTAATAATTTTAAAAAAATTGTGTTTTATTGTTTTTATTTAATGTTTATAAGTTATAATAATAATAATATTATAATCAAATTTTTTAACCAGAGTAAATACTGCTGAGTTTGACTACTGACTGATAGATGACGCTTTATGTTTAAAAATTTATATTTTTTGGAACACTTCTAATATAGTATAGAAACTTTAAACAAATAATTATTTGCGTTATTAAATTTAGAAATTTAAATTTGAAAAATTACTTTTGATATCTAAATGTACAAAATGTTTGATTTTAGTCTTATTTTCAATATTTTCTGCTACTAATTGGTTCTGCTAAAGATATTATTAATAATAGAAGAGCGTTGATTATTAAAACTCGAGAAACAGAAAAAATTTGTGGTTGCAAAAGCCTTGTTTTTTTCTCCAAATTTTATTTGTTTGGTTTTTTGCAGAAAACAATACAGAAAAACAAATGAAACTCTTTGGTAAAGATTGTTTTTAAAAATTTTCCACAGTCAAATGTCAAACTAAACATCTGTCAATTGCTTTGCATTCTAGATTCTCCATGGAGGTATTCTAGCACAATTTTGTCTTCAACCGTTTTCTGCAAACAGTTTAGTTTTTATAAAATTGCCAACGTAAAAGTAAACGTTTTATGACATGTTTATAAATTTTTTTAAAACAAAAATAATTTATTTTAAAGCGCCATCTTCCACTCAGTAGTCAGACTAAAAGTCATTTAACTCAATAATTTTTTGTATAAAACTAAAATAGATAACTGAGTTTGACTACTCAACGACAGAGGTCTATTTATTAAATTATTAATAAAACATTTATTTTTAAAATATAAGCTTAGCATAAAATACAAAACAAAAGTAAAATGGTACAACTGCAGCTACTTTTTGTTGTTGACGGGTGACACCTTTGACAATGACAAAATTTTAACAAAATCCAATTAAAAAGTTACTAGTCGCTGAGACATAACCTACATTTTTTTTATGATTGTCAAATATTTGTCAAACAAGCGTATTCGGTTACAATGTTTTAAATTAAAAAATATAGTTGTAGTATAGAGTTAATTACTATATTAAAATAATTTACAAACATTATTCTTAAAATTTTATTTAAAAATTGTGACAATTTTTTTTGACATTTTTTAATATTAAAAAATTTTACAGTCGTTTGTTTTTAAAGTTAAAATAAATTTTTAATATTATTTTTGTTAACGTAGTGGTTGCAATTGATTCAACAAAAATCGAATTAAAGATTGCCTATAAGCATTTTTAGTTTGCCTTGACAAGTGACTTTGACGTATATGACAATTTGACACTTTTGACAGCTGACAATTCTTGTTCAACTTGCTTTGCTTCCAGTGTGCTTTTTGTTACAAATTATTTTACCATATTGTAATACGAATTGGAGTGTTATGACTTTAACAGATGGTTTGCCAGGGGCCGAGCCCCCAAGTTTTGTCGCTCCGATAATTCAAGATAACCCCACTGGATGGGGACCTTGCGAAATGCCGGATCAATTCAAAGACATGCCGTATCAGCCATTCAGTAAAGGCGATCGTCTTGGGAAAATTAGCGATTGGACAGGGGCTGCTTTTCAAGATAAGAAATATGCGAGTAAGTGTGCTTGATATAGTTTCACTCACGTAAAACATAATCAGAAGAAAGTAGCGTATATAGTGAAAGTGAGGTTAGAAATTGACATTTGTCACAATTTTAGATAAATATGCATCACAGTTTGGCTCTGGAAGCCAATATGCTTATTATCATGATGAAGATGAAAGCACTTTTCATTTGGTTGATACTACCAGAGTTCAGAAACCACCTTATCAAAGGGGGCGATTTAGGGCTAATCAGAGGAATCTTCGCGGACGCGGCGGAAGAAGTGGGGGACAAGGAAGCGGCATGCAGTCTCTTGGCAAAGGAGTCAAAGCGAGGGACACTTACAAAAGAACTCAAGTTAAGAAATGGGGACAAGGAAGGGTAACATTATTTCTTTAATAAAAATTATATTTTTTTAAAAATTTACATTTTTAGCCTCAAATTAAAATTCGCGATGCGTCCGTTACGGTCAGACCTGATTGGGTTACAATTGAAGAAATGGATTTCCCTCGCTTAGGGAAATTATCTTTGCCTAACATCAAAGATGGTAATATTAGTATAGTAGGAACGTTTGAGATATACTCGCCAGTAAATTTTATCGCTCATAATGAGAGGAACAGGACAACAAGGGTAACAAAAATTTACAGCCCAAAGTGTCGCGTATCTTGTTTTTATGAATAGAACCAACCAGCTAGCTGAGTACTACCTCTGAATCTTGTCGAATTTATGACTGTAATTTTTGATGGATTAGTGCAATAAAATTTACCGCTGTGTGTATCTTCTACGTATTAGAACGAGTTGGAGACCTGTCTGTTTTTCTAATTTTTAGGAGAGGACATAAGCTGTTGCGGTGAATTAGAATACTATGATAAATCGTATGATCGTGTTAATGTGAAGAATGAAAAGTCTTTGCAGAGTGTTAATCGAATTTTCCACACTGTGAGTAATAGTAGTTTTCCACACTCTTTTAGCGTATTAATCAATGATTTGTTTTTCTACAGGTGACAACTACTGATGATCCAATTATTCGAAAACTGACTAAAACTGAAGGAAATGTCTACGCAACCGACGCCATTTTGGCAACAATTATGTGTTGTACTCGATCAAATTACTCTTGGGATATTGTAATTGAAAAGCTAGGTAAATATCTGTTTATTTTGATGTAGAAAATGTTCTAATTCTTTCTGTTTTAGGCGATAAACTGTTTTTTGATAAAAGAGATAATACCGAGTTTGATTTGTTGACCGTTAATGAAACATCAGTTGAACCACCTCAGGATGATGGCAATTCATTAAATTCTCCAAGGAATTTGGCTATAGAAGCAACATTTATCAATCATAATTTCAGTCAGCAAGTACTTAGAGCTGGTTCAAGCGAATTACGTTACAAGTTTGACAACCCAAATCCTTTTATTTCGGAAGAGGAAGAAGGAGAGGTCGCTAGTGTCGCTTATAGATACCGAAAATGGGACCTTGGTGGCGGAATTGTAAGATCTGTCTTTTATTTTTGTTTCTCTGTAGGTCAAATGTTTTCTTTGCATTGTAGGTTTTGGTTGCTCGTTGCGAGCACGATGCTGTTGTCCAATCCCCCAATGGGGAACTTCAATTTTTGTCTATTAAAGCTCTAAATGAATGGGATTCCAAATTGGCGAATGGTGTTGAGTGGCGTCAGAAACTTGATACTCAGCGTGGTGCAGTTTTAGCAAATGAACTTCGAAATAATGCTTGCAAACTAGCAAAATGGACCGTTCAGGCTATATTGGCTGGAAGCGATCAAATCAAATTTGGTTATGTATCCCGTGCCCATGTCAGAGACAGCAATAAGCATGTTATTTTGGGCACTCAGCAGTATAAACCGCATGAGTTTGCCACTCAGATTAATTTGAATATGGATAATGCCTGGGGCATTCTACGGTGCATTGTGGATATTGTAATGAAGCAAAAGGATGGAAAGTACTTGATTATGAAAGATCCCAACAAGCCTATGATTCGTCTCTATGATATACCGGATAATACATTTGAAAGTGATGGCGATTCAGATTCGGAAGATGATGTCCAACCGGACTCGGTTGCATTCCAAAATCTCTATCCGTATGGGAACAATGCAAAACGTTGATTTTGTAGCCAATCAATAAATATGTATTATCAATAACCAATTCTGTAAGGAGGGAACTTTCAAATATAATAAAAATAAATACCTATCAGTGTCTTGGTTTATTGTTTTATCTTGCCAAGTGGCAAAAAGCACAAACTTTTCACCTGTTCTCAGCATGTGATCGAGCTCGAAATTTTGGGGACTCGCTGCCAAAGTAGGGTCACTATTTGATTTTCTAATGTTGGAGGCACTGATTAATTTTTTAGAGAATTGACTTATGTTTTTGACAGCAGATGTTCAAGAATTTCAAACATTTTCAGTGAATTAAAGTTTTTAAGAAAAATAGCCCCAAACTTGGAGGTGAGCATTTAAAAATTGAGGATTCACTCCCAAAAAACTACCTGTTAAAGTCATAACGCCACAATTCGCATAACAATAATAGTAATATGGTAAAACAATTTGTAGCTAGAAACCAAAAACTGACAGCTGTCAAACACTTGTCACATATGTCAATTCTAAGGGTGCAACTTTATTTTGAAGCTCATCATGTCTCTTAGGTGTTTTTTTAATGAGATTGTTAGAATATACTATTCCAGAAAAGCTTTTATAATATATTTATAAAGAAAGAAATTGTAAACTAAATAATAGTGAATTTGAAAGAAAATTACTTTAAGACGAGTTAAAAAAAACTTTTATAGTTGTCGATTTTTTTAATTGTTTCTTCTTTTACTGCCTCTTCCAATGCCTCCGCTCCGCTTCTACCTCTTTGAGCTCTGTGGTTATTCCCTTTTCTCCTATATCCTTGATTTTGACCACCCCTTATTCCGCATTCTTCATTCTTTTTCTTTTTCTTATTTTCTTCATCTTCTTTTTCACTATCAATGTCGTGTTTTGTTGTTGAAAAATTGAAACTTACTGAATATTCCGTTGGTGCAGCCATTTTTTCACATTCATTCAATTGTTTTACTATAAACAAAGTATGGCGTACCTTACTTTCTTTTGTTTAATTATCGATTATTGTTCTTTGGTTTAATTATCGATTATTTTTTGAAAAAAACTGATAAAATGTCTGAAGCTTAACAACATTTTCTGTAAAATTAGACGATGTGCGGATATCATACAATTTAATTTTACATTTGACACATATTTGACAGCAACGTCAAAATCAATTCTTGTCACCAACTTCAGGAATTAGAAAAACAAAATCTCTAAAAAATGGGGCGGTGCACGGAAGACAGATAAGGTTGTCATCAGTGCGCAAAAGCCGTAAAAGTCAAAGTGACTTGTATACCATATAAGGCAAAACATAACCGCTAGAAATAATTGTGAGATAAAATATTTCCTACAAGTGTCTGATACTTGATAGTGTGCCAAAAGCGGGGCTCATAAACATCGACCATTTACGCCGAAGACTCATTTGCGTCTAACATATTTTGTAAATAGATCGTTTTCGTCTGTCGTTTCCGGTAAACCGGGTCATTTTTCGTACTTTTCCACATAAGAAACATGTCATACGCGTCAAGTAAGTATCTTTTTGGTAGTTCTTACAGTATTTAACACTATATTTCAGAAAATATTTACGCTACACTGCCTCGTACCCAAAGGGGTCAACCTATTGTACTGGGTGGTGACCCAAAAGGGAAGAACTTTCTCTATACTAATGGGAATTCTGTGATTATTAGGAATATACAGGTGGGATTCAATTGTCTTTATACTTTATAATTAAAAGAAACTTTACAGAATCCAGCAATTTCGGAGATATATACAGAACATTCGTGTCCTGTAAATGTCGCAAAGTACTCACCAAGTGGCTTTTACATTGCCTCTGGAGGTTTGTACATTATTTCTAATTATTATAATGGATTACTTCATTTAAACCCGGCGACCGGGCTGCTTATTAGTTTCAAAGTTGACCACTTGATGGCGCTAAATTACAAGGTCTAAGGTCACTTGATTGACACACTACGTGTTCAGGTAGCGCTATTACAATATGATACATAGGTATATGCTGGAAATTCTCTGTCGTTACGTTAACAAAGGATGAAAAATGCAAATGTCATAAGTGGAACGAAGAGGTTTTGCATTTTAGGAAAATTGTGGTTTGTAGAATGCCAGAAGTATTTTAACGTCAAAATAGCGCTACCTGAACAGTGTGTTATCTAGTGACCTTAATAAGGTCACTAAATCAACAACTGACAGATTGTATTACCAACTTACTCAGTCTTGCCACTGTATTTTTTGCTTTATTTTCAGTCAGTTGGTATCGATAGGTAATTATTTAAATCAAGAAAAAGACTACAAACATTTTAGTTAAAACATCTTAACTCAAGAATTTAAATGTCTTACCAACGTAAGACAATTATTTTTAATCATTGAAGGTCACCCGGTATAAGATGTAAATTCTAACCATAAAATTGAGATAATTATTACTGACTTTTCAAACGTTAACTTTCTTTTGTTTATTACCAGAGTTGATTTATTTTGCGACAAGGATAGATTTAAAAAATTACCAATGGCACTACCTGAACACGTAGTTAATCTAGTGACTTTTTCCGTGTACGGATGGAAGCGCTATCTGTTGGTCAAGTAATCAGTTCTCTTTCCCTCAGATTATTTTCAAATTAACCAACGATTTTGATAAGTAAATCAAATAATTATAAGATACATAAAGTCTATTCTTTTTTATAAACTATTGTCAAATCATTTTAATGTTGGTAACGTCATTTAAAAGTAAATGTCAAAAGCTTTAATTTTATGGTTATAAAGCAGGATTCCAACATAATTTCAGAATTTTTCACTTGGATAATTGTTTATAATAAAAAACCGCGTAGTTGAACGAGTGGAGTTAACTCCAACGAGGAGATTTGTCAAGACGTCGCGCCGCCACTAGTGTGTCAGAAGTACTAACGTTTAACTATTATTTTCATTAGCAAAATAATTAATAATAACAATAATAATTAATTATTATTCTATATTATTATAAGAGTTATCGTGAAAGTACTCTAGCTAAGGGTTAGTACTTCTGACACACCAGTAGCGGCGCGACGTCTTGACAGATTTCCCATCGTGCATTGCACGATCGGAATACCTTCCTCATTTGACACTGTTAACAACACAGTGTTGCCACATTGCCTAGGAGTTTAAATAATAATTAATTTAATTTTTAATTAATTTGATTATTTCCTAACACAGACTGGGAGATTTTTTACTCTCACCTATCCGGAAATCTTTGGGCTTTTGACATTTTTATGCGATTGTGAATATTATTTCAGATCAATCAGGAAAGGTGCGCATTTGGGACACGGTGAATAAGGAGCATATCCTTAAAAATGAATTTCATCCTATTGGTGGCCCCATTAAGGACATTGCTTGGTCTCCAGATAACCAGCGAATGGTTGTTGTTGGTGAAGGCAGAGAAAGATTTGGTCATGTGTTTATGTCTGAAACGGGGACATCAGTTGGTGAAATTTCCGGCCAATCGAAACCGATCAATTCATGCGATTTTAGACCATCTAGACCGTTTAGAATTATTACAGGGTCTGAAGATAACACGATTGCTATATTTGAAGGGCCACCGTTTAAGTTTAAAATGACTAAACAGGTAAGGCTTAGGTAAACTTAGAATGGATCATATATCTGATGATCTTGGCGGCTATATCTCAATATTCTTACAGGATCATTCCCGATTCGTTCAAGCCGTAAGATATGCTCCGAATGGAAATTTATTTGCTTCAGCTGGTTTTGATGGAAAAGTATACATCTATGATGGTACCACTTCGGAGCTAGTAGGTGAAGTAGGAAGTCCTGCACATACTGGAGGAGTTTATGGGGTTAGTTGGAGTCCAGACGGAAAGCAATTATTAACAGCCAGTGGAGATAAAACTGCCAAAGTATGGGATGTTGAGACCCGTCAAGCTGTCTCGGAGTTTATTTTAGGTTCAAGTGTTGAAGATCAACAGGTATAAAAAAAAATTAAAGTGTTTTGCACTAAACATACTCTCATTGACACTTTTTACACCAAAAAACTGTCATATTATTTGACAGCAAAAAGTTGGCAAGATTCAAACATTTTACTTTCTGTTTTTGCTTGGAATTTGTCAATATGCTGTCAAGGTGTCATTTGCTTGTGCAAAGTAGCGGATGTTCAATATTAAGGGGAATCAAGGAAGGTTGTGCTTTTTTGGCAGCGGGTTTTAGATCGATTCGTACTAAAGCCGGATAATCATAAAATAACGTAGAGTTTTTTTTGGAATGTGAATATTTTAAATTAATAAGTTTGCGTTATGGTTTTTGTTCGCTGTAAGATAAGAAATTCATATTTCTATTATGTTAAAATTTTCTGTTTTTTTTTTTAAATTAATTAAAAATTTATTTTACATTCAGAAACTGGCGCAACTGCATCGGCACACCACTGGACTCAAAGCTCAATAGCCGTATTGATTAACAGTTGTGAATAAACACGTGCAATACAGGTTAGCTTACCTGTACTAACAAGTAATTAATCGATGTTATTTTCGAAATGGAATAAAGCGAGAAAGTAAAGAATGAAAATATTCGATTAATTTGGGTTTTCAAGAAAAATGCAGACTGAGTAGTGATTTTACCTAATTTTAGTACGAATCGATGTAAAAGCTGCTGCCAAAAAAGTACAGCCGCCCTTGATTCCTCTTAATATTGAACACCAGGTATTAAGAAGATGAGTTTTTGTTTGGTGTAGTAACTTCTTAGAATGATTTTCATATTATATGCCATTTCAGGTTTCTTGTTTATGGCAAAATGAATATTTGCTCACTGTTTCTCTTAGTGGATTTATAAATTATTTAGATATAAACAATCCACTTCAACCTATACGAGTGGTGAAGGGGCACAATAAACCAATTACTGTACTAACTTTGAATGAAGATAGACAAACAATTTTTACGGGTTCACATGATGGTAATGTCACCTGGTGGAATGCAGAAACAGGTGAAAATGATCGTATAGGAGGTATTGGTCATGGAAATCAAATAAATGGAATGCGGGTTCATCACGAAACATTGTTTACTTGTGGAATTGATGATTCGTTGAAGCAAGTAGACATAGAAGGCAATGTTTATAGAGGCCAAGACTTGAAGCTAGGATCACAACCTAGAGGAATGGATATCTTTAAAGAGGAAAATATTATTATCACTGCCAGTGTGAATGAAATTACTGTTATTCAGAATAATAGTAAAGTTAGTACTTTAAAGGTGAAATATGAACCTTCAAGTGTTGCTGTATCACCAAGAGGACATGTTGCAATTGGCGGAGCTGCAGATAACAAGGTTCATTTGTATGAATTACAAGGAACTAGTTTGGCTCCATTACAAGAATTGCCTCATTTGGGGTCCGTCACTGATGTCTGTTACTCTCCAGATGACAATTACTTGGTTGCATGTGATGCACATAGAAAAGTTGTACTCTACAGCGTGCCAGAGTATAAGGTAATTTTTTCTCTATATCTGTCTAGTGTTTATATATATATATACGATATATTTTTTATTTTTGCTGTCAATTTGACGTAGAATGTAAGTATTGATACGTATTTTATAAAATTGGGCACATTTTGTTGTGTTATTTGCAACATGATTGCAGATTCGAGTGAGTCCAGTGTGGGCTTACTTGGGTCAGAAAATGTGATTGATGACTTTAGTATATTATTAAATATTAATATCTTAGCTTGCCACAAACCAAGAATGGGGCTTTCATAACGCTCGAGTGAACTGTGTAGCTTGGTCACCGGATTCTCTATTGGTAGCCAGTGGCAGTTTGGACACCAGTATTATCATATGGTCAGTCGAGAAACCAGCCAAACATATTATCATCAAAAGTAAGAAATAATTATTAAATAAATGTATGCATGTGAACAAGAATTTACTCTCTTGATTTAGGGATGTTTGTTATTAAGGTTTCCATAAAATTTGGTTAGGTTGGAAGCTATGTGATTGAAAAACAAAATAATATTCTAGCAATGTCAATAAAAAACAAAAAAAATTGTAGCAAATTTCTATAATTTAGGTTAAATCAACTTGTATTAACTATTATTATTGGTTTTTGACTTACTGGTAGGTGTTTTTTGATTCCACAATCAATTTTGCTTTCTGCCGGCATATTTAATTAAACGTATGCAGAGAATCTATTGCTAGATGACAGATAGTACGTCAATTGTCAGTTTTAAGAATATCCAATCTTATGTATTCAAAAATATCCAACAGGATTTTCCTTTGAATCTTGGGATGTAATTTCTTGTTGACCGAACAACTATGTTGGCAGGTGGATGGCGGTGCGTCTTCTCACTAAGTTGTATTTCATTTTACAGATGCGCATGCTCAAAGTCAAGTCACCGGATTGGTCTGGTTGGACAACCAGACCTTGGTCTCTGTGGGACAGGACTGCAATACGAAATTGTGGACTATCACAAAATTCTAATCAGCCTTTGCTCTATATTTTCGTTTTAACTTTTGCATTTAATACCGTGTGTGATTTTGAATGAGCTTTTTATTTATTAAATGAGAAGATGTAACACAGAAGAGTTAATGGCGGCCTAAGCAGTTTAGACTTTTCTGGTCTCTTTCATCAACAGAATGTAAATAATTTCAGTATTTAGGAGTGTTATATTGAGAACAGACCGCTTTAAAATAAGTAAACACTATAATCTAAAAAAATATTTTTGTTTAAAAGAATAAATAACAACAATTCATTTTTTTCTTTTTCTTGTGATGTATTCGTCGGGATGTCTGTATGAGACGTGTTTTCGTAAAGCATCCCGACTCCGGGATACGTGGGGACATGATTGGCAAGCATGGTACGCTTCTTCGTGTGTTTCCATATGGACCCTTAAATTGTACTGATTGCTCAAGTATTTCCCGCATAAGAAGCATTTGCAAGTTTCGGATAGCTCTTTGGGCGATTTTTTTTCTGCTGGCAACGCTACGAAGTCGTCATTATCCTCTGTAAGACCTGCAACTAGAGGATTACAATTTTAAGCAGTACTCGAATGTACGGCGTACACCTTCGTTTAATGGTGGGGGCTTAATGAGATCAGGTTTGTTAGCAGAGTCTTCGTGGTTTCCAGGTACAGTTTGTCTTTTTGTAGTTAATTCGTTTTGTACAGCTTTTTCAGGTACCTGAAACAGTATGAATAAGTCTAAAATCGGTTAAGAAGAGCAAGAGAAAAAATTTTTTTTTGTTTTTAAAAATTGACACCTGAGGATATTACCGGGCCATCTAGGGTATGGAACTAGAAGCTTGATGAAACGCTTACCTTCATATCACATAATCCTTGTATTTTAAGCAATTTAGCAAGTGATAATAGCCCCGGAAGTTGATCTTTAGAGACAATGCATTGTCCTCTATAAATAAAAGATAAGACAGCTTTGAGATCACTAAGAGTGACATTATGTAGTACAATAACCGGATGTTGGGTGTTCCCCATTTCCTAAAATCCAAAACACGTGCTGACATTAGCAAAATCTCAAAATAGCCCATTTCTAATTTCGTATTTGGCAAAAGTAGCCATTCGGTTAATTTTACCTGAAATAATTGAAAAAAATAGACACTGCACATGGCTAGAACGAGACGGTGGGCTTTGATATTGTGAGAATCTACCGAAATTGTGACATCAGTGAGCACATCTGAGTCCAGAAAAGTGGAGAGATTTTTGAGTAAAGTTATTTCTTGATAGTGCCACCTTAGGACGAATTGTTCACTCATTGCTGTTGAAACGGTCAGCTTGACAAGGAAAAAGCATTCAGACTGGCCCACAAACCCAGAATTTATCCAGCCTTTCTATTTATAAAATCACTGGAGAACAAAACAGGTGCCAGGAACATTTCTTAACCTATTTACAGCGTTTCCCAAACTTTTTCTACAAAGTATATGGTCGTAAATTAATTCCTCATTATCAATAATAATCTCGGTACTATTTGATTATAATTCGGGACAAGATATACGGACAACTGTAAAATTTAGCATAATTAAGGGGTCAATTTTGGCTCGTACTTTTAATGTTTTTTTTCCTACAAATTGGATTTTTGATAGATATTATGAATGAAAAAGCGTTAATCTTACAAATTCTTTTTAATTTCTCCAGAAAACCATATAAAATATTAAGTAAAACTAAAAAGTTTTAATTTTTCAAAATAAACAGCGCTGCGTAACGGGGATTTTATATACTAATTGTCAAAAAAGTGACAGAGGTATGTTTTGAATTTTTGCATGGACTTAGAATTTAGTACAGTCGGGCCATAGATAGCGCCCACTTTTATAAAAATATTATAAAGTAGAAAAACATACTATTTAAATGTTTAATTATATTTTAGGTTGCAAATTGTTTTTTGCAACAAATAAAAAAACATTTTTAAATAAATTTTTCATATAAAAATAAGTGCTGCTTTTTAGTTGTTACTAGCTAAAAATATAATATTTAAAATAATGTTGAACAAATACTAGAAGGCATTTTATTTTAATAGTTTATTTTTAAACGTAGAAATAAATTGGAAAATAATTTTAAAAACTGCTGAACAATAATAGAATAAACACCAGATGCATATAGCAGTGAGCTTGCATTCTTGCGGTTGGTAGTACTGGTACTTATTTCAGTTGACTTTTCATCTGTCAATGTCGTTACTAGAATTCTGCCAACTTTAATGGTTTTTATTTTATTTTCATTTATAAGAATCGTTTTTACGTACGCTGTAGTTTTGGGACTACAAAGGGCTCTTTTGAATAGCGAATAACCTAATCTAATATAATTAAGAACAAATGGCCACATCGAAAACTACAAATACATATAATCGGCAAAACTGGGAAGATGCGGTAAGCATTGCTTATAGAGATAATGGTATTCCCACAATCTACCTTTTGAACCTGCTTTTAGGACTTTCCAATTCTCTGTCAGACTTGTTTGGGGGACAATCCTTATGTTCGCATGGTAAGAGATCAAAATATTAATAATTTCGAAGAATTTCTTCTAATCTAATTGGAAGTCTCTGAGTCTGGGATAGCAAAGCTCATACTTTTGTACCCAGATTTATTTTGTTCCATGCCACTAAAAAGCTGATTCAATACCTAATACTTTTTAGATTTAATTTATATTATAAATTTTAGACGAAAGAAAAATATGGCAAAGAATGCAAAATATGCGCACGACCGTTTACAGTATTTCGATGGTGTCCAGGCGCACGTATGCGTTTCAAAAAAACCGAAGTCTGTCAAACATGTAGTAAATTGAAAAATGTTTGCCAAACATGTTTATTAGATTTAGAATATGGCCTACCGATTCAAGTGCGTGATGCTGCGTTGAAATTGAAAGATGATCTTCCAAAAAGTGACGTCAATAAGGAATATTATATACAGAATATGGAGCGTGAAGTATGAATAATGTTCCACTTTAAGTATAGTAGGAACGTTTGAGGTATACCCGGCAGTAAATTGTATTACTCATAATAAGAGGTACAGGCAACAAGGCCGAAATAAATTTTCTTTTTATCAATAGAACCAATCAGATAAATTTTTGCCTGGTATATCTCAAACGTTCTTACAATATTATAGCTTGATGATGGGGATAGATGCGCAATACATCTCTAATATCAGATTTTTCTGCGCATTAACCTATTATACTTCAGCTATATGAAATTTTATTTTTATTATTCCACAGTTGCAACGTTCTGATTCGGGAGTCTTAAGTAATAAATTAAATGAACCAAATGATTTATTAATGCGGTTAGCCAGGACAGCCCCATATTATAAACGAAATCGTCCACATGTTTGTTCTTTTTGGGTAAAAGGCGAATGTCGCCGTGGGGAAGAATGTCCATATAGACATGAAAAACCAACAGATCCCGAAGATCCTTTAGCCGATCAAAATATTAAAGATCGATATTATGGTGTTAATGACCCTGTGGCCGATAAGCTATTGAAAAGAGCGGCGGCCATGCCAGCTTTGCCACCGCCAGATGATAAAACTATTACCACGCTATACATTGGGAATCTTGGAAATCTCACCGAACAAGATATTAGGTATTCTATATTACTCATTTTTAGTTGGGCATTATTGAGTTCGATAAGTGCCAGCTTTTTTCTGGAACTGTTGTCTTCAATTGAGTTTTTTCAGGGATCACTTTTATCAATATGGCGAAATCCGTTCAGTTAGTTTGGTTCCTAAGCAGCAATGCGCCTTCGTCCAATACACAACAAGAACCGCGGCGGAAACTGCGGCCGAAAAGACCTTTAATAAGCTCATATTGGGCGGCCGTCGTTTAACCATCAAATGGGGCCGATCCCAGGGTAGAGCTGGACCTTCAATAACTGCAGGAATGGAAGCTTATGAACCTGTACCCGGACTACCGGGGGCATTACCAGAGCTTAGTAATAATTTTTTCAATTTGGAACCTGGACATATTCCTTTACCAAATATGCCAGCGCCTCCTCTAATAGTGCCTCCAATGTTTGGCCCTCCTCCCATGCCTTCTTTCTTTTTTAATCCACCACAATTGTCCGCATATGTGCCAGCGGCTACAGCAGCGGCCAGTACAGTTACAAGTGAAGCAGCTGTACAACCACAGAAACCCACTACTGTTCATTATCCCAGTCAAGACCCAGCTAGACTTGGGGCTACACAAGTACATGCAGATATGCAAGAATAAATTGTATTTTATCCAGTTTTTATAAAATAAATTCGTAAAATACAGTATCGCCTAGTCATACGAAATTTGAATTATCCGAAATTAGTTTTATAGAATGTCTTGGAGTGACACTATTTCGACTAACCGTGTAGCTACTGCAATTAAAGAGCTGTTTAACTCAAATCTCGATAATCAATGTCCACTTGGAGGAGAATCACTTTGAGAGTCAACGAGGTAAATAGAACATTGCCCTCTATAGGAAAAAACTTGATAAGTATTACAAACACTGCTCAAAATAAAATCATATTTATTAAAAAACAACAGTTTATTTTAACGAAATTAAAGAAAATAATATTGTTACAACCATTAGAAATACTGGCAACAGTGGCTTCAAACATTTATGGCAACATGCTTATAACGTGTGGCTCGTACTGGAATATTAAAGATGGTAAATTGGGAGTTTAAAGTCTTTAAATATAACTTTTATTTAGAATAGAAGTATGGATAAATCTTAGCGACAAAGTGTGGCATCAATTTGTACTAAAGATGGCGCTATCATCTTTAGTTTTCTTCTATACATTGGATCCGTTTCAATAGGGTTTCTCTCTAGGTAGACTGTCTGCAGTTTTGGATTTTTCGATAGATTCTCAACAGTGGTCCATTCAGACACTTCATTATCATTCATCCACAACTCCTCCAAGCCATCTAGATGGTCTAGATTCTCTATCAATTTTACTTTATTTTTTGCTAAGTCAAATGTCTCTAGCAGTTTGTTTTCATTGAGATTTTCAATTTTTGTAATACCATTCTCTGAAATGTACAGCTCGTTCAATTGTGTCAGTGATTTCAAATTTTCCAAAACTGTTATTCTGTTGCTCTGTAGACTCAAACAAGTTAAATTTACTAAACTTTCCAAATTTTTAATTTTCGAAATTTTATTCTTTCCCAGATACAGATGTGTAAGCGATGTCAAGCCTGACAAGTTTTCGATTTCCTAAATAAAGTTAAAATTAGTAACAGAGTGGCGCTGCGCAAATGACCACACGTCCTACCCTAATTTTGTTATCGCCAAGCTCAAGCATTTTCAGATTTTTAAGACGATCCAAATTGCTTATTTTTGTAATTTTGTTAGAAGATAAAAACAATTTTTCCAAATTTTCCAGCGCCTCCAAACCCTCAATTTCTTTTATTCTATTAAACGATAAATCCAAAATCCTAAAAAAAATCTAATTATTTTGGTTTAAATTTTGGCTATTTTGTTTAAATAAAAGGAACATTCCAGCGTAACAGTTTCGATAAGGTGTAGAAATTGAGTAGTGTAGCTATATCTGAAACTCTCGTTTGTATTGAATTTTTGTATAATGCATGAAAAGTTAATCATAAAAGCTGTTGTCAAACATTACACTTCGATGAGATGTTTAGAGATATAACCCTTCATGCATTATACAAAAAGTCAAACATATTGAGACAAACCTACAGATTCATACTTTACCAGCACACAATAAGTAGCGCCACTTCAACACCAACAAGTGGCGCCACCGGTGGCAGAAATCGGAAACACTGAGGCAGAACCTACTATTATTATCTACTCGACTCGCCTTCCATGCCTGATTGGTGTAACATTGATCACAATCAAACTTTTGTATCGCTTATTAATGAAAGAAATATAATTAAATATCTGTGCTAATGTATCATAAAAACAGTTAGAACAAGATACAACAGGTAAAGTGCAGGTGTGGCAAGCGGCCGGCTAACGTGACGTCACCTTACCGAAATATGCCACCTGAAATATGAAGAATCTTTCTACGACTACAATGTATCCTTACTCTAAATTAACCAAGCAGCTTAAATTCTCCATTTTTACAATCTGATTATCGTACAGTTCCAACTCGCGCAAAGTCACCAAAGTGTCTAAATTCTCAATCTTTGTGATCAGATTCCATCTCAAATACAATCGTTCAATATCGGTTAAAGGCTCCAAATTTTCCAGTTTTCCAATTCTGCCATGATTTAAATCCAGTTCCAAAGTATTTGGCTCGATAATCATAATTTCGTTAACTGTAGCTCCTTTAGGTTTTTCTTGTTGATCTATATTGGATGAATTTTGAGGCTATTATAATGTAATGAAAAAAATAGCTTACCATTGTTACCTGCTTCAGGAATATTATTAGTAGTCGGCATTTTAAATAATTTTATTTGTTTTTTTTTGTAAATTAAATATTTTGCGAATTAAATTATAACAAAACAATACACTTCAAATGACAGTTGTGACACTGGCAAGTGACAGATGACTCATTATCAATACGTCAAAATGCCACTGCGGCGTTGCCAGATGCTATTTTTACAAGAAAAAAGCGTTTTAATTTTTTTTTTCTCAAAATATCTTATTAAAGAGTCAGGTTGGATCATGAACAATAAAAGCAATCAAACCTTTTTATAATAACATATTATTTTATAAAATAATCTTACAAAACTTCACAAATTTGAAACCATCACAGCTCTAGGAAGCAATTTCTAGGTAATAAATTCACCTTAGCTCGGCAGATAATGTCAGCAAGTAATTCTCTCACTATATTTCTCTGCTCCGGCAATAATAGCCTCAGATCTTCCGCGTATTGTTTTCCTTCCATATCAAACCCACTATCATCACTTTCAGTCTTAATAATTACATCACTTATAGATTCCCTAGAGCTATATACGGAGTTTACAAAAGAAGAGCAACTCGTCTGCAAGCTAGGCGAATCATCCTAAAAATACAAACACATAAATATGATTATAGAAAAACATACCTATACCCACCTGATTTTTTTCCGTTATAAAACGTTGGTTAAAAGATACTAAAGCCAATGGATCACAATCCTAAAAAAAAGCTCGAATTATATGTTTAAAAACATGCTGTACCTCAACTTCTTTTGCTTGTGCGGTTATTTTTTCAGTCCACCCTGTATCGCTTTCTTCCATAGGATTAAATTGTGGTAGAAATTCAGTTTCAAAAGGCAAACTCTACAAGTAATAAAACATATTAAGCTGTAAAACACAGAAGAAGTTTAGCTCGTAAAAAGATATGAAAAAATATATCAAGCTAGATGAAAGCGATAACTAAACATTCCTACTTTACTGCCCGGTACCCGGAACCAAATACCACAAAATTAAATAAATATTATCACTAAATAGCGCCACTTAACGCCAAATCATTTAAAAAATCAAGTAAACTTGCCCCTCTTTGATTAGTTTTTTTCATATAAAGACTATTTCTAGAGTCGTCATTAAGGGACATGGGGCGTGGTCTGCGTCAGTGTGCTCGATAGTTTAGAACAGTCCATTTTAACACGGCGTAAAATGAGCTGTGCGTTGCCAGTTGATGACAGCAATTTGTTAGTGTTTAGATTGTCTGTTTTCTGCGTTTTGCTTATTAAAATCAATTTTTTTTTCCAAAATGAAACCAAATATTCACGCAGATCGAAGCCACACCCAATGTCCCTTACTGTGCTGCAATGACTATTCTTACCCTTTCTTCTAGACTATCTTCGCTATGCCCAACATCATAATCTGCAATTATCCTATAACAGTTAAATTAATACTTTTTATAGCGATTAAAAGACCCTTGAGTACTTTTTCTTAGATAAAGGTCCTTTTTTCACAGTTCGGTTCAATGGATAAGTTATCACCGGAACTTTCTGAGATGGTACTGCTGTTTGCTTTAATCTGGGCAGCTTCTTGGCTCCGTTATTAACTAATTTAAAACTTTTTTATTAAAACTTCAGCTATTATTAGATTCTACCTACCGTTTAGATAATCTGATCGACAAAAGTGTTGGCTACATACCACCATAAATTTGCTGATAGGTTTTCCTATTTTCATAGCAATTTGCCAACATCTTTTCCGTTTAGGGTTTTTTGGAAATCTATGCATGCTGATGGTTTCACTGCAGTAATTGTAGCATTGTGGCACTGAGCAATAACTTTTTGACTTGCTTGTCACCTTAAAAGACATCAATGTACATACAAATACGACACCTGTCGACAGTTTCTCCAATTGAGGTTGGAAAACTACCAAACTTCCCCGTTTCTGTTACTGAAGACAGATGTCGGTCGGTAAGACAGAAAAAATTATACATACCACAGGTGAAGAAACATGAATTTTATTCAACAGGTACTGATGATCAAAAAATGATTGTGAAAACGGATCTTCATAATTCTAATAATTAAACTCAAATCATAATTCAAATAAAAATGACATATTTCCTCACCTCTACTTGTCGTTTCATTTGATTTATTAATTTCTTGTCAACCTCAACTCTAGTTCTTTCCTTTTTAGAGTTGAATTGTGGTAAGTAAGTTCTAAGCGATGTTTGAAACTGTAAATAATAAAAATATTGTCTAAATCATTTGAAAACATACGAAATAGAAAGGGACCCAAATTAGATCCCTGCAAAACACCTAATAAATAAGATTTTTTTTCAATATGTTTAGATTTAGGAAATGTCATTGTTGGAAAACTTTTTGAATCATATGATATAATAAACCTCTTGTTTAATATAATAAAAGCCCTAAATTTCATTTACTTACCTAATTAAAGTAATTTTTATGTATAATTTATTAAAAACAATTAAAAGTTTGAGGTTACTTGATATTGCTGGTATTGGAATTTGAAAGATTGCTAGAAAACAATTGAATGTTAGGAGTGGCCGCCATATTCATTTTTTTTTCCAAGCGGTGATATCCTAGTTTTTCTTTGAGATAATCGAGAAAATGACGCAAATTATTCAATAAAAAGTGTTGTGTTTCTTGGAATAAATTCTACAAGGAAACTGAAGAAATTCCCGCGGGAAGGTAAGTTTTCAAAATCTTTGATGCGCTCCAATGATAGTGTTGCGCATGCTCACTTTTCATCTTTTTATAATATTTTTACAGAACGATCGTCGAAAATTATAGCTAGAGTAAGCTCAAAATGCAAATGTAATAAAAGTCAATTACGTCTTTTTGTGATGATAACACTGGTTTTTGATAATTGTAAAATCTCGTTTTTGTCGATGTTTGACAGAATTTAAAACACATTGCCAAATTATGCACAAATGTCTCATTTTCTTTTTACATAATTGAATTTTATAACAAAAGCCTTAAATTTCATTTAGTGATTTTCATCTATAATTTATTAAGAACAATTAAAATTTTGGGACTATTTGATTTTATATTGTTGGTATTAAAATTTCGAGAAAGTTTGCTGAAAAACAATTGAATGTTAAAAATTGCCGCCATATTCATTATTCTTCCATGGTGAAGTTTCCGTTTTTCTTTGAGATAATCGGGAAAATGACGCGAATAATTCAATAAACAGTGCTGTGAGTGTTCCTTCAAATAAATTCTACAAGATAATTGAAGAAATTCCGACAGAAAGTAATTTTTTAAAAAATTGTATGCGTTCCAATGATAGTATGTATTTATAGATTTTTCTTACTTTTTGACAAAAAAATCGTTTAAAAAGTGGTTTTGAAAGGTTGTTCATTCTAATTAAAAAGAATGTAAAGAAGAAAAACTAAAAACAGGCTGTTATAACTTGAGCTGTATGTTATTATAAAAGGCAGCTTTGGAATTATGTGTTGCGCATGCTCAGTTTTTAATCTTGCTTGTTATATATTTTTTCTTGCTACTCCAGTCGAAAGTACGTAGTTCCGGCTGCGATTCCACGGCAGAAAGTGTATCTTTCATGCACTGGTAGATCTATGCGCGCGCCTTATTTTAGCCGAGGGCTGCATGGCGCGCAGTTCAGGTCCTGCACTTGCTGCCGTGGAATCGCAGCCGACACTATGTACTGTCGACTGGAGTAGCAAGAAAACTAGTATACACTACACGGCAGAAAGTTGAGAGCCCTGAACTGCGTGCCATGATGCTTATGGCGCGCAGTGCAAGAAACTCAACTTTCTGCCCTTGTAGTGCAATATCATATTATTTCCACTTGTAGGCTCTAAGAGCAAATGTGGTATAGACTTAACCATATACACAGCCTTCTAAATTAAGAAAACCATGCTAAGAATAGTGGCAACACTGTATTATCTACTAGAAGTCATTGAAACTATGAATTCATATCTTTTTAAGTATATACCTTCGTAATTTCGAAGCCCTTTTTTGACTTAGTTAAACTTTTAGACTCGCTTGACGGCATGTTCTCAAACTGAGACGGCACCGCACCTTCACTTAATTTTGGCCTCCTTAGTAGCAACGGTTGTAGTGATCCATCGGGCAACAAAAGTTTATCATATCGAATAATATCACCATCGGTGAAATGTTTACAACAAACAACACTTCTTAATGATGGCTGAAAGTCACCTAAGCCAATTGCAGTAAGCCATTTCTGTTTTGAATTTTCATCACGAGGGAATGTAAATGTACTGACAATTTCATTGTTGTTTTTTTTTAAATAAGACTCATAATTGGATTTGCAGTTTGGTATGCAGCACCTTCGTGGCATCTATAAGAAAAATCAGAAACATAACCTATAAATGTCTATATTTTAAAAAGCGCATCAAAGACTAATTACCTCTATAAATCTTGACACAAATTATTTAACATTCAAAGTATTAACTTAAATACTTACACCTCTTTTATTCAAAACTAAATTTAATAATTGTGGTAAATGGCTAGATTAATAAGAAAAATATCAGGGGGCGGGGCAGGCAGCTGGCCTGTCCGCATGGTTGCCACATTTCCAATGGCTGTTTAAGACGTGTATAATACCTTGTCAACAATTTTTGATTAATCTCTTACTTCTAGAAATATTGTTGGGTTGTATGCTGGACTTTGAGCAATATTACACTTTCTATTCCCAACAAAATGTGCACTACATATTTTACTGGTAATTCTTGGTTTCCAGTTTCTACCCATATCCTCACTGTAAAAATAAACAACAATTGAGTTGACTAACAGCCTTTATAAGATATCCTTACTTTATTGTCTTTATTCTCTGAATCCAAGCCATTCGGCGTTCTATTTCATAGGGTTTGCCAGGCAAGTTGTAAAATTTTATAGACGAGTCCGTATTGTAATAAGCATTGCGGCATCCCGCAACACAACAATTGCCATTGGAAGTTCTAAAAAGTCTTTTTTTCTCCATTCTGACGAATAACGATATATTTATTCATAAATATTGTATTAGTCAATGATTTTAGGTTATTTAACCGAAAACATTCACCTTAGTTGTCTTACATACGCAATTGAACCAATAGATGGCGCATTGAGCAAATAGTTAATTCTTTTTTTTTCGAAAAGCTTATTAATTTTTCAATTTGGAGTCTTTTATAGATATCTATAAAAACCATGGAAAACACAACTGTTTGTTTCATTTTTTTAAGGTTGGTGTACAAGACTATCAAAAAAATAATTACGTCAAATATCAATATTAATTTTCAACTTACGGATTATATTTGTCATATCTTTGATACAAAATACGTTATGTATTTCAATGAGTCAAATTAGAAGACACAAAGTGGCTTCAGTGCAAGACTGCAAAACTTTGTTTGCTTAGGAGACTCTGGGACATTTTAGAATTGTTGACTGATCAGAGCATGAGATGATGGCAGCTAAATATCTTCAATAGTGGAATTGTTTCTATGGGCTATTTCGGATTTATCAGGTAATAAATTTTTAGTCGTTGTCTCGGCTAGTTTTCAAGTTTTTAGTGAGGTGCGAAAATTCTGTTCACATTTGTTCAAAATTTTGAACGATCGCAGCGCCACGCGGTGCACTATCGGAAAACGGTAGATATAGTAACGCAGCTTTCTGTCAAAAAATGCAACTGACGAGTTCTAGGCGCAAAGGGTTTGCTTGTTTTTGTGTTACAAAATAGTGGTTTCAATTCTTTATTTACAATATATTACAAACAAAAGATAGTAAAAATCGTTTACTAAACGTATCAGCGTTTTTCGAAAGATCACAATTGCGGACAACTCTCTTCTAAAGACAATAGATTCATCTTAGCTCGGCAAATAATGTTAGCAACTAATTGTCTCACTATATCCCTCTGTTGTGGTAGTAATAATTTTAGATCTTCGGCGTATTGTCTTCCTTCTATCTCAAATGTATTATCATCATCACATTCAGTCTTAATATATACATCATTATTAGATTCATTAGAGCCAACTATTGTGTCTATATGAGAAGAAGAAGCAGGTTTTGATAAAGAATCCTAAAAATAAATTAATAGAATTATGACCATAAAAAATATTGCTATCCACCTCTGATTTAAAGTCCTGTTTAAGTGATGGTGGCGATAGCGGATCGTAATCCTAAAAATTAAGTTAAAAATTCTATATTTAATTAATCAAATTTCTAATATTACCTCTACTTCTTGTTTTATTTGATCTAGATTGTTAGTTTCTGTGGTCACACCTTGTGCTGTCGGGTCAAAATGTGGTACAAGTTCTATTTGAAATGGGTTTGGATTCTATAAATAATAAGAAAAAACGTGTTATTTTTATAATTTTACAAACGTCAAATGTCATCATTAGGTGTTTGCGAGTAGCTGTCGACTCAATAGTATAGTACTCAATTATATTGAGTTATTAACGGTCACAAAACTCTCGTCTATTTCTGCCACTAGCTCTTCATCTATTAGATTTTTCGTGAACGAATGTGATGTTACAGTATACAAGCCAATAGGAGCAAATTAGACAGGACCTGACTTAGTTATTCTATGCTAGACAGGCAGCTGTTCAGTAAAACAAGTGCGCATGCGCATTCTTATTAAAAGACCTATAGCAACAAAAACCAAATAATTTTGGAAACAAAATTATACCTACTTCATAATTTCTGACAAATGCATGAAATTGATCGTGATATTTTTGTTGCAATGCCGTTATTTTTTTGTAACATGTGGTATGATAACCTAGCAATTTATCTGTGACTCTGGAGTCTTTAGTTAACTGAACATCATGATACTTGAAGCCTTTTTTCTTCCGGAATAATATTTTTAAATAACATTTTTTGAATGATTCGTCGCCAAAAGCAAGAACTGGCTTGTTACTCTTCTGACATAAAAAACACTTCTTCATTTTGTTTTTTTGTAAAAAAAACACGAGTTGGTGTTAAAGCAACACTGAACTAAATATATGGGAAAAGTGCACCCCTCTTTTACTCGATAGCTGCCGCATTGCGTCTTTTTCTATCGCATTGGTTCAGACCACGCCTTTTCACTTCAACTGTCAAACTTAAAACCGCGACAACCCTAAGATTTGATTACTTTTACCAAGGCAACTCTATACCTACCATCTTGTTTAAAATAGTATTATCTATATGAGAAAACATAGTGAAGGTCAATTACTAATTCATCTTTTTGTTAATACATGGCAACCTTTCTAATCTTCATCTGCAAAAGGTAGGCAACCCTCCTTTAGTGTCGTCTACATGACAGAAGTTAACTTTTAATTTAATAATTATTACAAAATTCAATTAATTGAACGCAGCATTAAAGACATACCACGGCTGTACAATTCGGAATTGTCTTCTTTGCGTACTGATGATCAAAAGGTTCTAAAACTCTATTGTAATCCTAAAAATTCAATAATAAGAATAAAAAGTCTAAAGGTCTTAAATCTGTAATATTACCACTGCTTCTTCTTGTTTTATATTACCACCCACCTCTTTTATGGATTTTTCTGCTTCTTCGGATTCACAGTGAGGTAAAAATATTTCCAACGGCTTCAGAGTCTGCAAACCATAAAAAAAATAAGTGAAAAAATGAATAAGAATAAAAAAGAAAGGAAAGAATGTTATAGAAGGCAAGAATGAATATGTAGAGCAATAAAATCTGCGCCACTGTTAAAAAGTATCGAGGCAGAAGCAATGTCCTGTATAGATCTAATGTTATAATTTCATAGAAGTTGCTATTATTGGTGAGAAAAAATTAGGATCTAAATTGATACAAATTGGATGTACTATTTTTATATAAAAAAAAATATCTTAGTTAAAACAACTCTGCGGTAAATGTAACGGGCAAATAAACAAATATAAGACTACCCCGCTGCTTTGGATATTTGTATTTTGTCGCAAACTTTTCTTTAGCGTTGGTAGAAATGGTGCGACAAACCTGTGTTGCAGTTTCTTTGTTTATGAAGAAATTTCTAGTATACCATTCTTCCCCACCAGCAGCGGATGTCTCACCACCGAATCGTGTGAAAGCTAAAGCATCTGCACCACTCTCAGAACGTATCGATGCAGAAGAACGCCGGAAACAATGGCCTGTGTAGAGCTGCGGTTGATCCAATTTTAAAAACGTAGCTATAAACGACGGTAATTTGGAAAATGTGTTTATACCGATTGGTTGCGTAGAACATCTACCTCTTTTATAATAGATAAAAAAGCGTTTGTGTGGAGTTTTTGGTGGTCTCAATGAGATGTAGTGTTTAATCAAATTGAGAAGAGTTCTTTTTTCGTTGTCTATTATGGTAAATATCCTGTTTGTGTGTGCTTTTGCTTCAGGAGACGCTTTAACAGTTATTAGGAATTTCACTCCTAAGTCTTGAACATCATCTGTTTGTAATTTCAATAACTCATATTTTCTCATTCCTCCAGATACTCCAAAAATTAAGGCAACCTAGCAAATGAAATGATTATTTAAACGGTTGAAATGTTATCTATTTATTTTTTTTTGTTACCTTCATCATTAAATAGAGGTTGTCAGGAGCATCAGAAATAAATATTTCTATATGTTGCCTTTCCAGCACCTTTGACTTTTTTGGGGTATACCCTTTATTTTGGCTCTTGATAAACGCTATTAATTTTTCAAATTTGCTAATGTCAATGTTATTTTTGAGCTTTAATGTTGATTTAAGCATTGAGTATTTAGGCCATAGGCTTCCAATTAAGCCATTTTTTGCAAAATTTGAAAAATATGTCAATAAAACCGTCTCTGAATAATCCTTTAGTTCCTGTTCATCGCACCATGTCGTAAATTCGGCGTAGGTTTTTTCATAAACATGTCTACTTTTCTCCGGTAGATAATTTAAAGAGTTTTCGTTCATTTTTGACGACACAGATTTCACCAAGCCACTGACACAGCGTAACACTTTTTATTTGTTGATAAGAATCGTTTATTAATAGAAATCATCTATTAATAGGGGGTCATTAATGAATGATTTTGTTTACATAAATAATGTATGTCAATGCAAGGTCGACGACAATAGAGGTTATTAATTATTGATTTTGTGTACATTAATAATACAGTACCTGGACGATTTTTTTTAGCTTGATCTTTTCTTTCAGAAGAATATAACTGTAAGATTTTTCATCATTTATAATTTTAGATACACTTTCTAAGCATTTTATTTTTGCCGTGCGTGCGAGTTTGGGTCTAATTAAAGGCAATGTTTCCGCACTCGGTAAAGTTCGAGAATTCTGATCGGAAGAATTCTCGTCAATATTCTCTTCTTCTAATGGCCTTTTTTTGCGTAAATGAAAGTTATATATTTTGTTCTTTCGAGATTTCTTATTAGGCATTTCCTTATTCTAATTTTGTGGTGGCATCATTCGAATTAAACATAACCTATCATTTGGTGATAGGTGTAGGAATAGGTGACTATTAGAATTGGGTTTTTGAAAAAAAAATTTGTTTGTGATAAATGGAAAGATCATATATGAGTTTTATAATAAAACAATTTTTTTTAATTTTTTTTTTGCAATAATTCAAAAGTTATTTGAAAATAAAAATAATTTTTGAATTTAATACCGAAGACACGCCGACAGCTCCCGAACAAACCCGAGCGCGTGTGACGGCATAATGTTGGTTTTCACTCGTTAAAATTGATATAGAAATAATAAAGTACAGTGTTTTGATCTATTTAATTTGGTTGTCATTGTTAAATATTCAAATTTATACTGAAAATGTCAAACCTCAAAAGTTACCGTTATTGTTTTGTGCCATTATGTGCGAATACTACCAAAAAAACTCCCGACAAAATGTTTTTAAATGTTCCCCAAGATGACAAACGTCGAAATAAATGGTTTCAAGCAGTGCACCGTGATAATCCCCAAACAAAATCGAATTTTTTTTGTTGTGAAGATCATTTCGATGTAAGTATTTCTTAACACCGTAAGTGGTTTTTCTGTTGTTACAATAACATTTAAATAATTCTTATGATTTCTGTTTTTTTTCCAGCTGAAAGATGACATGGAAAATTATATTTATTATACAACGATGGGCGGTAAAGCAAAGATTAAAATTGATGTGGTGCCACACAAGTTTGACTGTCAACCTAATCGTAAAAGACAAGGCACTACAACGATTCTTAGACCAGCTGCTGAAAAACGACGGAGACAACAAATCATTCAAGAAATTTTAAGTGAATCGTCAGAAAATATGGAAGTTTGTAATTCTCAAGAACCAAACAGTGATGCCGCATCAGCCAATACTGTTGAAAATATTGGAGTTGATTTTGCTCTTTCAAATGTAACACCTGGCCAAAAAGTCACTGTTGAAACACAAACTATTATTAACAACCGTACTGTTGCTGTACAAGTAAATAGTCGTCCTAAGTATCGTAGCGTATCAGTTCAATGTAAAATTTTATCAATCGGAATCGATGAATTCCGTTCACCGATTAAAACTGGTAGCATTAGTACGGCAACATCTCCAATGAAACCATTGCGTCAAAAATTACATTCAAATTTATTGGAAGATACTCAGAAAAGTTGGTCATCTAGTAGTTTTACAAATTCAAATTGTTCTCAAGATATTTATGAACCTTCCGTAAATAGCGGCTCAAGTACTATGGATTCTAGCAGCCTTCAATCTCCCGTGAAAAAATCGGAAATTTTGAAAGTCACAAATTACTTAATTAACAATAATTTAAAAGCGTATACTGGTGTTCCTCAAGAATGGAATGTAATGCTAGAACGTATTAGTATAATATCTAATATTGAGATTACTAATATTAAATTATCTTTGATGAAGATACGACGCGAAGATACTTTCGAAAGATTAAGTGAACAGTTTGGAATGAGTGTCAGCAATGCTAGTATTATTTTTAATAAAACTGTTCCTGTATTGGCACATTTATTAAAAAAACTCGTTTATATGCCGGAGTCTAGTAACTTAAAAAAAATACTACCAATACCATTTAGAACTTCATATAATCATGTGATTGCTATTATTGATGCATTTGAGATACAAATTGAAAAACCAAGTGATCCAGAGTACCAATCTTTAACTTGGTCAAAGTATAAAAAATGTAACACTTTAAAGTATTTAATATCTTGTACACCAGATGGCTTTATAAATTTTATATCAAAAGGATTTGGAGGTCGAATTTCAGATGAACTATTATTCCAAGAAAGCGGATTATTGGAAGAGCTACCCGAAGCTTGTGCTGTCATGGCCGATCGAGGATTCAAAAACATTGTTCCACTTCTTGACAATAAAGATATTGAATTAATTCGACCACCTTCAGTTAATTCTGGAGTGAAATTGTCACAATCTGACGTCTTACAAGGCAAACGAATCGCTGCTCTACGTTTTCATATAGAACGCGTTATCGGAAGAATAAGAGAGTTTGATTTTCTAAAACCCCATGCGGTTGTTAATCATAATATGTTACCTTTAACAGACAATATTGTTGTCATTGCTACAGCACTAGTAAATCTACACGCACCTATAATTTCTAATTAAGCTTAAGATTATTTGCATTATAAAATAAATTACTAGGTGTATGTTTTATTTAAGCTAGTATATTTATTATTTATTGTACTTAATAACATCAAAATATAATGAATTATGATTGATAATATTATTGGATGCTTTAAGTTTGTACAGATTTTAATAATTTTGAAAATATATTTTTGGACCAAAATACTTGACTGTTTTTAATTAGAGCTTGTGTATGTGCATCATCATATTCTAGTTTTCTAATGTAAACAGTTTTATTTTCTTCAAAATGTGGACTTCTTCAAAAGATACCCTCTTTTTTGCCAGTCAATAACATTTGTAGTTGCATTTGTGCATTACACTTCAAGCTGACTTTACCTTTTGGTAAAAAAGTATTCAATGATTTTTGACTGGAGGGACATTTTACTTCAACAATGGCATTGCTTGTCATTCCATAAGGAGATGCTGCAAAAATCGGATAACTAGGTACAAGATACATCCCCGGACGCGTTATTTGTACTCTTAATTCCTTCTCAAGAATTTCGATAACATCTTTTTCTAACTCTTTTCCGCGAGTCATAGCACTTGTCTCATGAACTTTACTTGCACCAATGATTTGTTGAACTAGCGAACCATTATCAGTTTTACAATGAGCAGCTTCATAAAATTTTGATGCAGTAATGCGTCCATAACGAAGCTCATGCCAAATTGCACATTCACTTTGCTTCTTGGTTAGCTGTTCAGCTTCTTCACGCACAGCTTCTGCCATTTCAGTTTTAGCGAATTCCAAACATTTCTCAACTCGCAAATCAGTACTTTGATTAAAATCCAAAATTAGTCGATGTAACGATAAATTGTAAGCTTTTTTGGATTCTAAATCAAAATTTAATTGCCCAATTTGAGAATTGATTTGTTGATTTTTGGCAAATTCAATAACTTCTTGTAAAAATGTTCTATTATCCGGAAAATTTTCAACAGTCCTTGAACAATCTATGTACAAAGTAAAAGAGGCGGCACACTTCCTACGCCAACTGCGTCCTTAGAATCATTTATAAAAACACATATATCCCTTTGTTCTGGTAAAAAAAAAACTTAATTCTTCGGCATATTGTCTTCCTTCTATATTAAACGCACTTTCATCACTTTCAGTCTTAATAACTACAGCACAATTATTTTTACTAAAATTAAACACATTGTCTGTATAAGACGACCAGCTAGGTCTCGATAAGGGATCCTAGAAAACGTCTATATTATGATTTGTTAGGATAGAAAAAGCATACCTTAGCTATAAATTTCTCAACATGATTCTTTACAGAGACTTCTTCATCGCATCTTACTTCTTAAAGACGTATCATCGGACTGCTAAAAATTTTAAATTAATTAATTAATCACTATAAAACCTCTATCTTTTTGTTTTAATGGATCTACACCAAAGTGTAGTTGGTGTTATTAACTTTCTTGCGGCTGCAAAATTTACAATATCAACATTTTTGTTTTTGGTAATTTATTTATCGTTCAGCAGTTTACTCAAGTTACGTAAGAGTCGCTTCAGAGCATTTCGATCGCTTATAGCAAATTACTCGTGATTTAATTAGTCAAGATAAAATTTCCGTTTAAATCTCAAAAATTTCAATTGAAATCAATTGACCGTTTCGGAGCTTTTTTCAAACTTTAAAATCAATTTTTTTACAAGTAAATTAGACTATAAAATCGCAAGAGTATTGACTATTAACATTAAGCATGCGATCCTAGCGAGAAAATATTGAAATAAAACTGCGATAAATGACGTCACATCTAGTGACCGTCTGTAAACACATTATTAGTTGTTGTGGAAAGGACTTTCAATTTTACAAATAATAAACTTTGGTATTATTGATACAGAATGTCAGTGCAATTAAAGAAGCAGTTTGGTCGGCTAAAATGCGTGTGCAACACCAACTTTTATGTATACAGGTGTAGTTCTTTAAAGAAAAAATCCCAACCTCACATTTCGTTTATTCCCAGAAAAATTTATTCTCCTTACATTAGTAAATAATTGGCATAATTAAAACACACAAACAAAGGTGGAATTTGCACATAAACGCACTGTTATTGCCACTTTGAAACAGTAAACAGTCGCCAAAAATGAAAGATACCAGATGTGACGTCAGAATTGAAGTTAACTGTATTACCGATACCGACCAATTAATGTGAATTGCCAATAGGAAAACAGGCCACATTAGGTACAATAAATAAAGCTAATTTTTGAAATAAATCTTATATTGGCGAATAAAGCGCCGGTCTGTGGCAAATTTTGGAACTAAGTTCTTGGGGTAATGACATACTCTGAATTAGTGATTAGTGAAAGGAAATCAATATTTACGAAAAGAGGCTGTGGAGGGTACGGCACTGTGGGCAAATTGAGAGAAGATAGTAAAACATAGCATTGAGCTTAAGCCTTCTCAATAATAACTTCGACCCTGGAGCTAAAATTTGGTAATCTCAAATTTGCACTGAATTGAACTGAAATACTCACACCTCTAGGATGAAAATCTATACTTTTAAAATGTAGGCAGCACACTTTCATGAATTAAGAGATTTTTCTTTGTATCTTTACCTTAGAGACCTAGGCTTTGTACAAATCAACAGTCTCCTGTTCCCCGGAGGAATTTGTAATCCGCACGTTAATTTTACCTTCTCGTGAAAAGGTATGAAATGATAAAGATGGACTTTTTTAGCCTATGATTTGCAATGTGGTACACTACAATAGTAGTTTGGCATTTTCGTAACTAAAAGGCTTTAATTCTTTAAACGCAACTTAAAAATTAATGTTTATTAATAAATATCAATGTCTATTTGCTCACTTTCAGAAATGACCGCTAGATGCGTATGCGTAACCATAGTGCGTAACTAGTGCCAGAGTAGAAAACAATCAGAACGCAAATTTCCACATACCACTTATGACGTGTGATAGAAACACCATTTTTGCGATTAGCATACACTGTATTTGCTATCTCAACTCTTGACGTCTAATCTCAACAACATAAACTAACCAGAGTGTGCAAATTTAAGCTTCACGTAGTTTGATTTATTTCCACTAGTTTTGATAAAAACAGCAAAAATGCTAAAGATCTTTTACTATCCAAGTATGATCAGTAGTGCAAAGTTGCCCAAGCAAATTAGCAATCTATGAAGTCTCCTGATGACATCTAACATTATACTCTGTAATTATGTATATATCTTAGCTTGACGCATCATGTCAGCTTTGTTCTAGTAATGAGTCTTCAGAATATTGAGTCTTTTCTATATAAAATTCATTTTCATCACATTCAGTCTTAATAATCACAGCACTGGGAGATTCACTAGAACTAAATACGGTATCTATCTGACAGGGATCACTAGATTTTGAAAAGGGATCCTAAAAATACATCTAAATAATAATATTCAACCATTGAAGCACATACCTACTTCAACTAAAAAGTCAGAAATTTCAGACTTTATCCATTGTGGGTCATAATTTGTGTGCAAGAAATTATCGTAGTACTAAAAATAAAGTTTAGATTCAATTTCTACAAGTACTGCTTATTTCTACCTCTGTCTCTTGTTTTAGTTGGACTAGTTTGGTGTCAGTCACAATTGTAGGTTTTTCCTCTTTTGGATCAAAATGTGGTTGGAGTTCGATTTCAAATGAATTTGAAATCTAAAAATTATAAGAATATTAGATAAATCTAGTATTTATTACGTTGTGTAAATTTAAAGTCGTGGATTTTGACGGCATTCTTGGTCAATTATATTTAATATAGATTTGACTCCATTGGACTTCTTTTGAAAAAGCCATAAAGAATAAGAGTCACGTTATCATTCAGAGACTATTTGGTTGTTAGGTACCTGAGAACTAGTAGAAGGTACTATTAAATGGTGTATCTTCAGAGCACGTTCAGTTGCGTATTTTTTTGCTTTCAGATATTTAGCTTGTCTCATTCTCTGAATAGCCAGTCGTTTAGCGCGTTCAGTGCTACTTTCTCTGGCACGCGCTAGTAAAAAATAAGTTCTAATAACATTTATACGTTTCCGTCGCTCTTCTTCAGTTTCGTTAAGTCTACGCCTTTTTTGATGTCTCGCCGCACGAGACCGTCTCGATAAATTTGATTTTGTTCTAGGCATCTGCAAAATTAAATTCTTTATTTAAAACCTATATTAATAATTTATAGCTTATATAATATCGTTCCAATGACTGCATATAGAGGTCGCCAAGTATAAATGATGAATACTTCTCAATTTACATCGTGAGATATGTCTCATCAATAAGATAAAAGATAGGTTAGGTTTCATAGTGTAATGACAGTTGTGTATATACAGATGGCGGCCATATTCATCCCCATTAATTAAGGCAAAATTTAAACTTATTTGTAAACTATCTATGGTAATATGAAAAACAGTTGCTGGTTCACTAGAAGAAGGGAAAGTTTTTCTAAGAACTCTATAATTACTTAGCCCATTCCTTAAATTCTCCTTGAGAAATCTTCATTATTTCAGTGTATTTATACTATTTTATATCTTAGAAACTTTATGTATAATAGTATACATACCACGAGAGTGGAGCGAAATATACAGATATATGAAACGCCATTATCTCCTTTCCCCTAAAACGTAAACTTCATCTGTCATTCTTGTCAAAATCAGCTGATCTATTAAGAGAAGGAAAATACGTTTAAATGTGCGCAGCCTACAATAGAATGCTGCCATTTTTACGATTTCACTATTGAGCAAACTTGACATTGCACAATAAAAATCCATGATTTATTACCAGGAGCAAAGAAAAGTAAAGAGGTTTTCAAAAAGAAGCTTTTTACGATTCTACCGTAAAGTTCTAATGTATCTGGAGCACAGAAACACAAAAAGAAATTCTATTATATATTAATCTCATTACTCCACAAAAAAACATTATGCGGAAATAAAACAATTATGTAACTTCATAATAAATTTATTTAAGAAAATATACAAAATTTGCAACAAATTGATGTGTTTCTTACAGAATTCTATATTTACGGTGTGGAGCAAGAATTTATATAGTTGTTCAACTGTTAATAAAAAATAACGACATCGAATTTTGAAATTTCTTTAATAAAATTCGTCTAAAATTCGAAATTTATCTTATTAGCTGGAGAGATTACGTCAGCTCTGCTGTGGTATTAGAGACTCAAGATTTTCAACGTATTATCTGCCTTCTAAATCACTTTCAATTTTGATAATTACACCACTAGTAGATTCATTAGAACTGAATATGGTGTCTACTCGAGAAGAACGTCAAAGTATTGATAAAGCATCCTACAAATACGCAATTTATCAACGATGTTCAGCCTTTTACATTAGGTACCTCATCCATATAATCGGAAATTTCAGTCTTGACGTAATATGGATTAAAAGATGGTTGTAAAAATGTACCGCAATTCTGAAAAGCAATGATTTAATTGTAATAAAGTCAATGTATTCTTCAAAACTGTGATCGTGTAAGGAAATAATAAATCAGCTCACAGCGCAATACCGGTTTTGGGATCGCTAGCCTTAAGTGTTGCACCTTGAGAGAACTCTGTACTCACTTTCACACTAGCATTGAAACTTAAGTAGTAGTTTATTGTACTTACAACTACTTCAAACTCTGCTTCTTCTTTTATTTGGTATAGTTTGCTGTTAATTTCTTGATCAGGTTTTTCTGATTTAACCTCAAAATGTGGTTGGAGATCTATTTCAAACGGTTTTAAAGTCTACAAAACACGTCAAAATTATTAAGCCTTAAGCCTTTATTAAGTGCTTGCTTGTGTAGTGCCTTAGATTTTATAGAAAATTCCAAATTGTTACTTTTAGCTGCACATTTGTGCTTCGGCCGTTCTTTTTCAGTATCATTCAACTTACGTCTTTTACCAGAACTTTTAATTTTCGCAAAATCTGATTTTTTTTTCGGCAACTACAAAATTAAGTTACACAAAAGAATAAAACGAGATAATAGGATAGAATAGAAGAGAGAATAAAATAAATTAGACACAATAGAAAATGAATAATTGATTTTTCGATGTTGAATGTGAATAGGTACTTACAACATAATCATCGTCAATCTTGGGAAATATTGATGGAACAGCGTTTTTAGTTAGTTTTGGTCTGCTTCTGTCAATTTCCAAAATCGATCCATCATCTCTCGTCATTCGATCAACTTTTACAATGCAAGCTTCTGTAAAATGTTTTATGCACACTACTGAATGTTTTGATGGAATAAATGACTCCCTACGAATAGATTTGACCCATTGCTGTTTGCTTTCATCGTCTTTAGGAAAATGAAAAGTTGTTACATATGTACTAGAGGTCCCGGAAATGGTACTAGCACTAGCGTAGTTGCTATAGCAATTAGGTACACAGCATTTATCTGGCATATTTACCTACGGTTAAACATAACCTTACAAAAACAACATTACTCCTTGTTTAATCTTTGCAAACTGATTAACTCCTATAAATTTAAATAATTATTTTAAAAAGTTTAAACCTGAAGTAAACATATTAAATATTGAAAACTTCAGAATAGAACCAAATCACAATCTTTTCGCCTTCTGATGTGACGTCACAACACGTGACTTGTTGTATCGAGACTCCATCTCATACAAAACCCTATCTTCGATAGAACATAATCTCAATGGTACCAACCGGTAACAGTCTAGCGCATGTCTAGTGGCGTTACCTGCATTTTGGCTCAGCTTCGGAACCATTCGGTCGTATTCGGCCCCAAGCGTTTACCGCTTGTTTTTGAATATTGAAAGGAATAATGCGTTCATCAAAAAAATATATATATTGACAAAAGTACAATAAAAAATAGTGCGTTAGCTAGATGTTAACACACCATTAACAATAATACAATACACAAAACAATATAAGCTATAATAGCGTTAATTTTTGTAAACAATAGCCCATCACAGCAATAACTCACTACGCCCTCGACATCTATTTGTAAATGTCGAGGGGTTAAATCTAAAGTAAAGAAGTGTTTACATAATCGAATACAATTATAGCCATACAGATAAAAGTACAGAAATGCTAATTAAAAAATAAAGTAGTTATCAGGCACAAATATAAATGCTAAAAGTACATAATCAAAATGTTAAGTAAAACCCTAATAGATATAAATGGTGAAAGCAAATTCAATAACAAAAACATAAATAAAAAACTATAAAAATACAATGTATACATAGTATTAACGGCACAGATGTATGCTATAATTTTATAAAAATCGAAAAAAGTAGTTGTTTCCAAAAAAAAAATTATAAATACAAATAGCATAGCCTCACAAATATAATTGGCAGGTTAAAATACAATAAACATTTATACAGATAAGCAATATACAATTGCAACATATAGTATTAACGGCACGCTAGAATTATGCAATAAAACTGAAAAAATATATAGTGTTATGTATTGCCTTCGCACTGTTTCCTCAGGGTCTTCTCATCTCGCAAGTACACTCCGTTGTAACATGTAATGTGGCACCCGTTCTAGATAATAAAAACATTCACGAAAGCAAAAAAAAGAGTTAGTCTTACAAGCACGTCAATGATCTAAGTGTAAAAGCCAAAAAGAAGTTTAGTAGTATAGTATAGAAATACTGTCCTTAGAGGTATGCAAAGTAGTTGCTGCCTTTCTTTTCGTTTTTCCCTTTGGTCGAAGTGGTCTCCCAATGGAGTTGCTGGCTTGCTCTTCTTTTCCCTTTGGTCGAAGTAGTCTCCGCTTTCCGTTCTAAGTTCTAGATAAGTTGTTTCGCTTCTCTAGAAACTCTACAGTGCCTGAAGCTTGTGGTTCAAGGGCGTCTACAAAAGAAAAAAAAAACAAAAGTGTACAACATGTAAAAAAATGCCTTTCACTTACTTGAAGTATGAAGTAGCTTTAGGACAACAGCTACAGAATGACTTAACACTTGAGCAGCAATCGACACTTTCATTTTTTTCATTCTGCTTTTATTAACGTGAAATTCGGTCAGCCTCGGTAGATTTCTGAATTCGGGACTCACATAATCAAGTTCCCAAACTTTTTCAATGTCTTTCCATCTGGCTACTTTAGCAACACCTTCTGCATTTGTAAAGTGGATGTCTCGCGACAACAGTGTGTTTCGCATAGTTTTTAGAAGGTGTGGCACATCATACAGAGGAATGATACGTTGCCCATCTACTTCAAACACATAATCCTGTGTTCCCACAAGGTTCTGCGTATCACGCACAAGTGCATCAATAGCACTTTTATTATTTGTTCCTTGATCACATACGGTTGATACAACCGTCAACCCAGCTTCTTTTGCTTTTCTTATTACATCGATAATAATTTTTTGCAGTCTAAACGCTTTCATAGCGCCATTTACAAAATAATATGCAACTGGTTGTTTCCAATTTTTATAAACGCCTCGTAACATAAACACCTGCAAACATATTAACTACATTAGTTGTACCATTTATCGTTTTATCATACTTATTACCTGAACATGATTAGCAATTTTTAACGATTTTTCGTGTCCAACCTCTTCAAACCCCTCAACATAATCTTTGTGCTGATTATAGTGCAAATGGGGTTCTATAGACATCTCATCAAATAATAACGTGCAATATGTGCTGTCATTCTTCATTGTTTTTACAGCACCTTTAAGAGCACCAAACCACAACAAGACCCACGTGTTGTGGCAAAACTTATAGTGTCATGTGTAACTTACACAGACAAGTAACTTTGCTGGCTTTTGCAACAAAACACAAACCGCGTAATAGTTACAAAAACACAACTCAATTTATCGTCTATTGTAAAAAGAACACAAACAATTTCAAAGCTTTCAATTTGTACTTGCACAAATCAAAATGGCGTGTAGCCGTGTGGGTGGCGCGCATGTGGCGCGCGCTTTTCATCAGTCGACTTATTGACAAGTGACAGTTGCCACGTCATTGCGATTAGTAGTACAACATTTAGACGTCACAGTTTTAAAAGCAACATGCAAAAGCAGGTAACAGGTAATAGTTATTTACCTAACGACTTCGAAAAATAAACGTTTCTACTTGAGCGCTTTGTTTGCAAGCAGGCTTAAAAAAGTACTGCATAATGAAGTAAATGTTTTTCCGCAAAGATAAAATATTTTTTTTAAATGCTATGAAATAGATTTGTTTCAAACAGTTGACCATAGATGCGGCAGCAAAGTAAAAACCAGGTGCAGACCGATTGTTTTTATTTTATTGGAAACGATCGGAAAACAACGCTCTGTAAGCAATGAATGCTAAAAAGAAATGATAGTTACATACGGGGCTAGTTTTTTTAACATTCTTTAGTAATTGTTTTACGTATCCTGTACTATTCCAAACACTTTGTTGTTAAAAATCTTATTGTTTTTATGACGTAAAATACCTTGTGTATGTGTAAACATTGACCTTATACGTCATCACTTAAGTAGTCTATTTCTTTTTTTCTGTGGTTTGTGTACGTGCATAGAGTAGGTTTGTTGTCATTGTCAAAAGTGACATATCGCTTGTCAATCTTGTCAATCTTGTGGTTTTTGGCTCAGTTGGTAGTGGGGGATGTTCTGATTGGGCTATATTAGTAATGCTTCTATAGCGTAGCTATTAGGTTATCTATGCTCCATCTAAAGCTAATCTGTGTCTAAAGGTAAAAATTGATTTGTCAAATATTTTTCGCTGTCATGTGTCAACTGTCATTTATTACTAATTGCTAACTTTTTAAAATAAATATTTAGTGTTACATTTGTGGTGTGGGAGCTTTTTCAGGATAACATAATCAGACGCCATTTGTTTTTATAAGCCATTCTATCTGAAAATCAATGGATAAATTCTCCTATAGGCGATTGAGATATTGCAAAGCGACATCTTGCGTGATTTCATTAAAGTTGTAAATTTAGTGTACTATCTATCGTTTATAATTTGGTGTAAAACAAGTCTGAATGAAAATTCTATGCAGTCGAGAAATACATATTCCGAAGAACAAAAACAAGTGGCAAAAAATGCAACTTGTTAGTGATAATTATTTTAAAAACTTTAAACCTGAAGTAAACACATTAAATATCGAAAACTTTAGAATAGAACCAAATCACAATCTTTTAGCCTTCTGATGTGACGTCACAACACGTGACTTGTTGTATCGAGACTCCATCTAAAAGGTAAAAATTGATTTGTCAAATATTTTTTGCTGTCCTGTCATGTGTCAACTGTCATTTATTAAGAGCTGCTAACCTTTAAAATAAATAGGTACCTATTAAGTGTTACATTTGTGGTGTGGGAGCTTTTTAAGGATAACATAATCCGAAGCCATTTGTTTTTATAAATTCTAGTAAAAAATAATAGACACTATGAAAAATTAATTAAAATATTCAAGAGTTAACAATTTATATGTGAAAGTTTTAAGAGAAGCCATTCTCTCTCTAAAAATCAATCGATAAATTCTCCTATAGGCGATTGAGATATTGCAAAGCGACATCTTGCGTGATTTCATTAAAGTTGTAAATTTAGTGTACTATCGTTTATAATTTGGTGTAAAACTAGTCTGAATGAAAATTCTATGGAGTCGAGAAATACATATTCCGGAGAACAAAATCAAGTGGCGCAGCATCGTGGCGAAAAATGCAACTTGTTAGTGTCGTCGAACGTTATATAACGATTTTATGCATCTTTCCTATATTATTTATTAAATAACTTTTTGTTTTAAATGGTACAATATGCCATTTTTATTAATTTTCTTTACATTCTCTCATTTTTACTATTATTATTATTTAATAAAATAACCTAATATTATGCAAGGTACTGAATAGGTACATGATCAATACTAATCTCTGTATAATATTACAAATTTTTTATTATTTTTCTATAAAAAATATTACAAACCAGGTTATTTGGTAAACTTGACATTTTCAGGATGATTATTAGAACTCTTGTAAATAGTCTAAAGTCAATAAATTCATTTTAGCTCGAGACATAATATTTGCAACAAATTTTCTCACTAAAATCCTCTGTTCTGGTAATAAGGATTTTAAGTCTTCAGCGTATTGTCTACCTTCTATATCAAACTCACTGTCATCACATTCAGTCTTAATAGTTAAACTACTTTTAGCTTCACTGGAACTAAGCGCAGTGTCTGTATAAGAGGAACAGCCAGGATCCTAAAAATTCATCAAAATAATAACAAAAATATTCAACTATTGAGCGCACATACCTCGGGAAGCGGCTCCGTTTTCACATACTGTGGACCGAAAGATGCTGGTGAAAATGTCTTGTAGTCCTAGAATTTAACATAAAATTATCAGTCCAATTAACAAAATATATAATAATACCTCCGTGTTAACTTCATGTTTTATTTCACGTAATTGGCTCTCAGTCTCAGTTTTTTCGGCGTCTGGATCAAAATGTGGGAGAAATTCTATTTCAAACGGCTTCACAGGCTACAAATAATGGAAAAATTATAAAATTAGCTCTAACAAAACATAAAAATATTAATCTAAAGTTAAAAAATAGTAAAAAGGTAAACTTTTAAAAATGTGTGTGTATGGCTTACGCGCATGCGTATAGTCTAAAGGCAAGAAAATCCCCAGGAGGATCAGGCAACGACAGCATGGAAGAATGTACAAGACAAGATATTTTGGCTGACAGCCTCAAAGATTAGGCAATTGCCAGTAATTTTTTATTTTAGCAAAGAAAATTTTTTCTTAGAGTAAAATTGAAAATGCTATTTATCAACCACTATTAGCCGAAAAAACATTCACAGGACAATAAGACAAGAAAACATAATTGATGGCGGACCATCTGTTGAAAACAAATGTTTTTTATGTATATTTTGTGTCTCTGCAGATCGAGTCAAAACAATGTACGAGTCAAACAGTAACAGAAGTTATTTTTGATTACTGGACCATTCAAGTCAAAATGGGCTTCATCGCTGATCCACAATATGACATTTGGTCATTATATGAAGTTAGAATGGAGTAAGTCAAACCTTAAAATAATTCTCACACGTTCACAAAACGTGATTTTTGCAAAAGTTGACGTACGCATTCGAGTGAGGGCTTTTTTACTTTACCGATATTCTTCAACGTCCCTACAGTTCTGCAGGATCTTTAAACCTATCTCAGGATCGTAGAAATAAACCATTCGCCCGGATGGATAAAGTATGAAATAAAAACGCTATACTTACTCGACATTTAAGAACCTTTGTAGATCGGATATCTTATGCCGATATTCATAGTCGTATCTCAAGCTCAAGCTTGAGTCCGTCTCAAGCAAGGACTTCGGCAATGCTCGAGGGAAAGCGTTTGCCTGCGTCATCCAGAAGGCACAAAAGTAGTAATTTATGTGTTGTTAGGTTTGACAATTGTGACGCATGAACGTCATTCTGCGTGTTTATATTTACTTTAAAGTGACAGGTCGAGTAACAACTCGATGCTGCATGAGTCATATCGAAAGTGTTTTGTGTTGTCGGGTGAGTACATGTCTACTGACAGAATACGTGTTTGGTAACTTCATAAAATGTGCTTTATAAACGAAAAAGCTGCGTATACACAAAAAGCAAAACCCTTGTAGTCCCGCATGGACAACTCCAATAATGTGAAAAGTAATACGAGGGATGCCGCAATAGTGACCGATCTGGACCATTACTACATTCTCCGCAAAACACAAAAGCTGCAAAAGTGAGACCAAACAGAAGCTAGCTCACACTGCGCGACAATGTAAGTGCAACAATAATATAAAGCTTACCAAACCTTTCCCACTTTTATTGCAGGAAATGTGATGCAGAAAAGTTATCAGAGTAGTGAGTAGTAGGAGCTATTCAAGAAGTGTGTAAAGATGAAAGTTTTCGGCAGCCGTTTTGTCTACTATGCTTCTGCAAACAATAGCTTACACTTATAATGTAAACTAATAAAAATTTTACTTTTTTTGTACTTATTTTTACCAGTAGAAGGTGTTACAAAATAAAAATACTACACAACTAATAAATATCTGTGACTTTTATTACTATTAAAACAATGCTTTCATTTTTGCACAAAATGTGGCAAGCCCTTTAATTTTGTGTAAGTAATAATTGTCTTTCCACTAATTTGCAAGCAATCCTACATTTACTACACTGTCTTTTGTGAAGCTGTAGCGCCGCTTAAATTTAAAGTTGGAAAAAAATTCCAATGGGTTTGCAACATTCCGCACATAACTCGTCTAACATGTCAATGTTCGCAGTTATGAAATGCAACACATAATACTCTTTAGTATTTTCCAACGTCAAACGATGACATAATCTGCAAATAGCGTCTTGAGTCGGACTTGAGACAAGTCGAAGCCTTGCTCGAGTCCGACTTGAGATAGACCAGTGCGCTTGCGCATCAAGCAAAAATCGCCCTTATTCACACTGTAATTTGATATTTAAATCTTGAGATTTGTCTATGAATACCGATCCGGACTTGAGATCGACCTCAAGGTCAAGATATGAATATCAGATTTCACGAGCATTGCCGAAGTCCTTGCTTGAGTCTAAGCTTAAGCTTGAACTTGAGATACGACTATGAATACCGGCATTATAGACTACTAAATACTACTCTACAAAGCACCTGTTAGGATCTAAATGATAGTTTTATTGTCAGAGCCGTTCACAGTTAATGGAATCCCATGTCTTACTTGTTCATTAGAAATCATCGATTGTTGACTTGAAGTGCTAGCGCTTGATGCAAAACTATTCTGCGTACTATTAGACAACATACGAGCCAATACATGAGGTCTTAAGCCCCCCAACTTCTTTGAATGTAAATTATCGTCTTCACTATTAATAAGTAAAGCTGTTGCGGTTCGTCGGAAACAGTGACCTGTAAATGTATTAGAATCCTCCAATTTTAAATAAGTTGCAATTTTTCTTGGAAACATTGCAACAGTGTTATGTCCAAATGCTTGTCTTGTTATTTTTCCATGTCTTAATTGCATAAATAATCGATCACTATCGATATTTTGACGTAAATCTATATATTTTTTTAGTATATTCATCCATTCAACATTAGTTATCGTACATGTCTCAGATTCATCATTCTTTGCATTTGGAATAGTTATACTAACTTTATTTTTTAAAAACTTAATATCGGTTATTTTCATTCTGAACAATTCATCGCTTCGACAAGCTCCAGAAACACCAATTATTAAAGCGACCTAGAATTTATAAATTTATTACGGTATAATAAAAAATTAATTATACTTTTTGGGGAAGAAACTCCAAAGGTGCCTCCTTTAAGAATTTATCAATGTCGCTTTGAGTAAAAATATTTGACTTTTTCGGTCTATATCCTGCACTCAGTTTTTTTAAGTAAGCCCCTACTTTTGCAAATTTTGTAATATCAATATTTTCTTTGACGATCAATGTTGTTCTCAGCATTGAATACGTTGCCCATAAAGTTGTTGGTTTTTTACTTTTTCCCAAATCACTAAAGTATGCCAATATAACACTTTCTGTATCAGCATTTGACATTGTTTCAGTTGCACACCAATCCTTAAATATTTTATAGGTTTTTTCATAACGAGCTTTACTCCTTTGGGGCAGAACCGCTTCAGTTGGCGTTTCTTTTAGATCCGGAGACGAGCATTGTTCCATTTCACTATCCGAACTATCAGATGCCATTGCGTTGTAAAAAATCACACACTTCTCAAATTGAACACAAAATGTCAATGCGTTGTCGGTTGTTGATTTCACAAAATATTATTATCAATCAGATCCACAATAGAAAACTAACGAAACTAAATTAAAACATGCTTTACAATTCTCGGTACATCATTTTCATACTTTAGTGAGAACTAACTGACAAGTAATAAAAACAATATAATATAGCAAAATCATGAAAGCATCTGACAGCGGTGATTAATGACTCATTAATCACTGCTGTGAGTAATGGGTATTATTAACGTCGAACAAACAGACCTATTATGAGTACATTATAGTTATACAATAGTTGTCGATAAAAACTGGCCAATCTACTTTTGCAAAAGAGCGATATTAAATCGTGGGAAAACTATCATACATTTAGGAAAAAACAAAATGGATAGAGCAAAACCAAAGTATAAACTCATATTTGTCAACAGGCAGTTTAGTGCTCGAGTGGCTATGAAATGAAATAAGACGAAATGATTTAGCTATATTATAACGTTTTGCTACAAACAATAGGTTTTTTAAATTTTATAGTGTAAATCACTAATGGCCGGTTTCACAAAGCATTGTTAAAATTTGGCTAACACGTTGTTAGCTAACATTGTGTTAAAATTAACACGTTGTTAAAATAAGAACGGGTTTCACAGCCGATTTTTAACACGTTGTTAACTAACCTGTCATCTGTCAAATCAAATGTCAAATACAAAAATTCAAAGTTATTAAATTAGGGCTATTCTGTGGGGGCTTTATCTTTCCTCACCGTCTTTCGTCACACTAATCTCTATAAAATTATTTGTTGTTTCTTTATTTTAATTGAATCATGATTGTTAATTTGCAATCGAGTAAACGAGAAAGGGGGAAAATTTCACGGAGGAAAAGCGTTGTGTCTTTATGAACTTTGTAGCCAAGTGGGAAAAATAATTATACTTATTTCAAATAATTAAAATTATTCATATAATTTTTAGTTTAAAAATTTTTTAAGCGTCTTTAAAATTTGTTTAATCTTTTTTAAATTATATGTTAAAGTTTTTTTAAATAATTTTAATAATTTTTCAGAATTTTTACGATTTTTTTAATAATTTTTAAAAAATTTATTGGAACTTTTAATATATAATTTTTACATTTTTTTATTACATTTTAAAAATACTAAAAGTGAAAACAAACTACTATAAACTAGTTAGAAAACATATTTTAATGTTTTGAAATGGTTTAAAAGTTTTTTAATAAGAAATAAAGATTATTTTCAACAATTTACCATTTAAAAATATTGAATCGTCTTTAAAATTGGTTTTAACATTTTTTAGATATATGTTGAGATTTTTTTTAATTTTTTAAATAATTTTAATAATTTTTCAAAATTTAATAATACGTTCTAAAATTACTAAAAGTAAAAAAAATTACTATTAACAAGTTAAAAAAATATTTTAATGTTTTGAAATAATTTAAAAGTTTTTTAATAAGAATTAAGGATTATTTTAAATAATTTTCAATTTAAAATTTCTTAAATGTCTTTAAAATTTGTTTAAACTTTTTTAGAATATATGTTAAGATTTTTTTCTATTTTTGAAATAAGTTTAATAACTTTTCAAAATTTTTTAGAATTTTTATAAAATTTTTACGAATTTTTTAATAATTTTTTAATAATTTTTAAAAAATTTAATGGAACTTTTTATATATAATTTTTAAATTTTATTATTACGTTTTAAAATTACTAAAAGTGAAAACAAATTACTATAAAACTAGTTAGAAAAAATATTTTAATGTTTTGAAATGGTTTAAAAGTTTTTTAATAAGAAATAAAGATTATTTTTAATAATTTTCAATTTAAAAATATTTAAACGTCTTTAAAATTACTTTTTTAACATATATGTTGAAATTTTTTTTTTTTTAATAATTTTAGTACATTTTTAAAGTTTGTTAGAATTTTCAAAGAATTTTTAAGAATTTTTTAATAATATTTAAAAAACTTAATTGAACTTTTTAAATATAATTTTTAAAATTTATTAATACGTTTTAAAATCATTAAAAGTGAAAACAAATTACTGTAAATTAGTTAGAAAAAATATTTTAATGTTTGGAAATGGTTTAAAAGTTTCTTAATAAGAAATAAAGATTATTTTCAATAATTTTCAATTTAATAATATTTAAACATTTTTAAAATTTGTTTTAACTTTTTTAAAATATATGTTGAAGTTTTGTTTATTTTTTTAAATAATTTTAATAATTTTTTCGAATTTTCAAAAAGTTTTTAAGAATTTTTTAATAATTTTTAAAAATTTTTAAACGTCTTTAAAATTTGTTTTAACTTTTTTTAATATATGTTAAGGTTTTTTATAAACTTTTTAAATATGTTTAATAATTTTTCAGAATTTTCAAAGAATTTTTAATAGTTTTCAAATTATTTTCAATTTAAAAATTTTTAAACGTCTTTAAAATTTGTTTAAATTTTTTTAGCATATATGTTGAGTTTTCTTTTAATTTTTTAAGTTATTTTCAGAATTTTTTAGAATTTTCAAAAATTTTTTAAAAATTTTCAAATAATTTTCAATTTAAAAATTTTTAAACGTCTTTGAAATTTGTTTAAACTTTTTTAAAATATATATTACGGTTTTTTTTAATTTTTTAAATAATTTTAATATATTTTCAGAATTTTTTAGAATTTTCAAACAACTTTTCAGAATTTTTAAAAATTATCAAATAATTTTCAATTTAAAAATACTTAAACGTCTTTAAAATTTGTTATAACTTTTTTTAGATATATGTTGAAGATTTTTTTAATTTTTAAAATAATTTTCCAGAACTTTTAAGCATTTTCAAAGATATTTTTAATAATTTTTAAAAAATTTAATTGAAATTTTTATATATAATTTTTCAATTTTATTAATACGTTTTAAAATTACAAAAAAAAATACTATAAACTATGTACATAGTTAGAAAAAATATGACTGGTCTAACCTCAAATAAAAAATCAATGCCTGGCAATCTGATATTTTAACGTAGGTACACTAAAATCAGGCAAATTTATATATAATGTTAATAATTTTTGATATTAATAGACCTGTTTAACGTTTTTCGTCAATTTTCTTTCAACTTTACTTGAAAATATTTTTGAAATATCAATTTGACAACGGCCAGCGCTTTAATTAGTTTAACAAGAGATTTAACAACGAGTTAAATTTTAACAATGGTTTGTGAAACCGATTTTTGTGTTAAATTTGACATTGACATTAGAAACAACGTTTAATGAAACCCAAATCGATTTTAACATTGTGTTAAAATATTTAACACGATGTTAAAATTTAACAACGCTTTGTAAAACCGGCCATTAATTTTATAAAAAAAAAAATATTTTCCTAGAAAAATTCGAACTTGGAACCCGCGGTTGAGAGGCAAGGAGCATCTATACAGAGCCATCAACAACTTCATATATCTATTAAAACATTTTATAAATCAAAGTAGCTTTTGAAACAAACAAAAAGTTTGACTCAAACCTGTCAACATTCTGGTTTGTGTGCGCCGCTTTTTCAGTGTCTTGTGCTAAATTGTGTTAAAAAACGAACTAAAAATGGAATATAGAGAATGACAAAGACTTTTCTTTAACAACATCATTTGGACACAGTTCCCGCAGATCTTCTGCAACAATACGGGGAGATATTACTACTGTCAAAAGATACCACAGCGAATCGAAGTTCAATACCGTAAAAAAGGATACATAAACGAATTCGTCGAAAATGAAACCGGTACGACCAACAAATTATGATCTTCAATTCAACCAAAAGTTAAACAAACATACATTATAATTGATAATTTAAATGTTTCAACTCACCAAAACATTAATTATGATCTCTCCGATTAGCTTAACCCCTAACCAATTGTTCAAATGTCACAAGCTCACAAGTATTGACAACATAAATAAATAGAACCGTCTTGTAAGATTAGATACGAGATATTTGTTACACAGATTATAATTTTTGATAACCCTGTACTGTCATTGACTTAACACACCTAGACTGGGTACAGAATATGAAGCTTGTTAAAGACACCGAATACCAGAGCGGCGCTGTAAAACCATCTAACATTGTTTATGTATTATGTAACACATAAACAATGAAACAATGCATCCAGCATACAGAATTGGAACTAATTGAGTAGCTAGCGATAGCGTAGAGACAAACCCAGTTGAGTTTTTTCACTCTAGAGCTCCTGATACTCTTATAAGTACACATTTCGTCTTACATCTTATAAAGCTGATGTATTTAGTTTGTTTTGTTACAAAAAAAAAATAGATTGACTTTATACAACATAATATTTACAAAAATATATTTTTTTGTACTATAATATAATAATTATTGTTAGAATACTATGAACACAATGTTAGTATAAGGCAAAACATAATTAAAATAAAAATCATGAAGTTTCGGCTGGAATTTTTTGCAGAAAAATCTTTCCAATCACATCTGTAAACTTGAACATGTTTTGGAACTCACCGGCAAGTTGCAAGTGTTGCAACTGATCTTCTATCTACTCAAGCTCCTATCACTTCCACGATAAGGCAAAGCTAGCGCCATCTATCAGAAACTATCTTGCATCAAACATTTTTTAGGAAAAAGGTTTTTTCTACATGTTTATAAATGCAAATAGTTAGTGTTGATAGGTACAAATTAAAACAAAATTATATATCGCTGATTGGACAACCAAGCTATCACCTTAGCGCATTTTGTTTCAAACGTATATCAATAATATACAATGTAATCTATCTTCTTTGGTTGATGTTTCTTTGTTTTACCATTAGACAATGGGGGATAATTCGGGTAATCCAAATTTCAGGTTTTGTTGCAAATATTTATAGCGAGATGTTGATTTATAGAAGCTTGGTCCATTTGCTGCGTCGCTTGTGACTAAATTGCATATTAAAAAAGTCTTAGCCGCTTTGGGGAAAGGTAACAAAATGTTCATTTTAAACATTTTGTTTTGAATTCGTGTTCACCTTTCTGCTCATTCTTCCACATAACTGGTGTGCCGTTCTCAACTTTTTTATGTAATTTCTGTTTGTTTGAAGTGTTTACTTGAACTAATTTGTCTATAGATATTTTGGTTTTACGTTGTAATCAAATAACACTTTCCTCACTTTAACCCGAGTAAGTGAATTCTACAGGAGTAACTTTAAAAGCACCTGAAGGCGATAAATCAAAAGATGAAGTCGTTTTCTTTGCTTTATCAAAACAGGGGAGTCTAATGTAAGCTGAAGCACAATATTTGGGATTGTCCTATACATACAATAAAGATCCGCACGGTTATAAACTACAAAATATAAAAATATAAACTTACTTCTTTGCTTTGAGTAATTGGATTTTCAAAAAAGTCAGGAACTGCAGTATGCACCAGCCGGTGATGACTTTGATTTACGAAAGAATCTTCCGAAAAATGATTCTCGCAAATGGACATTGCTCCCAATTGTTCAGGAGCATACACTACATTCAATAAAATAGATAAGTGTATGAAAGTATCTAAATAAAATATTGAACATGCGAATCGTCAGGAACAAAAACTGTTCTAAGTAGGTACCGAAGGGAAAGTCACTACGAGATTTTTGTATTTCTTATTTATAAATACACTGATAATTAATGTAATTAAGGTAACTGTTTAATAACTGTATTTATGGAAGTATGCTCTATAGTCTGTTCATATTCAAGAAAGAGTAATAGTAAGCAGTGTGTAGGACGAAAAAGGGCTAAGCGTAACCACTTAAATACTAAAAAAATATTATTTTAAATATATTTAATAGTTATTTACATAAAAGTCAGGAAAATTTCACATTACTGAAGAAGAGCTGTGCCGAGTATTTTAAAGCTCCGAGTCAAGTAAGAGATTTTACTGACGTGTTTTGTATTAAATTTTTCCGGAAATCGTAAAAAAAGACGAAATTTACAAATTTTAGAATTTTTTAGAATTTTAGAATTTTTTACAAATTCCACAAAAGTCAAGCTTGTCAATTTCGTTGGCAACTATAGTTACTAGGGTATCTTTTTTATTTTGCGTCTTGTAAAGTTTTTATAGTACTAGTCCGGAAAACTCAATTTTCCTGCGCGTAAATAAGCAGGAAAATGTTGTTTCCAAGACGATTTCCGGAAAAAAATATTATTTTTAATATATTTAAACCGAATTGAAAACAAATTGGTTTAAAATGAAATAATAGTATATTGTAAACCTAGGCGGCAAAGTGGTATTTTTCCAGGCCGAGAGAAGATATGGACAGGCAAGCCTGGCCACTTCTCAAGGCCTGGAAAATCACTTTGCGGCCGTGGTTTACACATTATTTTTTATCCTACACAAATTACCTTATAATCAAGCATTATCTTAAAATAGATTTAATGTTATTACCGCCAATTCAAAATGTCAAACTTTGACAGATGTCAAAAATTTATGGATTACTTTACTGTCGTGATTTACACAATTTATCTTACACAAAAGTAGTTTTTTAAAATAAGATTGACGTTCATAAACAGTAAATTTGATTTAAAATTTCAACACCCTTCATAAATAGTGAGACGTTTAGAGTTTAGAGTAATTTTTCTTATAACAGCGACTCCTGACGGAGAAAATCAGTTTTTTTTTTCTCGGCTAGCCGAGAAAGTACATCTTTTCTCGGCTAGCCTGGAAATGATGTACTTTCACGGCTGTCGAAAGACGAGAAAATTTTATTTTGAGTTGGTGTAGGATAAAAACAATTTTTTCTGCGGCCTGCCCCTACCGAAAAATCGTCAATCATTTTTCACTTCATGTGAAGCGCCTGCATGCATTTGTTTTCATGCACTCTTTCTTGAAAGTGAATAGAGTTTAGCATCTTTATTTCAAAGATTCTGAATGTTGTTGTGTCATTTTACTTTTTTCTAGAACAATAATTAAACTTTTGAAAAAAATGCCACATTGAGGAATAGATTATGCAATTGAAGTAAAAAATGAAAAAATTTAAAAAAAAAGAAAATGTTTCTGATGGGAAAGAACTTTTTATAATAGAAAAAGAAAAAAATGCTATCAACAAAAATTAAAAGAGACCAGGTAGGATAAAAAACTAAAGATAAGATAGAATATAAAAAAAAAATTGAAATAAAGTGGATTTAAGCGTAATAATTTATATGATTTAATGTAATTAATAGTTAGTAAACAAACGAGTTGATTACAAAATGTTTTCGTTCATTGCAAACTTTTTTTAGAACAAAATTAATTGGAAATCAAAAGCAATTTAATGTTTTTCATCACATTGATAAAGATGAGACTTTATAAAAAACAATCCATCTTTTTTTTTTTTGTTCTCGAGATAGACCATTTTTAAATTTTTACAAATGTTTACGAAATTACAAAAACAGTCAATTAATCAAAAAGAGGGTATTAATAACGTCTATTAATACATCTTTTTTTACTCAGTGACTTTCCCTCGGTAGGCAGTAGGTACTTACCATTTAGTTCTGGATTGTCTATAGCGAGTATCCAGTTTTTACACCTTTCTTTATCCTTCGCAGGAAATTTATAAAACTTTAGTTCACTACGTCTCTTTATATTACCGCACCCCCGATAATTGCACTTTGTATAAGACATTCTTGTAATTTGAAAGAACTGCTATTTCTCAATTGTTGTCGAAGGTCGAAAGGCTTAATAAAATTTAAATATTTAATTTTTCAAAAATCGAATTCCCCCAATACACGATAATTTCTGGACACAACCTCGCGATTTGGTACTCCCAGACTTAATCGAATGCGACACAGTCTTTACCAATTTGTTTAAACAATTAATTGGTTAATAATTTAATAATAAATGTTTGTTTGCTATTGCAAAAAAAGCCAAATTGTTAATACTTGGTATATTCAACTTATAGCGCGTGAGATGCAAGATCTTGACCGACTGTACCTCTCCAAAAAACCCTTCGCTTTTATGGAAAATGGAACAATAGCTTAGGAAAAACTCGCTGCCTGACAATAGAGCCTTGTCTAGACACACTGAACTTCCTAATTAAAATTTATTAATTACATTATAAGATGCACCCATGCATGTTTTGGCATGAGAATATATCCGCTACGACCAATGTGTCTTGGGTTTTTTAGAATTATTGTATTTTGGGCATTCGTTACAGAATATTTATTATATTGGTGTAGCCAAATGTGTTGGTTACATTTGCTTCGTATTATTAGTGGCCAGTCTAGGTGTACTTAGTCTATGATATTGTGCTTAAATGAACAATAATGTGTTATATGAAATATATAAAGTATAGTATTTTACTGACGTATAATGACTACTATTCTCTCGGCGTTTTTAAATAAATGCCTTGGTGGAAACTAAACCAATATTAAAATGGAGTAGATATAGTATATATGATGAGTACATGGGCCTTATCAGATAACAACTTTTAAAACGCAAGACTACTTTCAAATTGTACCACCAGAGACGTCACTTATAAAAATGAAAAAGTGAAAACTTTAACTACTTTTCATCATTTTCGTTATTTGATTCATTTTTAGAAGATAATATTCTCTTACCGACTTTATTTTCTTATTGCGAGGAAACGAAATCTGAAAACTATTTGAAACGCCCTGCTCTATTGAAGTACCAAGTACCTCTTCTTTTGGAACTGTAGATGAGGTCGCTGCAGATGTCGAAGCTTGAGCTTGTGATTCTTTTTTTAACCTGCAAAAAAAAATTTGTTTGTACTAAAATGCTTTTTCAATAGCTTAACATTAATTATTATAAATCGCAGTGAAGATAACATTTTAAATGGTTGAGAGCTAGGAGATGGAAATAAAGCGAATTTTATGTAAATAATGTGGTAGTTTATAGACCATATTCATTAGGGTGGCGCAAAAAAACCGACTATGTATTTGTTTTTTTTGTTAGTTTTTGATGTTCTAAGAGCCCTCTTCAAAGAAAAGCTCAAAAAAAAATTTGTAAGAGGTTGCTCCAAATTTTTTTAAATTTCAAATATCGTGGAAATCAAAGTTTTTTTTTTTAATTTTTTTTTCTCGTTGCGGTATAATTTTATAGACCAAAAAAAATAAGATTCTGAAAGTTTCAGTTAAAAATTTCAATTTTGAAAGGTCGCTCATCATTTTTTTTAATTTATTAGTAAATGACTTTAGATTTTTTCGAGCGATATTTTAATATTAAAATTAAAACTCCACCCATTTTTTTTCCTTTATCTTTATTTAGTACAATAATCTATTAAAAATACACCACGAGATGAACTAAAAATCAAGGACAACAAAAAAAACCATAATTTTTTTTTAAGTTTCATAATTTTACAAGTAAAATTTAATTTACAGAAGGATGTGTTTCAGCGGTAATTTTAAATTATTTACTACAAAACTAATCATAATTAAACAAAATTTAAGAAAAAACAATTAAATGTAATGATACGTTTTACTTGTAAAATTATAAAATTAGAAAAAGATTGTGTTTTTTTTTTGTTTTCCTTGGTTTTTAGTTCATCTCGTGGTGATTTTTATAGATTAATGTAAAAGAAAAAAAAATAGCTGGAATTTTAATTTTAATATTAAAATATGGCTCGAAAAAATCTAAAGTCATTTACTAATAAATTAAAAAAAATTATGACCAACCTTTCAAAATTAAAATTTTTAACTGAAACTTTCAGATACTTATTTTTTTCTGGTCTATAAAATTATACCGTAACGAGAAAAAAAAAATTAAAAAAAAATTCGATTTTCGACGATTTTTGAAATTTGGAGTTCAATTAATTAAGCAATTTGAATGTTATTAATTATGTTGCTTCATGTGTTTGATAATGCATTCTAATATCAAGGAAAATATCCTCTTGCGAAATTTCACTTATATAAGCGCAAATGATAAAATAAATTTATATTATAATTAGTATCAATTAATTAAAAAAAAGTAATTCAAATTTGATCAAGATCTAATCAGTAGTTTTTAAGTTATTCTCATTAATGCTTTTTTTGACATATATTTTTGACACTTACAATGATTTATTATAAAAATTTGTAAAAAATTAAAAAAATATATTTCAATTAATTAAGCAATTTGAATGTTATTAATTATGTTGTTTCATGTGTTTGATAATGCATTCTAATATCAAGGAAAATGTCCTTTTGCTAAATTTCACTTATATAAGCGCAAATCATAAAATAAATTTATATTATAATTACTATTAATTAATTAAATATTAAATAAAAAGTAATTCAAATTTGATCAAGATCTAATCAGTAGTTTTTAAGTTATTCTAATTAATGCTTTTTTTGACATATATTTTTGACACTTACAATGATTTATTATAAAAATTTGTGAAAAATTGAAAAAATATATTTCAATTAATTAAGCAATTTGAATGTTATTAATTATGTTGTTTCATGTGTTTGATAATGCATTCTAATATCAAGGAAAATGTCCTCTTGCTAAATTTCACTTATATAAGCACAAATCATAAAATAAATTTATATTATAATTACTATTAATTAATTAAATATTAAATAAAAAGTAATTTAAATTTAATCAAGATCTGATCAGTAGTTTTTAAGTTAATTAATGCTTTTTTTGACATATCTTTTTGACACTTAAAATAATTTATTATAAAAATTTGTGAAAAATTAAAAAAATATATTTCAATTAATTAAGCAATTTGAATGTTATTAATTATGTTGTTTCATGTGTTTGATAATGCATTACAATATCAAAGAAAATGTCTTCTTGATAAACTTCACTTTTATAAGCACAAATCATAAAATAAATTTATATTATAATTACTATTAATTAATTAAATATTAATTAAACAGTAGATTTTCTATTTTGAGATAAATGTTTCTCCCTTTCTTCGTTTGTCTTATTCAAAAAACGCTGTCTCATATTAGCAGCCCGTTTAGTATGTAGTAATTGTCTAAAAAAAACTTCAAAAAATAGAAAAAATCACTAAAAAGTATAAAATAATTGCGTAGACTTGCATGCTTAAAAACTAATCATATTATTTGGATAATATAATGTACAATTATTGTTATTTTTGGAGTCGGTGTCAGTCAAGGTAAGATGAGAGGCCTGCGTCTCTTCGCCGCGTGTAGTTAGTTTATTTATTATAGATGCTAATATTAAGATTAGTAGATCATACTATATACATACAACCTTATAGAAACCTTGCTTGACTGACACAGAGTCCAAAAATAACAATACTTGTACTATATATTATCTAAATAATTTGATTGTTTTTAAGCAAACAAATCTACGCAGTTATTTTATACTTTTTACTGATTTTTTTTTCATTTTTTGAAGTTCTGTCATAAAGCGTCGTATTCTTACTGATTTACTTTTCGCGCTTATTTTAAGTTTTTGGGGCACACGCCTTTTAGGCATTTCAGCAACTTTTTAGAGAAAAAATTAGTTTTTGTTCTTATGTAATGGTATAATTCACACTTTAGAAATTCTGTCTTTTATTCAGACACATTAAAAGCGCGTTATACAATTCTGCGGTATTATTCGTCATATTTAGAACGAGGCTTTCGGCATTTGTTCACTATTCTTTGGATTACCGATAAAATATCATAAAATAATCCCGACTCCTTCATTAAACGGACATAATCTGTTTGGTTTGATGTAGTTTTGCACTACAATAAATCATTTTAGTTTATCATTTCTGGCTGATTTCTCAATATGATACTAGGTATAATAATTATATACTCTTGTATATAATTTTAATAATGTACGAATATAAGTGACAAATAAATCATACTTTTAAAATCAATACTTACCGTCTCAGGTTCAAGATGCGGTTTTTGACAGATCTTTTTCGCGAAGGGTAGTTACGTTTCGTGCCAATGTACTTTTTCGGCATTTTAAACAAATTTTAGTGTTCAGAAAATATGCTCTCACTAGACACACAGGACACGCAAGAAAAACACAATAATAATAAATATTTTTTGCAATGGTGATTCTCATAAAAATGTGTCCCCACTTTTTTCACACCGAAAAAAATAAAAATTTGTAAACATCTGTAAATTGTAAATTCTTAAAACTCAAATACACCGATGTTCAAAGACTCCAATAGTTTATACCGCAGGTCACAAGCTCCGTCATAATCATAAAACTCATAGCACCGAGATCGAAAAATAACCAAAAATAAAAATACAGATAATTTTTTTTTAATAAAACACCGCCTCCAATAAAACTGTATACAGTAACGATTTCCAACATTTGCTCTAAATGGGTTTATTATGATGACTAACCCAAAAAGGAGGATAATTTCTTATTACATACTTTATTAGGTACCTTTATTAGGTACCCTTGCTATTGTGTGATTGCAGGCCCTGCAATTTCGATCAGGTACCGTACGGCATGCTAAAATTTTCCTGTACATAATAACTTTCTCATCTGTTTTTGAAAAATTATACAATTTGAGTCAAGCTTTTTTCTTTCCTGAAATCTGTTAAAAGTACTGATTTTTACGTAGAAATTTCAAGTCTCCGATTAATGTTTTTTTTTTTAAATATTATGCCTCATTATAAAATAAATACAAAGATAAATTGTTTAATTAATCATTAATAGCTATTTAACATTTTTTCGAATGTAGTTCACGTCTTTTCTCGCCAATAAACGCTTTAAACAAAAATTATAAAAAGTGTGGATATAATAAACTTTAGCGGTAGGTGAGAGTAGGTAAGGCTTGTGCTGTACATTTTTTTTGACAACTAAAGGTTTTATTTATGCCATATTCACGCTATTAATTAAAAAAATTGTGCTGTATTACAAACTGTATACTGTATAAAAAAATTAAAATAGTTTATTGAGGTGATTTTATAATATGAGGCAGCAAGTTATTAAAATAAAAATCACAAAGTTTTGGGAGTAAATATTGGTCAAAAAATTCATCGTCTCGTTGAATTTTTTCAAAAATGAACCCACTAGGTGTCCAAACAACAAAATAACAAAAGTGACGTTTGGTGGTGTGTAGCTGCCCCTGCGCCTGGTAAAAGTAGTTATGGTTTTTTTTTCAAATGCATTTGTTCATTAAGTAGAGTGGCGTATGTGTATGTTTTTTTTTAGTTATAATGGCTTCCTCTACAGCTGTAGGGGCATTCCCACAAGCCCTTGTGTTCCGATAAGGCCATCTGGAGTGGCTCCAAGATAATTTTCTTCCTCATCAATTTAAGGCCAAGTCTGCTCTCAACAGAAACTCCGAAAGCAATAAAATTCTTATCAAAGAGGCTGAGCTTGAGGGTTGGAAAACATGCCGTCAACCTTTTAGCGTTTTAAAGACAAACTCAATTCGGTTCTTGCTATCCCCCGTGTTTTTCTACGTCAGCTGAGGGGCGGAGCTTAAATATTTTATCTCAGTCATTTACTCGTCTTTTTCTCGTCACCCTGTCTACCTGAAGAAAACCGACCCTTGGAAATGATACCATAAAAATACTTTCTGATATATCCATTGCGTAATGCTAAGGTTCAACAGTAAATATTACCATTCCCTCAAATAAGAACTGCACGGGCAAACAAAATTTTATTGCCGCAAAAAAAGCTTCTTCTTGTTCATTGCTGACTGAAACAAGTACTTAATACAAATTGGTAATTAAAGTATGTATTTTACGATACGTTTTATAAACAATAATCAATTTTTTTTTGTAATAATAATGTGTTTATTGTAGTTAAAACAGTAAATTATTCAACACGCGCATGATGAAGACTATTACCTTCAAAGATAAAATTTGCAACACGAGCTGAAAGCGAGTGGTGCACCTATTTATCTGAGTTAAATATTATCCTTCATGTATAAGTATTGAGCTCTAATATAAATCTACAACTATGTATAAATAATTTTTTTCTAAATCTGAGCAATTATAATATAGAGACAGAAAAAGACATATTAAAATCATACAAAGTGATAATGATAAAAAATATTGTGGGTGAACAAAAAAAAGTATAATTATGTAATAAAATTGATGATAAAATGATTTAATTAATTAACTTCAATTAATGTAGAACACGTATTTTCAATCTTACTGAGCTACCTACTAACCTTTCAATACTTTCTTCATCGTTTATTGCTAGTTCAATTGGTTGGAGAATGTCATTGGGCATATCATGTACTGATGTCTACAATTGTAGCAATTTTAATAATATTTATACACACATAAAATGTTAGAAGTATATGACATTATATAGCTTACAAATGATTGCGGGTCACATTTTTTTTCTTTTATTAAACCCAAAAGGCGAAGTTTTCGTCCAATATTTTTTTTACTTTTTCTTCGAGCGTTCAGTCCAAGTTTTTTATTATTACCCATTGTGCACTTTGGATAAAAACAAACTAGGTAATTCACAAATCTTGGATCTAAACTCACTATTTCAAACTTAAATCTCAACTAACTATGATGTACTGGATGAACTGTTACAGGATCCGCATTTGAAATAGGTGTACTCTAATAGTTTACCTAATTACATTACAATCGAGGTAGGAAGAAAGCCTTCTACCTGTAATTGGGAAAACCCAATTGCTACTGCCCAATAGCTTTCTACACTTCCAAAGATATTTGTCTGTCTAATATAATTTATACAGAAATAGTATTTAACGTTACTAGCCAGGTATAAGGGTTTTTACTGGCGATAGAAGGTTGATGATTGACGAGCCGAAGGCAAGTCCATCATCTTCTTGAGGCAGTAAAAACCTGTTACCTGGCGTGTTTACGTTGAATGTTTTGTTTGTTCCTCACTTGTAAAAGACAATTCAATTTTTGAATAATGGAATAATCCGAGAATTCTAAAATTCACGAAATCGAGTATGCTTTAATGTGTCACTTTGGTAAAACGAAATGTCAACACCTGGAACCCTAAGTTTCAGTGAAATTCACAATTGTACGATGATATTTAATGTGTATGATAAAGATAAATCATTTTTAAATGTTAATGACAATAAATAATCGCTAAAAGTTCATTATTGTGTTTTATTGTTGATAAAAGTGACGTCCATAACTGGCTAGCCTGTTAAATGACATCTATAACTGGCTAGCCAGTTATGAGATGTTTTCAATGTGAATATAGTCACTTGATAAGTGCATGTTTAGAGTTGGATTGCCGTAAGAAAGCGACCGGTGAATCATCGTTAGATGCGCGAGCTTTATACCTACGCCAATGAATGCGATGAAATCCGGCCGTTACTTAGCAACCGAACGTAAACAAACCACTGCGCATTCAATGACAATTAATCACCGGTCTCTTTCTTACAGCAATCCAACTCTACAAGTGAGGAACAAACAAAATTGTTTTAAAGTTCCTACACAGTGATAAAACACAAAAGTGCTAGCTGACTTTTGTTTTACCAAAACGTGTTGAATCGCAATCGCAGCAGAATTCAACCTCTACTTTACGTTTACGCCGAAATAATTCTACGGCACAATTGACAATTTTCAAAACGTACTCTAATTTGTTTTCGTTTTTCAATTACAAATTAAGAATAAATGAACCTGAATGATAAATAATTATTTAAAACCAAGAGAACCAGTGCCGCATATAAGTCAGAAAGACTCATACAATACTGAAAGGCGCGAGTTAAAATCAGAAAAAATATATAAACAATGAAACTTTTTAAAATTTCTATTAAGTAGTATTATTAACAATTGTATAAATAATCAAAAAAAATAAATATTTTTTATATTTTATTCTTTGCTTTTATATATTTTTCATTGATCAAAAGTTCCCAATTTTAGGATTTTTCAAATTTTAAAATTCATATCTCCAAAAATATCAACTAGTTACTCGATTATAAAAGAAAGTCATAAACTTTACGACCGGTAGACGGTGCCGTTTCCGAAAATCCTTTAGATGTTATGTTTTTGACCGCACGTCGACCACTCTGGGCCAGTCGACAAAATTAATGAAAATTCAGAAAAATTCCACTTGACAAAGGTTGTGTAGAATACATGCCATTTCCTTATTTTTGAATATTTTTTTAAAATTAAAAATGCCAATTGTTGAAAACACTTGAATACACCGCCGTAGCTCGTTTATTTTGTATTTATCAGATTCTAAATCAATAAAATAATTCTTTTAATTAAGGTCATAAATAAACTGCTTTTAAAGACATTTTTAAGTTTTTAACACGAAAAAAAAAACGAGCTACGTCCATGAAGACATCTTTGATAAAGACAGTGTTAAAATTTAGTTACATTTTGGTGACAATTGACGCAATGGGATGATTTCTACTAAACCTCTAAAACACTGGATTCATAAAGGGTTCAAAACCCCCTTAAAGTTAGAATAACATCATTAATCTTTATTAATTCTATATTGCAGTGTTTTTTGCTGATTATTACTTTTAAGCAGATGTCTCTTTTATGTGTTACATTAAAGCAATCGTATTGGTAGCCCTCATACAAATATAACCATATTTGTATGGGAGCACATGTTTCTTATATTTGCAATCTTTTGAAATTATATTTTTATCCTACACCAACTCAAAATAAAATTTTCTCGTCTCTCGACAGCCGTGAAAGTACATCATTTCCAGGCTAGCCGAGAAAAGATGTACTTTCACGGCTAGCCGAGAAAAAAAAATTTGATTTTCTCCGTCAGGAGTCGCTGTTATAAAAAATTACTCTACACGTCTCACTATTTATGAAGGGTGTTGAAATTTTAAATCACATTTACTGTTTATGAACATCAATCTTCTTTTAAAAAACTACTTTTGTGCAAGAGAAATTGTGTAAATCACGACAGTAAAGTAATCCATCAATTTTTGACATCTGTCAAAGTTTGACATTTTGAATTGGCGATTGGCGGTAATAACCCCAAACCAATTTTAAGATAATGCTCGATTATAAGGTAATTTGTGTAGGATAAAAAATAATGTATAAACCACGGCCGCAAAGTGCTGGTCCAGGCCTTGAGAAGTGGCCAGGCTCGCCTGTCCATATCTTCTCTCGGCCTGGAAAACTACCACTTTGCCGCCTAGGTTTACAAAAAATAATTAATTATTTAATTACTTTTTTTAAAATATTACTTATTTTTAGCCGACTTTAAAAAAGGAGGAGGTTTTCAATTCCAATGTATACTATAATGTTTGCTTAGGTCTGTTGAACCCTTTAACACGGCAAAATCACGATTGATTTATCAATACTTTGTTATCAATACACGAATTATTTAAAAACAAATTACCACATAGGTGGTAATTTCCAACCTTTGCACAAAAAGATTCACTTCTACTTTTAAAGATATAGGGTACTATTTTGTTTATGAATGGGGACGGAGCGCATAACTTTTTTTTTCAAAAATTGATTTATTGCAATTTTACAATGATCTGACAATTGGATTGGCATAAATAAATAAACGAATGTTTAATTATATTAAAGTATGTTTTTAAAATTTTTAATTTGTTGATTATTATGCTTTTTTGCTTAAACATAATTAATACAATAATATGTATCTTGTACCAAATAGTGCGTACATCAACCTTTGATTATTATAATCTGTAGTTGAGTCTAATGTACCTTGTTTGCATGTTCTGAAAATGAACAGTTGACAATAATTTCTGAAAACAAACAATTGAAAAAATTGACTTACTTTAATTTCATCATATGTTGCCATCTAGCTCTGAAAGTACGTTTTCGTGCACGTTTTAAATTTTCACTTTTGTTTCCCATTATTGTATTATAAGCACTAACTAACCAAAACCAAAACTAAAAGTTTTCAAGAGTCAACACCACTCTTGGGTCATTAAGATTTCGACACATTGAGTGAAGTATGTATACGGAAGCTTATCTGGCTCGAAAGAGGAGGGTCGAAAGATTTTTAAAACCCCGCCTTAAATTCAAGTTAACTGAGAAATATTGACTTAAAATGATCAAAATTGCAATTTACTCAAAAAGGGTTATTGATATCAAAAAAATGCTTCAATAGTCCGAAGCAACTTAATATTAGGAACATTTTGAGCCAATATTTGTTTAAAAATATGCAAAAATAAAGGCGCTAGAACGGATCAAGTTTGTTTGTTGCATAGTTTTTACTTTTTTTTTTTCAAGAATTGCAAATGTTTTTTGAAATTTTGCTTCAATAGTCCTGTTTAAAAATGTTTCAAAATTCATATATATTTTTATCCGTTCATTTGCGATTGTAGTTTCATCGGAATTTTTTCTCAAAAAATCATGTTTTTGACGTTTGAGAGCAGACTTCGCCTTAACAGTTTTGGTTGGATCTGTTGTTGGTCTCATCTTGCAAATTTTGCCAAATACAAAAGCAGTAATTCTTTTTTTTTCTTTCTTCGAACCATAAGTCTCTGTTCTTTTGTTTTATTTCTAAAATCTCTTCATTACTTTTTATAAGCGAACAAAGTTTTTCTTCTGGTAAATTCTTCGACGTCTAAATTTTTTTCTACATCACCATAGTCTTCGTCAGCTTCAACTGCGTTCTGAATTTCTTCTTTTTGTTTTTAAATTTAAATTATCTCAAATAGTTTTTGAGATACTGGCAAAAAACCAAGCCTTTTTTTTCATTTAATTGTTTATAACTGCAATTTTTCACCGGCTTTAGAATTTTCTAATTTGTCAAATATCTGGATACATAGATGCCATTCCGAATCGAATGACATCTCATTCATAATTTTCGGAAAAATGGTAAAATTTTTGACTTTTTGCTTTTGTCAACAATTGCTTTTTAAAAGCAATACTCTACCTAAGTGAAATACTCTACAGGTGAAAAACAAACTTCTCTTACCTTCGTTTTGTCATCAATCTTTTATTTTTGCGACGTTGGGTGAGTCCCAGTTTCTTATTTTTACTTCTTCCCATTATTTTTGGCTAGCCGAATGAAACTAATTTACTAATTAATACAATAAAGCACTGTGTAACTGCACCTTTCAAACTTTAAACATAAACACTAAACTAATCGTGTAGAAGTCCAGATGTTTAAAACTATGTTTTCTTGGAAAAACCTGCCTGCCTTTACTGGAACAGACAAACCGATGACGCAGACGGAAGATAAGAGACAAAACATCCACGAGCCGCATTTTGAGATTATGCATAAACAGTTTCTAACCGTAATTGCAGTCATAAGAATGGCGTATGAGTTTGAAAACTAATTGAAAATTGTTATTGAAAGTTAGATAGAAGTCGCTTGATGAGTATCTATGAGACAATCATGATCTGTATCTTAGAAAACTAGTGTAAAGTCACGAGTTTTTTCGAACATTAACAATTTTTTCTACAAGAAACTATCAGATATTGCACAATCTTAATCAACTAGCGACCTTCAGTTATATCATTTAAATGTCCCCAATTTTTCTCATGTTAATCGGTTGACTAGTTTTGCTGTAAAATGTGTTCAAAAACAGATAAAATTGTACTTAATTTTACCAGGAAAGGATCCCCTTAAGAGGAACGTCTTCGCCAATACTTAGAATTTTTAAAATTGATGAGACAGAACGATAGAGACGCTCAGATAACGTGATAAAATGAATTGCAGCTCATGATATTGTAAATATAACATGAAGCAAAATTTCAATACAGAGTCGTATTTTGTTTATAAATAAAATTTGAATATATAGGCAGATAATAAAGTAAACCAAGCAATAAAAGCTTAATTCTTTCCCTATAATAATCCTAATGGTCTTTATATGGACTGGCTACCGCAGGGAAAGGATTAAAGCAACTTTATGTACACGACCGTATATATAACTTTGAATAATTTAATATTGGGCAATAAATCTAATCTCTCAAAAAAATTTTATAAATAACTTTCAAATAAGTGTCTAAAAATTATCCGGAACCGTACGAGATTTGTAAGCGGCAGGTAAAATAAGATGATTGTAAAGACTTTTTTACTGAAAGAAAAAAATGTGAACGCATTGTTTTTGCATTATTTAAGTACATAACTATACTGTATCCATTTTCAAGAAAGAGTGCATCAAAACAAATGCATGCAGGCTCCACGTGATGATATCTATGAAGTGGCAGGTGGTTCAAACAGGGTAGGCCGCAGAAAAAATCGTTTATTCCATTTCAGACCAAATTGTTTTCAATTCGGCTCAAATATATTCAAAATTATATTATTTTCACTAGTATTTAAGTGGTTACGTTAAGCTCTTTTTCTGGGAGGACTGGAGTTCTGGGATTAACATCAGTCTCTGTCTCCGTAGCAGTACACAAAAACAGCAACGAAACAAATGCACAATGCACCCCTGTGCTTTCGGCTGCCAGCCCGGTTCAAATTTCAGAAAATCGGTATCACTTAGTCTTTATGAATGAATCACGCACTGATCACGTCCTACACATTGTTTACTAGCACTCTTTCTTGAAAATGAATACAGTATAGTTTCTTTTTTTTCATTTATTGCAAATATTTACAGTTATAAATATACCAAGTGTTTTGTCAATCGTCATACCTGATAAATGTACGGACAAATATTAGTTACTAAGCTAAATCTGTGTCATTTGTCTGAAAACTAAAGATTTATAATAATTTTTTGATATTGGCTTTTGCAGCAAGCGAATGATCATAATAATCCTAATATAGTGGTAGTTCTCGATAATTGAGATCGGCAATATGCAGGTTATTAATCTTAAGGAGGCTTAAGCCTTCAAGCTCACCCAGCTTTGCGGTCAACCATCATAAATTATTCAAAGTTATTGCCATACCCCAAAGTTGTTGTCAGGACCGTCTTAAAAAAAATAATTTATAATAATTTGCCTTGCCATACATTTTTCTTCTGACAAGATCCGCGTGAGTTGCTAATTTTTTGAAAGATCCCTTGTCGCATCTCGTCTTCCGCGTTTTAGGTCCAGATTTTATAATTCTCCACACTGTTGACCTGGGTATTCCACTCACTTTTGCGGTTAGATCCAACGGCTGCTTTTCACCATTGCTTTTCATTTTATTGTAAATGTTTGCAATAAAATTCATCTCGTTATATGAAAGAAATTTGCGTTTTCGTTGTCTTGAGAGTTGATCTGGTGGATGCTGCTGATTTTCTTCCACATCATTTTGCCATGGTCGCCACATAGTAATTATTTGCACTATTTCACTTATCACAGTAAGAACTACAAACGTTTCGTTTCGCCGGCTTTGACAAAACTATAATTATAAGGGCTAATTTATCGACTCCACTTAATTTTTTCGACTAGGTCGCCGTTTCGCTCGTAGGTCTCTTTACTTGAAACTCATTATGAAATAAGCCGGTTTTAAAATTAAAAGCCACAAAAATAAATCCTAATGGCCTTTCTATGAACTGTCTACTACAGGGAAAGGATTAAAGCAGCTTTATGTACAGAACCGCATATATAACTTTCAATAATTTATGACAGGTGACCGCAAAGCTGGGTAAGCTTGAAAGCTTAAGCCTCTTTAAGATTATATTGCAGATCTCAAATATCGAGAACTACGACTTATACTAATTAGTAAAAATTATTTTTTTAAAAAAGTAATAACTACACATCTCTTCTATATATATGTATATATTTTAGCGATAGCGATACCCATAGTGGAACAGGGGGACAGGAATGGTCAACCTTGAATGGTCAAGAAAGGGGCGGTAGCGATACTGCGGGGATCGACACTTGCCTTCAGGCGAAACGAGAGAGAGTTCGCCTTGAGCATTCTTAATTAATTTTATCCATGTATTTTATTATTCTCATATTTTCTTCAAATAAAAGCTACCATATATATGTATAGTGTAGTGTAAAGTTAAGAAAAATTAATATGTTATTATATATAATTTGAATATACCTAAGTGCGTTGCGTAATTTTCTCATTTTTGACTTTACGCTCTTAGAACGTCGTGGACGCTGATTTTTGGAGTGAGCTCCCATATTTTTAGCTGATTTTTAACTGGCCGCTAAGATGAATTAAAATTAATGTGTAACTATTTTGAAATGAGAAGCGATCTTAATTTTAACACACGTCATATGCAATAACACAGGACACAATGACAAAAGACTTAAACACAGTTGAACCGACTGAAACTAACAGTATTTTAGAAACTGGGTCTATGTCGTTGTTACGGCTTGACGTCACAGAGAAATGGCAATTCCCACCCCCTCGATCTGTAAGGGTAGAGAGGCCACATTTTCGGACGTACGGTACGAGTACGAGTAGTTGTAGCACGAGAGTTCGTTCGTGTCGTGCGTCGCAAGCAGAATGTTTGTTGTTGAATAAATTGCAGAATGATTGTTGTTGAATAAAATTTATTTATAATTAAAACCGGCATTATTTAGTTAGGCACTGAATGCCCTAACAGTCGTACTAAGGAGTGGGAGGAACGTTTTGTACAAACCGCAAATACAAATGCTTATTATATTTATTTCAAAGTAAAAATTTTTTAATTCGCAACTGTGTCTCTTCATGTCTGAGTGCGACATTTAAATCCCAAAGAATTAAAAAAAAAAAGATTTATGGCCCCCTGGTGGTTGTGAATCTTTAAAGTTATAAATCATCATGGTTTGCTCATTTTGTAATTAATGCAATTAAAAAACTGATTGCATTTCTTTTATGCAAATTTGACAAAATTGTTTAATGTAAAAAAAATTTTTCACACTTAGCTTCTTAGAATTTTAATCAGTACTTTTTTAATTCAAGTCGAAATGCAATAGTAGACACCGTTAGTGAAATAAAGCTTCCCAAAGCTTTTCAGTCATTGCGGTTTTTAAAACAATCTAATATAATTTTTTTAAAAATAGCCAAATACCCCGTTGTTGATACACATTACGAATCCAGAAAAACATCGACCTTCGGTTGCAATAAAAAAATAAAAAAGTTATGTTGTCCTAAATATTGATGTTTTGCGTATGCATTCCTAGAGCCTTAAAAATGTAAAAATCCCTTTACCCACACTAGCAAAAACTTATTTAAAAAATTAAAATTTATTTACAATTCCATTATTTTGAGAGAATAATAAAATGCGCCTCTCCTTGTCGCTATTAACTTGAAAATACTACAGTTTCTAATACCTTTGCAGCTATTTTTCAACAAAATTCAAGTTGTTTCCAAAATGTATACATATTTGTACCTACTTCTGTCAGAATATTAGCAGGTAAACACTCTGTAATGAGGGTGAGGGTGTCTTTTAATCAATCTTCTCTAGCATGAACGAATTTTGATGTTTACCGAACAACATGAAAATATTGTTTTTTTCATTAAATGAAAAAATAAGACAAAACAGAAAAAAATAAGCCAAGAGCGAGGTAGATATTTATTCGATTGTTAAGATGCAACAAAAATAAATATTCTATAGTAAATAGTTTAGAAGAAACGCTGTTTCTACAATTTTGACATATTAATTAATTCACTTTACTCTAGCAATTTTTTAAAAAGTCTGATACAAGAGCGAGGTAGATTATTAAATTTTAGATAAGATGCGGAATTTTCTTTAAATTTAAACTAAACCGAAATATCTTGCATCGAAAATCAATCATTTTCATGTCCTAGCGCATCGGAGTGCTTAGGAGCCTTAAAACTTTCATATGTTTCGCAATTTTATATCTTTAAATAATAAATAAACTTGACTTGACACTATTTTCTGTTATTTATAGTCTAGTCAACAAGTGCTTTTTAGGTAATTTCTTTTTCGAATTCTCTGAAAATTATGATTTAGGTCGTCAGGCCTAGTCCCTAGAAATTGGCGGTCTATATGAATAAACAATCCACGATTTGTAACGGTTAAATCATTTAAGGTTTCAATAAATTGTCGGGCTGTATTTTCATTTTCGTTTCTCTGTTTGATACGTTGGTTCAAGATTACCAGTCTCATTTGTTTGCAATTTTTAATCGACTTCAAAAAAAAAAAAAGAGGAGGTTGTCAATTCGACTGTTTTTTTTTTGTTTATGTGATAACCAATTTTGATAATTTTTTTTTATTTGAAAGCTGGTGCTTCATATTTGGTCTCATTTAAATTTTATTAGGATCTTATCAGTAGTTTTTAAGTTAAATGTAAATTAAAAAAAAACACAATATCTTCCCATAGATGCATCTAAATATATCTAGAAGCATCTATGGGAAGATATTGTGTTTTTTTAATTTACATTTAATTATTACAATCCCATTTTGTGTCAAAAAGATGGAACACCTTCACAAGTTTTTAAGTTATTCTTATTAATGCTTTTTTTTACATATTTTTGTCATTTATTGATTATAAAAATTTGTAAAAAATAAAAAAAAAATATTTCAGTACAATTAAATAATAGTCTATTTATTTAATTAATTTAAGCTATTTAAATATTATTAATTATGTTGTTTAATGTGTTTGATAAATTTCACTTATATAAATGCAAACCAGAAAAAAACCATATAAAATAGTATCAAAAAATTAAATATTAAATAAAAAGTTGATTTTCTATTTTGGGATAAATGTTTCTCCCTTTCTTCTACCTATATAGTAGGTCTACCTATATTGAAACCAATAATCAAATAGTCGGCCAAGGTAGGTTTGTATAAAGTTGTAAATATTGTGATAAGTATATATATACACTACGTATATACATATATATATACATCCTTATACCCAACCTGAGCCATTTGAAGTTTCATACCATTCTGATCCACCCTTTAAATCAAACATTACAGCATTTAACTTGGTGTATATTGACTTCTAATAAATTGTTTATTTTATTTTTTTTATATATACATGTAAAATGTTAATTTTAAAAAAATTTATTTTTTGAATTTTATACGAATTTTTTCATACAATTCTGACCCATTCTGTTTTGACCATTCTGATCCATTTACGAGTATATTAATTTTTTCTTAGTTTTCATACTATTATGAGCCAGTATATTAATAGCAGGAAAATCATACAATTCTGATCCCATAAAATTTAGAAGCAATTGAAAACTTTAAAAAAATTATATTATTGCAAATTTTTTTTTCTATGGAAAAATTTGTTTTGTTTTAGTAATTTTTATTTTTTTCGGTAAATTTATTGTTTTTGAATTCAGAAATTTTGATCTAAGAATTAAAAAAGATTTATTTTGGTTTTATTGACCAATAACTTCTTTAGACTCAAATTAAAAATTACTTTATGAAGTTTTTAGCATACATACGTAGAAAAGGATTCTTATATGTTTGCAAATAGGAAGTGAGTTTTATTATCCATCGGTAGTTTTCTTGTTCCAAAACCTAACCAAATGTGTTTATAATAATTTTGTTGATAAGATTTACAAAAAACTCTTGATAACATTGCAAAAATTGAATATATTTGTGTTCTATACAAATAATAATTATTAACAGGTGCAAATTGTGTACGTGCTGATTTGTGTCAGGTCAGGTCATATGTGTCAGAGCTGAAATTCCCAACAAGTGTTAAGAGTTGAAGAATTAAATCCAATGTTTGAGTGAGGTGTAGATACATTTCCTATTGTATTGTAGGTACACTATTGGCCTATATTTTATTCTAAGATTACATTCATTCTTACAAATTTTAAAATATTGAGATTTTTTATCTAGGAGGCTAGAAAATGTTGCTGTTGTAGCAACAGCAACTTTGATTATGTCAATTTAACAACGGTATCTGAAAAGGTAATTTTCAAAATATGATTGAATATAGATTAATTTAATAAGATTAATATTTAATGCCTAATTATCATATTTTTTTATGAGCAATTGCTCACAAAATATCAATGATGCTAATGATCCAAATTTTTTTTATTGAAATTTCATCATTGACAGAAATAAATTTAAAAATAATATGTTTGTTCGCAATAATTTGTTTATTTTTGACGACTTTTGACTTCAATCCCTGCCTCAAAAATGTCAAGTCTAAAATTAAGTGCTGCCAACCAAAATAAGAAAAAATAACTACGTATCTCTAATTAGAGGGGGACAAATTGAAACTAGAGGATAAGCGTTTTTTTCGGTAGAAGACTTGTTCTATTACCGCTTTATTTTGGGGTTTAATTTCTTTATCGACTATCAAAATTATATAGCTCGAGTGTCAAAATTCATGTTTTGAAGACGTTGTTTGGAAAATGGCCGACGCCGCCATGATACTTTTTCTGAAATTTGTGAATTTTTAATTTGTTTTTAAGATTTTTTTTATTTTTTTATAAATTGAGTTATTATAATTGAGAAATTTTTTTAATTTTTTTTATTTGTTGTAAATATTTCAGTACTGGAGGTATAATTATTTAATTTTTATGTAAGATATTTGTAATTAGAATTCCAGTTCATTAAATTAATTATGATTTATTAAATATCGTTCATTGTTGGCTGTGTATATATTCCAAAATCTTACTGGTTGAGCCTTTTTTTTTGCTAGCCAATAAATAGGTCGTTGTCAACCTATAGGCAAAATTTAGATAACAAGTGGCGCTTAAAACTCAAGTAAGGTCACTCTTGCCAATTTATTTTACATCTGAAGATCCACGACCAAAGCTGAGCTAGTACGAATCAAGCCTTTAGAGGTCATATGAGTCCTTATCAAAAGAAAGGGTTACAATGTCAAAAAAAGTAAAATATCAATTCTTGTGTTAATTTATTCAACTATTACACAATTTGCTTCACTTACTTTACTTATACACACTAAAATTTAATTATAGTTTGATCAATTATGAATTTTCATACCTCCACGTATTGTGATTTTTAATAAAAAAATCTTTTTATGGTCTGTTTTTTTGTGCTAGTTTTTAGTATAATTATTAAAATCATAAGAAAAATAAATAAAGCAATTATCCACTATCAATATTTTGAACTTGCAGCGCAGCTTTCACAAAAATGTTCAAGCTAAATGCGCGTTCGTTATTTAAATGCTTGAAGAAACCTTAATTTCGGTTCTAATTCTGGTAAAAATGGTTAGGTTTCAGGTATAAATGAGGATGCAGCTCCGTTCCTTGAAAAAGTTTTGCAAAAGTTTCAAATTCTTTACGATCATATAATCCAAATGTTTAAAAAAATCTTTTAAACATTTTAAATAAGACATTTGTCTTATTTAAAAACCAAATCAAAAACAAAAAATGAAAAATATAGGTGAAACAAGTTTTCAATTATTAAATAATAATAATAATTTACTTTGCTCTCGCAAACGCTTTTTGTTTTACTTTCAAACCAAAATTTTTAATTTTATTTACTTTTTATTTTGATAATAATAATAATGCTTCGTCTTCTACACATAAAACTATTTCAACGTTTAATTAAGTTCTGAAATTATCATAAAAAAAAATTTTATTTTGCCTACAAATAATAATTTAATCAGAGTCACACTGATCGCAGTGCGCCATTTATCATTTATCCGTAATTTTCATTACAAATTTTTAACAAAGAATAAATTGAATAAATTACGAACTAAAGTTAACAATAAACAATTCAGATTGTTTCGATAAACATCAGTGACGCGACGTGTAACAGTTCGAGAGTCTGATCGAGTACCCAGCCGGTTCGTGCGAGTTGGAAATGTGAACGGCGAGGCGAGTCGAGACCTGTCGTCGAGACTTTTTTTAAAATTTTTTGTGCTAAGATTATAAAAGCTAAAACAATATTTTCCCCAGCTGTAGGGGTTGGGATTTCCAAGGTGTAAAGTCCTATGTTAAATTTCTGAACCAAATTTATGGTACTTATTGTTGCAAAAACACATTTTCTTCGAAAAAGCTATGCACTCAAGTGTTGTAAAGTAGATAATAATAAATATGAAATTTCCAAAATTCCCCTAATATTTTGGTCATAATAATAATATTTATTAATTTGAACAATTTCAAACATTACTAATTTATATGTAAAAACTAAAGACCTTAGACAACGATAGCCAATGCTATGGGTGATCCTTATGTGCAAAATCACTAATTTGAGAATTTAGAATAAATTATTTTAAAAGATCTTGTAGATATAATAGCATTAACAGCATCATGCTAATACAAAAAAAATACTTTTTATATCAGCAGCTAGTGCTGCATAAATTCTGTGCTATTTAAATATTTGACGGAGTTAAAAATTAATGAAAAAATTATATTAAAAAAAATTATGATTTTGTGGTAACGCAAACGCACTTTCCAGTCGTTTCTATCATTTTGCATTATTTTTTTGTTCTATTCTTCTATTTCTTTCATGAACCCGGCGTGGGTCCGGTCCGGTACAGTGGTTTTCTTCTTTATCCCTTGCACCCTTGCAGCAAGAAAATAATAAAACCATAAACCAACATGCCTTTGTCTGGCTCTGGCCTGGACCTAAACCGGCACGCGTGCATGGCGTCCAGCACGATTTCATCCTGTCTCTTGGAAATTCCCACCTTTTTTGTCTAATTGAGTAATTTCTAATATTTCTATTGTCTAATGTCGGTAATATCACTAATATCTGGCTGAATGTCTGCTACAGTAATGCAAGTCAAAAATTTTGCTTGTATATTTTGTTTTTGACTATTTTGGCCTAATTCAAGTTATGAATTTTACAGTGATTAAATTATTAATCTATCTGATTTAATAAAAGCGCTATAAATTGGTGTCTTTGTTTATACTTAGTTAAATTATATAGGTCAGGTATAAAGTATGACGTATGATAAGCTATTTATTAATAATTTGAATAATAATAATGTAATAATGCTAATAACAAAATTAAATCATTATTGAGAAAGGTATCCGTCCTTGATTAAAGAGTTAAAGTTAAAGACGATCTCGGTCTCGTGGTCGTAACTCTCGTGTCTCTTAAATTATAAACGATTCATTTGGCATCTCAAATCTCATCATTCTCATCTACTCAATCCGCAATCTAGTTCTTTACGAACGATTCCCTAAAACACGAACTAGTTCCTCAAAAAGAACTATTAAGCCCACCACTACACTATAAACAACTAAAATTGACGTCACTCATCTTATATAAGGTAGTGAAAACCTCCTATAAGGGTAGTAACAGATTTGTGACTAATATTTTTCAAAAGCATCTTTTTCCGTTGCACAAATCACCAACCTTAGATAAATTCGATTACAAATTTGATAAATTAATCTATTGTCTTAATTTTATTAATTGAAGTTAACCGTCTGAGAGTGAATTTCTACACAGTAAACCAACCATATTTTTAAAATGTTTAACAATTTGTCAAAATAATAAGATTTTCTCTATATAAATTATTGATAAATTCATTTCTATCAATATAAACAGTTCTAAAAAAAAATTGTTTATTAAAAGTATGAACAATACAATAGCTCATAACATTTTTTAACAATAATTATATCACATTAAAGTGTTTCTTATAGATTTTAATACTCAATTTAATTACCGTTAAAACTGGGAAATCTCTCTCATAAAATCCCGTAAATGCAAATTTGTAATTTTTATTATTACAAAAGCACTTTTATTTAATTAGAAAAAACTTATTTATTTTTTAACAAAGAAATAGTTGGTTTATAGATCGTAGTAGAATTGATTATTTGTTCAAAACTAAAGTTAATTCTTTCCTGATTGGTTGAATTTGCGTGAGCAGAAAATAAAACATTTTAATTTTGACTTTTATTGTTTAATTAACTATTTTAGTTTAATTTACTTTCTGTAACCTCACCTGAAATGCTTTTTTTAATCAATTAATTGCAGTTAAATATCTAAAAGCAAAACATTTTAACAAATTAATTTAAAATTGGTTTAAAATAGTTTGTTACGTTATTGGTTAAGTCTTTTTGAATGGGTAATCAAAAATCTAACATGTGAATTTATTAATAATTACTATATATTTAAACACATGACTATATAATTTGATGCTGATACAATAAAAATAACGAACCTTACATATTGTTGGAAAAATCTTTGAATTACAATATTCTCATGGTTTTTGTAAAGTTGTTAATTACTGATTTTGTAAAATCTGACAAAATATAAACAAATGCGGGGTTTATAGAATTTACTAGCTATGTTTAAAAAATATTAATGTGAAAACATTGTTTAAAAATAAAAACTAAAAACTTTATAAAATTATATTGTTATTGCTGCACAATTTTATAATATTAAAGTCGACTACGTGTTTTGTAAAACTTGGTCATGCTGTAGCTGCAAGTGTTTTTGTTAAAACTTTGCCAGCAAAAATGGTCCAGGTATAAAAACAAGGGTGCAGCTCCGTTCCTTGAAAAAGTTTTCCAAAGGTTTGAAATGCTTTACGATCATATAATCCAGATGTTTAAAAAAATCAGACAAGTACCAACAATTTATTAATGATACCGTTACACTTGTATTATTTAAAATCTAAATCAAAAATATAAAATCAAAAATAAAAGTGAAACAAATTTTCAATTATTGAATAATAATAATACATATTTTACTTTGCTCTAGCAAACGCGTTTTGTTTTACTTTCAAAACAAAATTTTTAATTTTATTAACTTTTTATTTTGATAATAATAATGCTTTGTCTTAAATTAAATATAAAACTATTTCAACTTTTAATTAAAAGTTCTAAAATTATCATAAAAAAAATTTTATTTCGTCTAGAATAAATAATTTTATCAGAGTCACACTGATCACAATGGGTCATTTACTATTTAAACGTAATTTTCATAACAAATTTTAACAGAGAATAAATTAAATAAATTACAAATTAAAGTTAACAATAAACAATCAAGATTGTTTAGATAAAAACCAGTGACGTGACGTGTAACAGTTCGAGAGTCTGATCGAGTACCCAGCCAGTTGATGCGAGTTGGAAATGTAAACGGCGAGGCGAGTCGAGACTTTTTATCAAATTTTTTAAAGTGCTCTAAACAATTGATATTGACGTCTCTAATCTCATAAAAGGTAGTGATAACCCCCTAAGGGAAGAAACACGGGAGATATGCTCCTTAACACAGACAGGCGACTGATTAATTACTACGTCGCTAATTAATTTATTGTAATTAATTAATTAGCAATTAATCAATCAAATCTAAACCTTGTCCGACAACACATCAGCAATATCAATATTAAAAATCATAATAAAAATTATCAGTAAAAATAAAAAAAACCAAATGTCTTTAGGTCAGGTTAGATTAGGTCAGTGTTGCGTTTAGTTGAGCGCAATGCTTATTGCGCTCAATGCTATATATTTACCTACTATGCTTTTTTGTAAAAAAGCATAGTAGGTAAATATATAATTTTGGTATACAGTGTGATGATAAACTTTGGAACAAAAATAGCTGCTTTGTATGTTGTTTTAAAAAAAACACTTTGAAAAGTTATAACGAAAAATTTTTATTTATGACGTCAATTGTTCATGAGCGATGACGTCATTATCAATTTTTTTAAATGAAAAACCCATTTTATTATCTGTTTTGATATTGATACGTTACATGACAATTCTTTTGACAAAAAAGCATACTAGCTTTAAAAATTAAAATCTTAAACAGTAAAAATAACAATTAAACAAAAAAACAAACAAGATTTAATGCAAATATTTGAACTATTTGTCACCAACCATTTGGCTTTGACCGACACGAGTGTGAACACTTTGTACATTACGCTAAAATATGTCGGGCTTATATCTATTGATATGTTTAGTGTTATTTTCTCAGAATAATTGTTATGTAAGATTTCAATTTTTTACATTATTATTCAAGAAGTCAAAAGGTCTCTAAGGCAAAACTGATAAAAATAAAAAAAATTGAGATTGTTATTTAAAAAAATTGATAATGACGTCATTGCTTAAAAATAATTGTCGAGTAATCGAGTGTTTTTTTTTTAGCTTATGAATTTTGTTCCAAACTTAATCATCACACTGTATAAACTATGAATATTGATTTAGAATAAATATATTTATATTGAGTAAGGTTTGATTGTAAAAAAATATTTTTTAATTAAACGAGTAACGAGATGCAAGATCAATAGATGAGAGAGGTACTAGCAAAAATGTCGCAATATTAATTTGCTATTCATTACTAACACAAAACATACCAAATTATATAAGAAGTACAAAAGGCTCAGTTTATGACGAAACGACTGTATTTTGTATACAAAACATATACAGTCAGGTCGATAGCAGCGCCACCAACTGTTGAAGCGGAATTTGCTGGAACTAAAAACTGAGGTTTCTATCAAAGCTGACCCATTTTAAAACTTGTTGTAGACGCTCCAGAAATGATATCTGATCGTTCTGTAAGGGTCTGCAAACCTGAGCCATATATATGGCTCAGGTTTGCAAAAGTGGATCAGGATGTACCGCTCGAGAACATAGTATAGGCTCAGCTTTGTATGAAAGCGCTATATATATATATACATCTCGCTACCTTTTTAGCGTCTTTCCATAAGAGGGTTCGATAGCCGTCGCCATGTTAGAAAATTAATTTTTCAAATAACTTTGTCAATTTTCATTAATTTTTAATTCTGTTTTTACTGACACTAACAATTCTAAAAGATGTATTTACGAAAGTCAATGTTGTTTTTTTTGCAAATGAAAAAAAATATATTTTTTTTAAATAGAGTGCCAGTGTTGAGATAAAGACTTTTAATTGACTTTCGAATATTCTTATAAATATATTAAACACTTTTGATAGTAAAAATTTTCTGATTATCTATTAAATAACATCACAAATCGAAAAACCATTTGTCTAATTTTTGAGTTGGAATGTGGTGCCACCTCGTACAAGTTGATTTAACTTTGCTTTTAATTAGGCTTGGCAACATTGTACGGCGATTCGAAAAATCGATTAATTGAGATGGTCATGGCCAGTTCGCACGTTTCGTCAAAGGCAACTTTAGGGCTCATTTTTTCAAAAAGCTTCTTCATTTAAGTTTTTGCGACTGGCATTAGAAGCGCTATAGTTTTCTAAACAAGTATCCAAAAAATTTATAGTCGTAACTTACTTAAGCCGTTAATGTAATAACACAATATATTATGTTAAGAATACCAAATTTTTTAAATTAATCCTCTAGCAGGAATAAAGTCATTTTGCAAAATTCTATTTTTAGTCCTACTGAAAAAAGCTGTAAAACATTATTTTAGATAGTCAAAATTGAATTCAGCTTAAAGACTAAAATAATAATAAAATATTCGTACAAAGAAAAATGATAATTTATCAAATAAAAATAAAGATAAATGCACTTTCACAGTATTTATACATTTATTGAAGTATTAATAAATTAGTAGTTACTAGTGATAGGCCAGTAGTCGACAACCGTTCATAAATTAAGCGCGGCCCACGGCCGCTTTCTACGGAATTCTACACACTAGAACTTATAAGCTTGTGGGCGCCATCGCCGCCGCCGCGTCGCCATCTATAAAAGACCTAATAAAAGTGCGGACCCGACTAAGTGCTCGTGCCGACATAGTCAAAGCAAAGTTATAAAAGATTTAATAAAAGTGCGGACTTTACAAAGTGAACGTGTTAAGTACAAAATTCCCCAGCTTATTTTTGGGATGTCTAACTGAGAGAACAAAAGGTGTTTCTACCTTGAGAAATCGAATGATCACCAGATGGGGAAAAAGATCGGGAGATTCCCAGAGAGATGACCATTCAACAAGACAGTTCTTCCTCAACTTCCAACCAGAAGACATCGTGTTCAACTCGTTTCCTTATTAATCAAGCATTTCAATACTTTGTAATTATTCAAACTACCAATATTTCAAACAGTTATAGTTAATCATTTTTAATAATTTATTTGTGTTATTGGAATAAAGTTAATTTGTTTTAAACCAGACTACTTATCACTTACACTGTTCAAAACGTCACTCACCCACAAGCTCAAACATCCTGCTTTACCTATTTACTTCTTAAAAAATAAATTTATGTATGAAGAGGTTGGAAGCATATGACCATTTCATTCTATAAATTTAAAAAACTCTTTTTACAGATTTTGAGGGATGATCAGTTTTGGATGGAAAAAATGCTTCCTGGTCTAAGAATATTTTATTTTAATTGCATTTTGCCGGAACTAATTGATGCAAGAGACCAACGTGGTAGAAGCATTCGAAATTCTTCCAGGACTGAGTTGTTAGAGTATCCAATATTATGCAATTATTATTAATTCTCAGTTTTTTATCGCGACTATGGCTGCGTTTGTCTTTTCATATTTTTATCAGTTTATTGCTGTTTATGACTGTTGCCATTTTTCTATTCTATAAAAACACATTTTTTTTATTGAGGTGCCATGTACCTTTTACAATAAGTGTGCAAAATTTTTTGAAAATGGGATCGATAACTGACCAAAATAATTTATCGATGAATGAGGTGAACCTAACCCCATTTTTTTTCATTTAGGTTTTAAACAAGAAACAAGCTATTTAGTAATTGAACAACAACAACAAATTATGATGGATATTCAAATAAAAATATAATTCATTTTTACTTGTTCCTGTTAGCATCTCGTCAGGTTTAAAGTCTTAGTTTTCTTATAAAAGAATAGAAAACTACGATTTTAATTCTCTTTGTGAAACGACTAACATGGTTAACGAAACATTTGTCAAGATCTAAAAACTAATTTTTCAACGATTACCTATAAAATCGACTATTAAAAGATCACCAACAAAACTTGAATTTCCAATTTATACACTTTTTTTTTAAATAAATAAGTACTTGACAACAGTTCCATAACTAATATTGGATAAATAATTTATGTATCCAATATTTTTAAAATATATGTTCAAGTTTTCTTTAGATTTTTAAATAAATTTAATAGTTTTTTAAAATTTTTTAGAATTTTCTAAGAATCTTTAAATAATTTTTAAAAAATTTAATAGATCTTTCTATCTGTAATTATTAAGGTTTATTAAAACGTTTTAAAAGTACTAAAAGTGAAAATAAATTACTATAAACTAGTTAGAAAAATTATTTGAATGTTTTGAAATAATTTAAAAATTTTTTAATAAGTTTAGATTATTTTTAATATATTTCAAATTAAAAATTTTTAAACGTCTTTAAAAATTGTTTTAATTTTTTTAAATTTATTTAAAAATATTTTTTCAATTTTTTAAATAATTTTAAAATCTTTTCAGAATTTTTTAAAATTTTCAAAAAAATTTTAAGAATTTCTTAATAATTTAAAAAAAATTAAATCGAACTTTTATATATAATTTTTAAAATTTATTAATGCGTTTTAAAATTACTAAAAGTGAAAACAAATTACTATAAACTAGTTAGAAAAAATAATTTAATGGTTTGAAACGTTTTTTGATATGAAATAAAGATTATTTTCAATTTAAAATTTTTTAAACGTCTTTAAAATTTGTTTTAACTTTTTTTAAATATATGCTAAGATTTTTTTAAATAATTTTAATATTTTTTTTTAATTTTTAAATAATTTTTAAACAATTTAATAGATCTTTTTATCTATAATTTTTAAGAATCATTAAAACGTTTTAAAATTATTTAAAGTGAAATTAAGTTACTATAAACTATTTAGAAAAAATATTTGAATGTTTTGAAATAATGTAAAAATTTTTTAAAAAGAAATTTAGATTATTTTCAATAAATTTCAAATTGATAATTTTTAAACGTCTTTAAATTAAAAATGTGCTTCGGTTTTTTCTGCTTTAAATAAGATTGGCATGTAAATAATGTAATATTATTATTTATAATAGAAATCTTATATTTCAAGGCGGTGTAAAATGCTTCCGTGTGCACTGTTGCAATTTTTTCGTCTTTCCAGAATTGCTAGAGATGCGTTAGATAGTCTATCTCGCTTTGGCTCGGACATTCCGACAAAGATGCAAAACTTATTGACCACTATGGGATGTAGTTTGTACGGAGACGTAAGACGAATGTTTGTTTACGTTTGAATTCGCGCCTTGGTATCGAGCCCTCATAATGCAGTCTTTCAGCGTCCACCTCTGTATATTAAAATCTCTTATTACTCATAGATGGGGCTTTTTCTGAGGTTTTAAGAAATTCAATGTATTAGGAGCATTATTTTTAGTTTAAATTGAAAATTTTCACTTGGCAGCTTTTCAGCGTCCATCCGTCTTACTTCTTTTTCGCGTCCATAATATACATTCTATAATGCAGCTATTCAGCGTCCAAATGTATATTTTTGTACAGATTGGACCCATTCAGCGTCTGGCAGCGTTGCCGCTATGAACTTTCAGATTGAATCGGCTACAACCAAGACTCTTGCAAGATTTTAAAATTTTGTAAATATGTAGTAACACTTTTGTTTCTTTAGAAATAGATTGCTATTGCAAATTTTTTTATCACATAACAAAATGAATAAAGTCTGTGATAAAATGCAAGAAAAAGTGCATGTATTAATAATATAAATTTAGAAGTTTGAAAAAATTATGGTGTCGTCAGAATACTTAAAGCAGAGAATAAAGCTTTGTTAGATAAACATTTTTGTCAATCTTTTTAAAAAGTTATACGATAGTTAATTAACTAATTTTCATCTAATGTTTGTTCTAATAAGATCGACATAAAAGTTTAAACAATGGATCTATAATTTTTTTGTTTGTTAAAGCTCTTTTTATTTACATATTTAACAAGATCACGTAATGATTTAAATTTTGTTTGTTATAATTTATTTTTATAAAAAAAAAATCAAAAATAATGCATCGAAAAATATTTTGATTAAAAAAGATCAACAAATTGTCGATAACTTGTAAATTTTTATTGATTTACAACACTACCTGATGTTTGAAATTTAAGATAACTTCTCCGAGATGTTTTGGTAGAATCGTTTAGATAATTTAGACGAGTATAATTCGGTGAAAATAGAAAAAAAATATTTATTGTGAATTGTGCTCATTATATTTTTTTGAAAATATATAAGACTATGATGATAATTGTTATTTACAATAAACATTGATTAGATTCTGTTGAAATCTACATATAAACTAAAACTACTTATATACAGGGTGATTTTTAAAAAAACTAAGCTAAAAAAATGCCAGGCTCTGCAGTATTTTTATTAACCCCTCGATTTTAAAAATTTACAACAAAATATTTAAAAAAATTATAGATTGCCATGTCTTTGCTATGAAAACTAATATCGTCCAAAATAAATATATATATATATATATAAATATATATATAATACCATCTAAATAATATTGTCAGCCGTAGATATCCCTAATAGGCAAATTGCGCTTTAATCTGGAATCTAACAGTTCAGGTAAGAATGATGACATATAAAAATTTTGCAGGTTGTCAAACATAAAATTTTTCCAAAAATTTCTATCGCGAGAAATTATTTCGCAGTGATAATCTTTCTGGGTGTATATAAAAAAATAACAAAATTCTCTCTTAGTAACTTCCAGCTGTCCCTGAATTTGGAACATATAATTATCTTTTGGCTTTAACTTAATTTTATTGTTATCGTCTATTATGCAATACGAAATTTTTTTTGATATAATTGCTTCGCGCACTGTCATATCTTTAGAAGCATACGGACATTTAATTTCTAATATAGCATCTTCATCAACAAGACCATCTGGTGAAGCACCTAAAAATTTATAGTCCGGATGAATAAAAATACCACAAGAATTGACATCAAACTGGTATGTCTGTTCAAATAAATCTCGTGCATGGATTTCATTAGATATTCCATATTCTAATGACTTGCAACCGACTTTTGGGCAAGAATATAGTAATGATTTAACAAGATTGGCGGTTGATGTAGTCGGACGCATTTTACATATTCGGCCAAAATTGCTGGCGGTTAGACGAAAGTATTTTTGTTTAAACCACTCAGGATTTGAACTTTGTCCGCGTGTAATTTTCTTTACATTATTAAGATTTTCTAAATACAAAGAAGTTAAAATATTTAACTCCTCAGAACTTTTCTATTCTAAAATTAAAAAATAAACATAGGTCAGGTCAGGTCCTGATAGATCGAAACTGATAGAAGTTCTAGTTCTGATTAGATTAATAACCATGTACTTAATAAAGTTAAAAATGTGAAAATACCTTTTACTCCGTAGTTTTCGCTTCATGCGGTATGAAAACTTTGTGCTTCGACGCCTTCCTCCAGACGGTAACGATCTTTTTCCATGAACTCCCATTAAATAACAAAAAGCACTTTTTCACACACCAGCAAAAATTTAAATTTATTTATTATTTAACATCAATTATAATATATTTATAATTGAACTATTTTATCTTATATTGAAAAACGAATAAAATGAGCTATTCGTGGTCTATGTGCCTCTCACCTTGTTAAGATTCAACTAAATTCAAAATTCACTTCGGTCAGAATATTATATTAGCAGGTAAACACTGTGTAGTGAGGGTGTCTTTTAATCTCCTACCACCATAAATTAGAAATTAGCTACCGGTACTTCACGCAGAGAGATGTCGTAAATCTTCTCACGTTTAGACGAATTTTTGTGTCTAGCGAACAAAATGAAAATTTTGTTTTCTTGATTAAATCAAAAAATAAGACCAAATAAAAAAAAATAAAAAAAGAGCGAGGTAGATATTTATATCATTGCTTAGATGCAACAAAAATAAATATTCTACAGTAAATGCTTTCGAAGAAAAGTTGATTCAAAAGTTTTGACATATTAATTATTTCCCTTACATCTAGCAATTTTTTTAACAATATGATAGAAAGGCACGGTAGATTATTGAATTTTAGATAAGATGAAAATGCGGAATTTTCTTCAAATTTAAACTAAACCGAAATAACTTGCATCAAAAATCAGTCATTTTCATGTCCCAGCGCATAGGAGTGCTGAAGAGCCTTAAGTGGTTACGTTAAGCTCTTTTTCTGAGAGAACTGGAATGAATTCTGGGATTAACCTCAGTCTCTGTCTCCGTAGCAGCACACAGAAACAGCAACGAAATAAATGCACAATGCACCCCTGTGCTTTCGGCTGCCAGCCCGGTTCAAATTTCAGAGAATCGGTATCACTTAGTTTTTATGAATGGATCTCGCACTGATCACGTCCTACACATTGTTTACTATTACTCTTTCTTGAAAATGAATACAGTATAGTTTCTTTTTTCTTCATTTATTGCAAATATTTACAGTTATAAATATTCCGAGTGTTTTGTCAATCGTCATACCTGATAAATGTACGGACAAATATTAGTTACTAAGCTAAATCTGTGTCATTTGTCTGAAAGCTAAAGATTTATAATAATTTTTCGATATTGGCTTTTGCAGCAAGCGAATGATCATAATAATCCTAATATAGTGGTAGTTCTCGATAATTGAGATCGGCAATATGCAGGTTATTAATCTTAAGGAGGCTTAAGCCTTCAAGCTCACCCAGCTTTGCGGTCAACCATCATAAATTATTCAAAGTTATTGCCATACCCCAAAGTTGTTGTCAGGACCGTCTTAAAAAAAATAATTTATAATAAATTGCCTTGCCATACATTTTTCTTCTGACAAGATCCGCGTGAGTTGCTAATTTTTTGAAAGATCCCTTGTCGCATCTCGTCTTCCGCGTTTTAGGTCCAGATTTTATAATTCTCCACACTGTTGACCTGGGTATTCCACTCACTTTTGCGGTTAGATCCAACGGCTGCTTTTCACCATTGCTTTTCATTTTATTGTAAATGTTTGCAATGAAATTCATCTCGTCATATGAAAGAAATTTGCGTTTTCGTTGTCTTGAGAGTTGATCTGGTGGATGCTGCTGATTTTCTTCCACATCATTTTGCCATGGTCGCCACATAGTAATTATTTGCACTATTTCACTTATCACAGTAAGAACTACAAACGTTTCGTTTCGCCGGTTTTGACAAAACTATAATTATAAGGGCTAATTTATCGACTCCACTTAATTTTTTCGACTAGGTCGCCGTTTCGCTCGTAGGTCTCTTTACTTGAAACTCATTATGAAATAAGCCGGTTGGAAAATTAAAAGCGACAAAAATAAATCCTAATGGCTTTTCTATGAACTGGCTACTACAGGGAAAGGATTAAAGCAGCTTTATGTACAGAACCGTAGATTATATTGCAAATCTCAAATATCGAGAACTACGACTTATACTAATTAGTAAAAATTATTTTTTTAAAAAATTAATAACTACACATCTCTTCTATATATATATATATATATATATATATATAAAGTGGAGGAATTTTTTATATATATATAGTGATCATAATTTATTATGATATACTACTCATAATATTGGCACAATATTTAATCTAACCGCTGCGGCGCGCAGGCGCTCATACTACCTTGACTGACACCGACTCCAAAAATAACAATAATAGTACATTATAGTATTCAAATTATTTTTTTTAAGAAAAGGATTAAACAATTTTATGTACAGAACCGTACCGATATCAAAGCGGTGCCAATTTCGAGAAACGGCTACCTAGTCGGAAAAACCAGCTGGAGTCAATAAATTGGCCCAATACATATTAATTTGTGGTCAAGACTTGAAGATTAAAAAATATCATCCATTCATAGAATCATTCAAAACAAAATAGAAGTATTTTGAGACTTTTAGTAATTACAGGTATGTATTTAAATTTAAAAAATGATAAAACTGTACACCAAACCAAGCCACCTATGTAAGACTCAGTTAAAATACAAAGTGATTGTTTCACTTCTGTTTGCGTCTACTGTAACTTCATATTTACGCATGATGCTGTAAAATATCAAAAAACACTGGGCATTTAGAGATATTTGAGAAAAGTACTATTTTTATGATAATTAAGTTTATGTGATAAAATACTTGTTACCCAAGTTGTTATAGCAAACACTTATGTAAATTGTAAATGTAAATAAACCTAGTGTCCATTTAGAGAAGTTAAAAAATAAATGTCAAATGTCAAAATCCCAAACATGGCGGTTAAGGCACTCTGTTTTATCTATGTTTTGATTTTTAATTTTTTACTAATATTAGTTTCTAACAAATTTCTGGGCCAAAAACTTTTATACAAATCCCATGCGCTAAGCCCATGGAGGTTAAGCCACTTCACAGGACTCCAACTTAAACAAAGTTGTCGTCCTGTAAAGTGTGTCTTACCGCATTTGAATGTAATTTAATAGATTATAATATTGGTCAATATAATAAATTTTATATTAATAGATTAGTTACAATTAATTGTATGGTTTAATTATGTTTTTATTTAAAAACTTACCTTTCAATCTCAGCTGCTTCCGCTTTTCTTTTTATCCAAGCCAATTTGTTACTTTTTGATTGTTTATTTTGTTTTTTGGCACGATAAGGAGTACTTCGGGGCATTTTCAAAATTTAAATTATATTTTCTTGCTACTCCAGTCGAAAGTACGTGGTTTCGGCTGCGATTCCACGGCAGAAAGTGTATCTTTCATGCACTGCACTTTCTGCCGTGGAATCGCAGCCGAAACCACGTACGTTCGACTGGAGTAGCAAGAAAACTAGTATACACTACACGGGCAGAAATTTGAGAGCCCTGAACTGCGCGCTATGATGCCCTCGGCGGCCCGCAGTGCAAGAAAATCTCAACTTTCTGCCCTTGTAGTGTAATATACTATTAGACGTCACAATCAATATTTGCAAATATCAAAATCACTAGTTTTTTAACACTTTCGTGTTCCACTACGCACAACTAACAATAATAATACCTAATTGAATATGTCTTTTGCTTCCTGGCGCCGTTTGAAATTCTTTTGAAAAGTGCGCCATCTCTTAACGACTTACCGGCATAAAATAAAAATACTGCGCCATCTAGCACTCCATGTTTAACTACTATGGTTTCCATAACGTTTTGCTGAATAACCCCCCCCCCCCCCCTCATTTCTTAATAGTAAATTATAAATATTTTTACTCTTTTTAATATAAAGTCATAATGTTGATAAAATGATCTAATTCGTGTGTGTGACAACAGTTGATTTATGACATTTGCGACAGTAAAAACGATTTTTAAATTCCTCAATATTTAAGAAATTCGTTAGATGAACAAAATGTTAGCGAAATTCTGTAGATTACGTAACCTAATATACATTTCTATAATTGAGATAAAACAAACAAGGAATACCATGAGAGAAGAAGACACGACACCAAAACAAAATCTTAATTTAGGTCAAGCCAGAGTAAATTCATTTAATCGGTTATGAACGCCATATTTTCGCAAAGTGGCATATAACAACTCTTCATTAAAATTATAAATCTACATCAACCAACTATACTCTATTTTTTTGGCAGAAGCGGAAGCGCGCGCATCGGGAAAAACCCTACATACAATATAGCAACTTTCGGTGTATTTTTAGGAAACTGCTGCCATTTCAACTGTCAATAGTCTCAGTGTCAATAAATTTATTTAGATTTACATAACCTCACACAAACACCGAAATCTCTAGACTCGCAATAGTGGAGAAAAATGTGACATCAGGTGCCATGGAAACCAAGCTTTGTGCTCTAAACGACACAGGATTTACACGCCGTTAAGGAAAAATCTTGTTTGATAGACAAAAGTGAGGTTAGAATAAATTGATAAGTTCTGCTGACACCATTATTCCATAAAATTGTGTTGTGTAAACAAGACATTGCTTTAACCAATATTCTTTAGTAGAGGAGTATTTTAAATTCAATTCCGAAGGTGCCCGACTCGCTTTGCCAATAGCCGAAGCATATAGTATAGCAACTTTTTGTTTAAGAATCATTTTATCAATTGCATGTGCTAGTTGGATAAATATATGTGAGAAAGATAGAGGTAATTGGTGAGGACCACGTAGGAAAACTGTTTATCAGAGAATCATAAAACGTAGTACCTTCGTATCCCTGTTACCAATGGTAGATTATCCTGCGAAGATTCAGCAATTTGTGAGTCAGTTTCTAGAGCATTGACACGTTTCTTCTCACGATATTTTCTTGATCGTTCCCTGGCTAGTTCTCTGCGTTGTTGAATTTTCTCTTCTTCAATTAGTTGTTTAAGATATAAATCAGCATAATCTTCATTTCCTGAATTATGATCCATAATATCTATATCCACATTTCGATGATCTAAATGGTCAACTGTCTCCAAGACATTTATACGTTTCCTTTCCCGATATCTTCTTGAACGTTCTCTGGCTAATTCTTTACGCTGTTGAATTTTTTCTGCTTCAATTTGTTGTTTTTTTATTTTTTTCATTTCATCCGTCAGATGCTCATTCTGAATCAGAGATGTTTTATGTTTCTTCTGACGATATCTGCGCATGCGTGCATTAGCCAACTCTCTTCGTCGTGCCAATTCATCGATGAATTTGTTAGTTTCATCCATTTTCTGTAAAGGGCAATGTTTAAATAATTATATCTTCCTATCTATATATCTGCAAGTTTATATAGTCTGGACCATTACTATAAGCCACTCTCCCAAGTGTAAGTTTTTAACCACTGTATGTATAGTGTGTGCAGGGTCTTAAGATCACATTAGTGCAATTAAAAATTGGTGTGAAATTAAGCCAAATGTCAAATGTGTCAGATGCGTTAGATTTGCAAAAATTCCACGCCTGCCACCACCACAATTTCAATTGTTAACACAACAAAGAGCACTACAAGATGCTACTAACCAAATTTTTAGTAATAAGCGTCATAATACGAAGAAATTAAATGCCAATTAGTCGAAGTACGTATCGTTATTAATTTATACTAATTAGTGTCCTTCATGTTGATGAAAAAATGTGAAAACTTACCCTAAATGTTTAGCAGAAACTGTGTAAACCCGATTCAGCGTCACCGGCTCAAGCGTGACGGTTCACTTTCTTTCACTGTTTACAAAAAACGCGCCAAAAAAAAGCTTTCACTTCAGCATTAATTTTTCTTTTTGTATCAAAAAAAATATAAATATTCAAATATAATCCGATCTAGTCACTTGAATGATATGTTTCTTAATATACGACATATTTATTAAACAGTAAACATTTAAAACACGCTTCAATGTCAATTTAGTTTGATATTGTTAATCTGCTTTTTAGCAATTGGTAGAATTATTCATTGACCTCCACATCATACGTCCCTTTCAAAAACAAAATTGACCTGTTTTGCGTCGACTATACACAAGTATACAGAGTTTCTGAGTATTATTGACGCAGTTGGCTGTGAATTTTAAAAATACCGCATTGTCCATAATTTGACAGTTCCCGATTTAGGGCACTATTAGAGCAGAACCCACAAACATCTCTGACAAGATTGTCTCACCAGTCAGGAGTTCCCGTAAGCACCTGTCATAAATTAATTTTATTTTTTGATATAATTTTAAAAAAACGAAGAGCATTTGATTCTTAGGCAACCAACTATGCACGCCCGTATCAGGTTTGTTGTGCTTCTGATACGTGTCATTAAACGATCTATTAAGAGTACACAAAGTAAAAGAAGCGGCACACTTCCTACACCAACTGCGTCCTTAGAATCATTTAAAACTAAAGAGTGCGCACAATAAGCTGCGCACAAAAAACGTAACAAGGTCAATTAAACACATAATAAACAATTTAATTTTTTTTATTATTATTTTTTAATGTCATGTAAGGTCGGTAACAAGCAAAGGCTTCCTGATCCCAATCGCGGAAGGAACCAGCAACAGCTTTCTCTCCCAAAAAACCTGATTTTAAAATTAAAAAAATATATATTAATTTCTTGTTTTGCCCAAAATGCAGAAGTTGAAAAAGACAGTTTATTGGGTAGAATTTCAGTGGATACTGCTCCAGAGTTGATTAATTGACGATTATTTGTTGTATATCCCGAAAGTTCCCATTTTAAATTACGTTCATAGTCTGTTGCTCTATATAAAATGTTTCGAACACACTCTTGCATTTACTGGAATAAAACTATCTTCACGTCCACAGGCATTCTGCCATGTCTTAAAAAGAGGGCAGAAGAGTTGGAAAACATCACTTCACCTTTCTTGAAATGTTTTGCCTCCGAACACTGCACACCGCATTTTAAATATATAGAAAGCAAGACACAATTTCTTTAAAGTTGACGCGTTTTTGACAACTGACAACACAAGATGCCAACCGACCTGCGCAGTATCATAACCATAGAGTAATGCTAGAGTTCTCTATCTAAATACTACACTGTGACAGTCTATGATCATTATCTTAAGATTATTGTATCATGGGTTCATAAAATTGGTGTTGTTTTATCTGATTCCACTCGGAGGCAGATTTGTTCATATCTTAATTGAAATACATTTATAAAACTACACATATCGATCTTTTACAAATAATAGACAATACACACAATGACCGACGGTTCCGCCGTTTGAAAAAAAAATACTCCAGAACGCAAATAGTTTTTGAAATGTAAAATGATTTGATTTTTTAGATTGAAAATCATCTAGTGTTACTAGCGTTGCCAACATAAACCAATTTTTTTTTTCAATTAAAAATGAATTTAATTTTTTTTACAGCGGCACAGAATATCTTGTGAATCACACGTCCGAAAACGCTTTTGCAAGAACTCGTAGTTTTCGCTTCCCCAAAATCACTCGCCTTGCAAAATGCCTGTTTCAAATGAGGTAAGAGCAACCTTAAAGCAGCAGCAAATAGCCTTTTTATAACCCTCTTATAGATAGTAGATGAGAACTTTCTACGAATTGCTTACGCTGCTCGAACTCGTTTCATACGTTTCATTATACTAAGCCGCGGTGTAGCTCCAAGCCCACGAAAATATTGATGATTACCCATTCTATGTATGTGCCAATGACAATATTGTTTCCAAAAAAGCACTAACACAAAGAACAAAAAATACCTATCTGTCACTCTTGAAAGACAAAACACTGCATAAAACTAGAGTACGACACAAATCAACAAAATTCTGCCAAGATTTTGATATTATGAGGTAAACAGAGTGGCACATGTAGGCTATGATTCTTATGTAGACCCCTCACGAATAGAATCTTAGCAACAGAACTGACAATCTCTAACTTATTTGCCGACGCCAAATATATCTTAATAATAAGCAATTCTATAAAAAAATCAAAATGTAGAAAAACAAAAGATTTCTATATAGTTATCTTTTGTTTCTATGAATATTATTATATTATATAAATATGAATATTATTATATATATTAATAGACAGAGTGAAAAAACCAAAGCAAAAACTTAAAAACATAATAGTTACAAAAAGATGAGCAGGAAAGAAAGATGAAGAAAAAGAGAAAAAAAGCAGAACATGAAAAAAGTGCTGGAAATTTCATCTTAGATTGAACCACGTCAATTTTAAAAGTAAAAAAAAACAATAGTTGTTTCAAACTTACCTCACAACGACCTCATCTTGCGGAAATTCGCGATACTCAAAAAAACTTTCGGTCTTTGGCCGACGTGAAGAAAACAACTTACGTTTGGTTCACTTGTTTTTTATTGACGCTAAAGAAATTTGTTTTTTAAAAAAATTACATTCTATTAATCATACAACGTTAATTAATCGTTGCCAGTTTTGTACAATAAAGTATATTGAATCTTTTTCAGATGCAAGTGTTTCTCATGCATTTTTTTCCTGTTCTACAAAATTATATGTCTTTATTCTATTAACATAGGATTATATTCTCGTTTCTCTTTTATGTAATTTTCTCTACACCTTTATTCTCCGACCTTTTACTTTTACTTTTTATGAATTTCATTCATTTTCTTTATTTTTTACTGGACCACTAAACAAAAAAAAAACAAAGAAGCCGATAAGCAAAGAGAATTTTTTTGAAAAACAAACAGAAAAATGCAAACGACAACATATTTTCCACAGAAAAAACCCACTGCGCACACGTATTGCGCAGAGAAAGATCGACCGCCAAATCACCTGGTTGCCAGCTTGCTGTTGCTTAGAACAAGGGAGAAAACGTCGACAGACAAAGCAATAAAAAGAATAAAACTACTAAAATAGAAAAACCTCTCTACTATTATAAATTACATGCAAATTTGACAAAGCTATTATTAAATAAAGAAATGTTTATTAAAACTTGAACATTGACGCCTTTTGAATATGACAGTGTAACAACATAGTTGACGTTTCGCACTCTTTCGTTGCAAACGTCATCAGTACAAGAAAAATAAAGAGACATAGCGATTCTCTCCTTCAGTTTTCCTGCTCTGATAATATCTCCACCGATACTAGTGTAAAACGTAGATAATTCTTTTTCAAAAGAATTGCTTTAATAATATTTGTTTATTTTTAAATATTAATTTAAATTTTAAGATTATCTGACTTATGAACAAGAAATAATTCTTTCTAATTCATCACTTTTATTCAGATTTCACAACATGATAAACGTTTCAATTGAACACCCGTTATAATTTACTTGATGAACATACGTTATAATTCCCAGCAAAACTAAACTATTCCTAAAATTAAATTAGTAAAATGCCTTGTTGAATAGATCAAATAATGATATTAAATAAAGTTGATCTAATAAAGTAATTATTTTCATTATTTAAAAAATCGTTGTATCCAAGAATTAAGGTTACTATTGGCAACGTTGCTAATGCTATCGCAGGCGACATTATCTGCCGCTTTGTTCACTTATAATTACGGTTATAAACAAATAAATTAGGAACAATCAGATTAAAATGCAATAGCTATAGCAACAGAAACAATATTTTAATAAAGCTTTAATAAAATTTCACCACTAATTTAAATGACTAATAACAGAATTTCACGATCAATAACCGACAAACGCCCGAACAATCACGGCGCGTAACGTAAACACTAATAAATCGACATGGCTGATGCCAGATGGAAAAACACCTGGCAACACTGTAAGACAGCATTAATTGACGTTTCAACATTCAAAATGAAGAAACAAGACTGCCAACAGTGCCACAATTAATTATTTAAACATTAAAATTAATTGCATAATTTTATCCCAAACAATTATCCCTTTTGCCAAAAAAAACATTGTTGTTGTTTTTCAATTGTTTCAAAGTTACCTAATTCACAAATAAATCTATGTCAAAATTCATAGATTTACTATAACAAGATACAGCCATGCACTGGGATAGTCCGTCAAGACGTACCGTCTATTGCCCTCACTCTCAACTGCATTAGTATTCGATAGCGCTATCCTTTAGAGAGGTTCCTACCAATAGCAAAGCAGTGGACGCAAAATGACATCTATTATTTGACGTTTAATTTGACGATTAATTGAATTATTTTGACATTTATCATTGTCCTCGTGTCAAATTTTCCAAAAAATCACAGTAATTTGTAAATAAAACATGTTCAATCTCTGAAAATTAGACATAACAACTATTGTAAAGAAAAATATTTAATAATTTGTAAGTAATTTTATTTGTTAAGATTTTAACCTCAACTTTTTTTTTTTAATATATATATAATTGAAAAACGAATTTAAGCATACAGACCGATGAAAGGATATTTTTTCGCTTGTGAAAGCATTATAAGGAATAGAACAAACAATACAGGATCTCATTTTGAATATAAATTTCAAAAATTGTTTATGTCAAATAAATTGACAGCGACGATCGTCGACAAAAATCGTGCGTATTCGTCTCTGTTTAATCACTATAAAACCGTGTGCGACATACGACAAATGTGATAAAAAAGATGGAAGATGTGTTTTATTAAATATAGAAAGAAATGGAGAGATGTACCAATTTCGTTGATATGTTTTTTAAGAACCGAAGTATGTTTAGCATGCATAGCTATTCGCTCCGAGTGTGACAGCAGCGCCAGGCTAAATATGAACTACGGGAGGCTATCGGTATATGTTTTTATGTTTTCCAATAGTCAAGGAAAAAGTTCATTAAAAAAATATTATAAACAATAATAAACAAGTCATAAAAAAAATGTGAGAATTGAATAGTTATTGACATTTTATAATTTATCTCAACGTACCAAAAATACAAGTATGTAAGTATAATGATAAAATAAATAAAGAAATGAAGTTAACCTTATAAGGTTAAGCAACTTAACCTTATAAGGTTAAGTTGCTTAAAATTTATGTCAAAATCTCGAAATAGTTCTTAAAAAAATAAAAAAAAAAATAATGATTAAAATGTTTTTTCAATAGAATAAGTAAATACTAATTTGATTCACTTATTTTTATATTATTTTTAGCCGAACCAGAGACATGGATATTATTATAAAGACAGGATTTCAGTCCATTACCCATCAAATAGAATTTCAGCCAGAGACAATGACCAAAGGCAAAAAACTTGTAGATGCTGGACATGTAAGAGAAGTTGAGGAACATCGACGAAATTTGGAAAGTTTTTTGATAAAATCTCGCATTATTCGGCAAACATCAGTCCACGCTACACCTTATGCTACTTCTTTAGACGTAATGCACTTCTAGATCATTTATTTCGATACTTTAATTAATGTTAAAGTATTATATAATTAATAGATTTTTCTACTTTTAATTTCAGATAAACTCTGCACGTTACGTGACAAATGTACACTGTAATTGTGTATATAATAAGAGTGGCAAGTGTAAACATGTTGCTGCGTTAATTTATTTTATTAACAATGAAGAAAGTGCTTCAAAAACAAGTCACGAGCAGCAGTGGGGTAAGCCGGGTGCTCGTCAATTTGCTAAACACAAATATTCTAAAAGAGAATACTTCAAAAATTAATTAATTACATAATTATCTTATTAACATTGGTTTAGTTTTACCAAATAATTTTTACCTGTATATGACCGAAGATTCATTAACTTTTGGAGACTTGTAAATTGAAGGAAATATTGTTGGAATGTAGCTAGGACTCAACTCCTCCTCTGATTTTTTACCCCCAATAAAATGGTCACTACAAATACAATCATATGGCTTGGGAACCCACGCTGATCCATCAACGCTATAAATATATATTTTTCATTATTTTAGCACAGTATTAATTAAACTGTTGGCAAAATCAAAATTTTTTCACTCTGTGATAACTTTTATTTTTCTTTTAACCATTAAATTTCTATAATATAACAATTTAATCACTTGTAAATTTTATTTTTACTTTTTTATTACAGAATTGCAAAAAAAAATTATTTACGTTTGCTAAACTTAACAATTTTACAAAAATTTATAACACTCCGAATTGTTTTTTTTTTGATAACAATAAGGTTATGGTACTACTTACTTGAGCCTTTTAACCGCAGCTATCCATTGATTCCGTTGATTTATTTTCCATGTAGCGGTAGGAAATTTATAAAATTTGCACTGACTTTTTCTGCTTGTATTTTTACAATTCACTACACAACAACTTTGGTGTCTCATTTTTATTTAATTTATTTAAATTAAAACGAAAAAAAATATTTTCACGTGTTTTTGTTTACAATTTCGGTTATAGTAGCCTCCCGTAATGTTCAAAGTGACCACTGCGAACGCTTCAGTCGATTTAAATTCCCCTACCATGCCTTCCCTCAGAGCGAATATCTAGTGTATTAAATCTATGTCAAAATTTTACAATATGTGCCACCTGTCATGTTCTATACGAACTAAGGGAGGACATATTATTTTAACCTCTTACAGAATACTTACCGATCTGCTTCACAAATGTTAGGAATCTTGTTCACAATTTGATTTAGTATTGAACTGCAATAAGAATAAGCTCTGATCTGTTTTTTGTTTTTTTCTCTAAGCTTTGCAGCTCTACGCCGTTTACCAACTTTCATTCCAACATAACGCACCAGTCACAAAACAAAAGTCTGAAGATATACGGGAAATATTAACCAATAAGAACTACACTAATTTAGGGTCATTGTTTACTTTACCGGCCAGTAAGGTATGCGGCGGAAGTTTTGTTTATAGTGTTTAAGAGGATTTTATAAATAAAAAGTTTTGTGCAAATGTCCCAAACATATATTTTTCACAAACTTTTGTTCACAGCGCATGCGTCAATCATACGTAAATCACACACACTCGCTCAATTTACTAAATACATAGAATTTTCCCTTGCCCTAAAATGTTTTTAACGTTTTAGATACCAAAGCATATGTTTTTTAACCCTTTAGGGCATTTCCACAATTGTTTACTAGTGGGAAATGATGTTAAACAATGTTTTATGATCGTACGACTCAAAATTACACAGAAATTGTGTTTGCAAGAGAGACAATTTGTCCCTGTATGCAACTATAAAAATATCTATATCGTCTCCACAAGTACAGCGTGGTCAACAATGACTGTTTCAGTTAGCAATCATAAATTTTATTTTAAAATGGTACAACTGCAATCACATCCTGTTGTTGACTGGTGATACCTGTGACACTGACATCATTGACAGATGCCAATTAAGCACTTAGTCGTTGTGACATAACCTACAATTTTTTTTATAACTGTTATGTCAAATATTTGTCAAACCAGCGTATCATGTTAGAGTGTTGCAACTAGGCAAATAAGAAAAAATCACTAAAAAAAATTGCCAACTAAAACAGTCATGGTTGACCACGATGTATAAGCAACTTATTATTTTGCAAATTTTGTTTTGTTAATCATTTCTTAATTATAAAAGAAAAACCTGATAATAATACACAAATAAAATATTTCACATAATTATTACAAATAATTGTGATCTGCTGAATATCTCCCGCCAATTATTTTCTTGATGTTTATGCTACGTATCACTTTGACTGCAAACTTTGAAGTTTAACACGACTCACAGATTACAGTGACTTTCCACAGATCATCCGTTAGCTAATATTACAGATTTCTGTGAGCTTGGAAGACAGATGAGTTCAGCCGTGACTTGAGTAGTTCTCTCTCTATTCTATTAAGGTTCTGTGCTATTTAAGTCAGTAGTCAGTGTAATTGATACGTTCAACAGGAAGCGCGGTAAAATCCGCATGTGCTAAAATTACGCAAATGTTTTTTTTAAATTTATTTATTTATTAAACCGTAAGCGATCTCATGTGACATAATTAACCTTAATAAGAGGTATATACCTCAGCAAAAAAATAGTCCTTGCTTCTAAAAGATTTAGAGCACACTTGTAAATAATTAGTAATTGAAGTACGCTCAATTTTCAACACCTGACACCTGTCACTTCTTATAACTTGCTCATTTTTTGGGAACCTATGGAGTGGTATTTGTCCATCATAATGCAAGTTTTTACTCTTTTTCTTGACTGCACCATTCATTTTAAGCACAAAAACACAAAAAAACACGTTACTGATTCATTCATAATACCGAGCTTTGTAGATTTACGTGTAGGTGGCGACACTTGCGCTGATTGGTACGTTCAACAGAAGATGCCAAAAAGTTTGCACTGTATTTAAAACTGTATTTTATAAAACGTTTATCATGAAACTTTATAAGAGAATTAAATGAACATCAAATCCGCAAGCGATCATGTGAAGTAACCTAAAGATTACGTCACAGTAATACGACAATTGAATTGTTAGATTGTAAGAATAAGATTATTAAACAAATGTTAATAAAAATACAAAGAGAATTCCAATTTTAATAATTTGCAAACGTTTAATAACAATTTAATTTAAAATAAAAAAAAATTCTTATAAATTTGTACTTACAATATGATCAAGCCTAAAACCATATTGGCCAATCAGAAATACAGAGTTTCTATTAATGATTCTAAGGACGCAGTGGTTGTGAATTTTGAAAATACCGCTTTGTTGAAATGAAACCTATAATTTGACAGTTTTCGCTTATTCTATGGTTCCCGCTGGTTATTAATGTGATTTGTCACCTGTCACTTAAAGTTGTCTGATACGTGTCCTTGAACGTCTATGTATAAAGTAAAAGAGGCGGCACACTTCCTACGCCAAGTGCGTCCTTAGAATCATTTATAAAAACCCGTCATTAGTTTTCCTAGGGAAAAATAAAAGAAAAAAAACAATCACATTATGGATGTTTTGAATGAAAAATCATAAAATCAGCAAAATTTGTTGCACAATGAAAACCATAAACAATTTTATCGCAATTAAAAACCACGCATCTCAAATTTTTAATTATTTTAAAATTAATTTTTACTTTTACGTCAACTTATCAATTATTACAATCAAATTAGAAATTTTCCGCTTCAACATAGCGTTGAATTTCATTACAAAAAGTCAAAATATTAACGAAAACTTAATTAAAAAGTTTTGATTGCTCTAAAAGAGAGTAATATAAAAGTGAAGATTTCTCCAAATTTGTTAGTTTCTGATCAAAATGAAGGGGCAATTGTGTATGACAATTATTCTGTTGTGTCAATATGCCGCTGCTAGCATAAATTCTTTAAAAATTGCCGAAGAAAGTGAAGAGCCACAAAATCCTTTTCAGACGAGACCAAGTGTGTACATAAATGATGGCTATTGGCATCACCACAAAGATTCGCAAAATATGCCAGGTGAATGTTCACATCAATTTATATAGTTATACAGTGTTTATTGCTTTGACTCACTTCTTAAAAAATTAGAATTTTTTGTAATAAAAAATTGTGCATATTACAATATGAACAAGCTGTTTTAGTGGCGTATTGCTATTTTTTCGTATTGTATGATCCTTAAGCATTATTTATATAAAAAAGTAAAGATTTAAGTCATTTTTATGTAAGACCACTAACTGGCGGAGGTACAAAAGTGACGTCATCGTATTTTCAATGACGTTTAATCCAAACCATGTTTTAGCTTCTTGTGGAATCAACGAGCATCGTACCATGTTCAATAATTGCTTGAATAGCTGTTACCACGCATATTGTCCAAATACAAAAATTACAGGATGTTTCTGCAAGCCTGGATTTTGTAAGGATGTTAACAATGTATGTGTTCCGCAAATCAAAACACCACGTCCAGAATCCAATGGAATGATAGGATCAAGTCAAATGCAGTTTTATTAGTCTGAATATGGAAAGCATTAATTCATATTAATTCAGCCAATAAATAAATATTCAGCTTGACTACTATTATTATGTTTTATTAGGTATATTGCTTTTTTTCTTTATTGTTTGTAGCCTTTTCCAATTCCGCTCTTTTATCATTCGATATTTTTTCTCACTCGATGGCGCTACAGCCCTGACTAGCAATGCAAGCTAAAAATCAATTTTAGCTGATTATTTAAATAGTTAGATCTGTTAATATCTTTCAAAACAGTGAACAAGTAACAATTGCAACATGATTATAACGTAATTCAGTAGTTCACTGAAACCATGTAAGATGTCGCTTTACAACATTTCGTCCCGCTTGATCTATAAATCAAAACTGAAGAGCGTGACAAATAATACAATTTTTAGCGCTGTAATCAAATCAATATTTTAGATTAGCTAATTTTTTTTTGTCTTGCCGCACGTCAATATAGTGGCCCACATTCTTTTTTCCTTTCTAGCTCCGCTATCACAGCTTCACCCCCTAGTAGTATTTCTATGGCAATAGACTTAAAACACCGTAAGAAAAGTGCCTAAACAATCTCTAAACAATTGACAGTTTGCTGCGGCAGTGATCTAAGAACATTTCCGAACCTCGGTAACGTTTCTGAACGCAGCCCCGGTAACATTGTACTTTTGACGTTTGACATAAAACGTCAAATCATAGATACAAACGTCAAATTTGAAAATCTAACCTAACAGACTATTAGTGATCATTTCTGTAGTCCTTCCAAAGTTGAATTTTATAGATTTTTATTCGTGTTAATCATGGATACATTCTTAAAACAAGGTGATTATAATTTGTGAATTTAAATTTTATTAATTTTTTCTATTTATGAAGACCCAAGTGGTAAAAAAATTAAGCTAGAAGTATGTCCTCATGGAATTCGATGTTTTAGAAGAAATCCACATCATTTTAAAGAGTTTGATCATCCGCATTGTAAATTTTGAAGTCTTATTAATTAATAATAAGTCCTATTAGTAATATCATATTTTAGTAATGGATTTGTTACGGGAAGACAAAATTGAAATACCATCAAAGTTTCCCCAAGACAAATCGGTTTATCTGGAGCAGATAGAAATTTTACGACCTCTGCTTAAAAATACACCCGAAGCTCAACCTCAAGGTACCCAAGCAAGTACCAGTAAGATGTCAGTCACTGTAGAGCCAGTGCAAAAGCCATCTTCCAACATTTTTCAAAAAGGTACAATGGCAGAAAAATTAGAAAGAGCTGCACCCTATAATTTATTTTTTACTAAAATTCCTAAATCTGAAGAAACTATGAAGAATTCCAATACTATTACTTTCACCGATCTGCTGTGCCCAAGTTTGGGCGCCTTGAAATGTTCACTTCAAATTAATTTTATGATTGATATCATGTGGTTGATGGAGCAATACAAAGCCCAAAACTTAGCGTAGGTAGTAGAATCTTATAGGCCGATTTCAAGCTTATTTTGCCTGAAAATGCCGTTCCTATGGTAACCGACACAAGGTATTGTGGAGGCACTCTCTTTTCTTGCTCCGGCTTTACCGAACTCATATGCTTTAAACTTCTGCGCAGCCACTAATGCGCAATTATCCTGAGAACAGTGAGAACGTCACTGCACCAGTCGCAAAATAAACTTGTCACTACTAGCCTATAAATATCTGATTGGTTTTAAAATGAATGCGTTTTAAATGTTTTTAGTAAGAAACCCTTAACAATTATATACGGTGACGATTGGCCAGATATGAAAGAATTTATTGAAAAGTTTTTAAGTAATGTTACCCATCATTACGTAAAAATGAAAGATCCGTTTGGATGTCACCATTCGTATGATAATTATCTAACGATAATTTTGCTGTCAGTATTTTTTTAACAGTGGGAAATAATATGAAAATTTTTTGAGCATAATCTGCAGTAAGACTGCCAAAAGTTTTTCCCGGGCCAATAGTTTCAGCCGGAGTTATTGCATTATATTAATTCTCACCGCATAGTGCAAAATCCCAAAAAACTACAATGAAATTGTAAAAATATTGCCGCAATACCGGTTTCGCGCTTTTTACCTCTCGTCAGCTGCTCATAATATCCAATATTTTATTCAACAAAACAATTACATGTCTAGGAACATATTATTACATGTCTCGGTTACGGATACTGACAGCAAAATATTAAAAATACTAATGCTGTATTAACTTTGCTATTTTAGTAAAATTGGAATTTATGTTTACGAAGATGACTCTGTTCGCATTGTCGTTTCCACAGCAAATTTGTATTATGAAGACTGGAACCACTACAATCAAGGGTTGTGGGTTAGCCCTCGCTGCCCCCCTTTAGAAAAATCCGTTTCTGAAAAGGATGGAGAATCGCCCACTTTATTTAAATCGTCACTTTTAAAATATTTAAGACATTATAATTTACCAGTTGTAAAACCCTGGATTGATTATGTCAAAAACGCCGATTTCAGCGCCATTCGTGTGTTTTTAGTATTATCCTTTCCCGGCAAACATTACCCAGAAAGCAATGGAAGTCACATGCATCATGTAGCAGATTTACTTAAAAAGCATTGTACACTTCCTAGCAAGAATGGACCTCAGGCGGAAGGACCACTTGCTTGGGGTGTAATGGCACAAGCATCCAGTATTGGTTCATTAGGAAAAAGCCCAGCTGATTGGTTAAGAAGCACACTTCTGCGCAGCTTATCTGCTCATAATCAATCACAGCTTGTTTCGAATCCTAGTGCTACTTTGAGCATTGTTTATCCATCTGTTGATAATGTAATGAATGGATATTTTGGACCCGAAAGCGGAGGCTGCTTGCCGTACTCCAAACAAACGAATGAGAAACAAAGATGGCTGCAAACTTACCTGCAGTAAGTTTACTTTTTATGTACATTAAAGGTAGCAATGCCAGTTGTAACTTGCATTCGCTTTTTTCTTCTTTTGCTCTTTATTTTTTCCGGCCGTTCTTGTCGGTCTGTTTATTCTTCTCCTTCTAGTAGTTTAATTTGTCTTTCTTTTTATTTGTATATCTTCACATTTCATTTTGTGTTCTTATTCTTTTCCTGATATTCTTTCTTTTTATTTATGTAATCTTCTTTTGTTTCTTTTTTCTTTATTCTCTCAATGTTTTTTTTTTACTTATTTGTTTCATTTTTCACATTATCCATTCCACCATTTATTGTTAATTTTTTTCTCCAAATTCTTTTCTATATGCTTCGTTTGATTTTTTGTCCCACATTATTATTGTTGTCTTCTTCTTTTTTGTTTCCATTTTTTATCAGTGTTTCTAGAGACGTCTGTCATTTTTTCTATTTGAAACCTTTGCACATTTGTCCATGCTTTTTAATTTACTATTCCATAGTATTTTGCAGTTTCAGTCTTTATTTCTCCATAAGTTCTCTTGTTTGTTTTCGTTCAAAATTGTCCACCCATTTCCTTTTCGTCAGTCTTATTCCTTCTTTGATGTTTGTTTATCTTTCGTTGTTCTTTTACTATTATAACATCATGGTTATGCTACTATAGAGTTTTATGAAAGGTTTTTACAATCAAGAAATGTGTTTTCATGATTCTTTTCGTCTCAGACGACGTCACAGCACTCTAACTTTTTGCTTATGTCTATATCACTATTTGTTTTGTCTAGAGGGATTTGATGTCAAAATATTCGTTTTCAGTCAATGGAAATCCGATGCTCTAGGAAGAACTAGAGCTATGCCGCACATCAAAACCTATTGCCGGGTTTCTCCTTGTTTGACAAAACTGGCGTGGTTCTTGATCACAAGCGCTAATATTTCGAAATCAGCTTGGGGAGGAAATATTCAAAGAGATGGGAGTGTATACATAAGAAGTTGCGAAGTTGGTGTAATGTTTATTCCGAAGCTTTTTGACAATGAGTACTTTGAAATTTGTAAAACTTTGAGTAGTACTAATGATAAAGTATTTCCATTTGTATACGATTTGCCTTTAACTGAGTATAAATCAAGCGATTATCCCTGGTGTAATTGAACGATAATACTCTTGTATTTTTACCGTTTTCTTTTAAATATATTTTTTGTAGAATTCAAGACTAAAAATTTATCACCAGATAAATCCAAAATAGCCTAATAATTCTGAATGTAGGAAAGGTGCCTCCTTATGTAGCAAAAAAAGTTTAAAACTGTAATTTTTATGTTTAGGTATAATGCGATTATAAAAAAAATTATTTATTTTTAAGCCTTCTTTGTTTGAGTTATGTAATTTTTCGATGCTCGCTGCGTTTACATTATGACAAAAATGGTCATTAGGTTAAAAACGCTGCATTAATTGAATAAAATGTAATTAATGGACAGACTCTATCAGAATAAAACAACAAATGTCATATAATTATACGTAATTCGGTAGTTCAGTCAAGTCGCGTAAGATGTCGCTTTAAAAAAAATGTTGATTCACATTAATTTGTCGATGATATAATAAATTTCAATTCTGACGTCACATGAAGTATCTGTCATTTTTGACGGCTATTTCATAGTGGCAATAACCGTGCTTTTTTGAGAGGTTATTCAATTATTTACTAATGTAAGGAATGTTCAAGGTTCAAAAACAATCTGCGCTCTTTTTTTTCTCTAAGGAATTGATGATCATTAACCTACATAACCTTTCCGATCAATAAGTACAAATTTATTTTATTTTTGGTATCACACTTACCTAAGAAACGTGATAGAAAATGGTCTTTTCTTGACTCTGGCCTCTGTAGTTTGTGAAAATAATATTTGTCTTCGTGTTCCGACACGTTCCAAACGATGTTGTTTTCTAAGTTTATTAACTTCTTTATGTTGAAAAGATCTTTGTGGAAGATTTTTTGAAGGAATAGCTGATGGCATTAATCGCGTTCTACTACTCCAACCTATTTTAAAGTTTATTTAGTTTGCTCAAATTCGAATTACCTAGTCAAATTATACCTGAACATGAGTAATCCTTTTCATCGAAATGCAAAGAACATACTGACACTGCATTTGACACTTTTTTCTCCATTTTTAATCGTGTTTCCCAAAGACTTCTTCTATCGACTGTAATTTTCCTATTAATGTCATTAATAATTTCCACTTTCTCCCCTTTTTTTGGAAACAAATGAAATTTAAGGTTAGGATTCCTCTTCTTTACAGAATTACACCCGTATACACAACAGTTGGTGTTGCTCACGCATTTTCGCCGACCAAACTGCTCTTTTAATTTCTCTGACATTCTGTATCAAAAATAGAAAAGCATAGAGAAAATTATTATTGTAAAATTGGAAATTGGTTTCACAATAACAAATAATAATGTGTTGACAACCGATAATACTTGTTGTGGCGTCACTTATCCTAGTTCAATATTTTCTCGATAGACTCGCATGCTTGATGTTAGCTAGTATGACAGCTGTCAGTTGTCAGCCTAGCTGCCAAACTGTCAATTGAGTGTCTCGAAAACCTTTCTGTCTCTGAAAAGTTTGTGAGACTTAAGGCTTCGCAATGGGTTTTGGTGATTACCCCATTGAATACGATGCCAAGATCCATGGTCCTTACGACCCAGCTCGTTATTATGGGAAACGTAAGTTTCATAACTGCTCAAAAATCTCTTACGTCACTTATAAACCTCAACCTGAAATTACATAATCTTTTTCTTTTTTAAGCGGATACCCCATTTGGACAGTTGAAGATTTCCGAGGTTCCGGGTTGGTTGGCTCGTCGCAATAAGACTCCATCCGCTTTTGCTGGAGCTTGCAGTCGAGGTAAAGCCCCCCAAAAAAACCTTCTAGTTACATATTATGATCAGTAGTAATACAGTGTAGGGGATTATTTTCATCCCGAAACTATGTTTGTAAGTTTTATAATCGAGTTAATTATATAAGTGTATTCTCATTGAGCTAAAAAAACAATTACAGTTTAATAGAAATATTCAGCGTCATCTATCAGCGGGACGAATCACATGGAATAGTTAAAATACGAAATTTTATGCAATCTATTTGATTGACCGACAAATTCATTCGAGTGTGGCCTTGTAATACCGTTCATCAATTTTTTTGTCTTTTGTGGCCTCTTTCCTGGACACTCATGTTTTGATATTGAAAATAGGTCTTTTTTTCTGTTGTTTCATTAGAGTTATTTGCCACCTATTGAAGGAGTTAATTTTACAAAATGAGGGGTTTACTTCCTTAGATAAGGTTTTGGTTTTGTCCTTTTTACAGCTTGGTGGAGATGGCAGCACAAATATGTCCATCCGAAAAGGTCTGGAATTGCAGCATTTTTACAAGTTGCAGTTGGATCTATGGTTTTTTTCTATTGCATTAACTCTGAAAAGATGAGTAAGTATTTTAAATCGATGAGCTATTAAGACAGGTGTGACTAAAAAAATATTTTTCCAGAACGTCACAGGAGATACAAATACCACTAAAAGTTTGCAGCGTCGTCAGCAGCAGCAGAATTATTGTAGTAATCTTGGGATTTAAAATAATAAATCTGATTAAGTAATTGCAGCGTTTATTTGTAAAAAAATACTCTAAAGTTCTATTAGCCAATTTGTTAATACGTTAGAGTTATTTTAAGAAAAACACTCTTTACAAAATATATAAGAGACAAATAGATAAAAAAATATAGAAAAAACCAAACACGCCAAATAGATACAACAATTGTCATGTCTCTAATACTTTTCGTAACAAAGATTGGTGTCACAACCACTCAAACATTCTTAATTCCAACAAAAATCAACAATCTCATGAACAAGGGGACGAGGGAAGGGGCAACATTTACGGCAATTTTTTAAAAGCTGCAGGCATAGCTGCCAACAAATATTAATTTTAAAAAATAACGTAACTAAAATCTAATACAATACAGCTTAGTATAAAATAATAAAAAAAAATTGTATAAAATACTGATTTTGGATTTAATAAGTTAATTAAGAGAAAACTGGTTAAAAATTAAAAGAAATATCACTCTTTATGTTAATACTACCAGGTTACTACTATAATCTAATTAACTGATCTGTAATTATTTAATAATACTGAAACGACACGCTTAAATAATTACAGAACGAGTAGTGGGAAGAAAGGGTGCGAAATAAAAAGCTTAAATATCAATATATAAAAAAACCTAACAGCTAAAAACTATAAAAAATATTAAAAACTGTTTACAACATCCTTATTAAGTTATATTATGAAAAATCAACCATAAAAGAGTATTATTAAGATTATTAGCATCACAAAGAGAATAAATAATGAGTATTTTGGTTAATCAATTTCGAGAAGTGTTTGTGTGTCATTATAAATACTGAGTATTAACACTAAAAATATATATAATAAAACTAAAGGTACTACTGGCTTTAGGCAAAAAAGTTTGGTTGCGGTGCCATATTGGTAATAATGCATTCATGGAAAATATCACATTCGATGAAAAAAATTAATAATTCAGCAAAAATTTTAAGTTACACTCTTGAGTATTAAGGTAAATATAAAAATACAATTAAATAAGTACTTGAAATAAAAAATAAATAAATATCTACAAAGAACTGGGTTCACAAGAAACGAAAAAGAGAGCGCTGATGAGAGTCAAAACATAAAACTAAATTTACAACAGTAACTGGATCAAAATCGGAGTTAGGCGAGCGCTTTCTATTAATTTAAAATATAGATAAAAAGGTTCTACACTCACAGATTTTCGTTGTTTACAAATTGCGTTTATGGCCAATATTTTTTGTTGTAATAATAGAAGAAAACAAAAAGCCGCCATTTTAATGAAAAAAGGCATCATTTACTCGACTAGCAGAATGCTTTAACCATCCGCTTCCAATTGTAAATTACCGTAGAGCCTTGATTATCTGAAAGTTAGATTATGTGATGGAAACATTAGGACTGTTGACAGTGAAATTTCTGAGAAAGTGTAGTAAAGTTCGCAAAAAAACAGTTCAATTATCCGGATGTCCAAAAACTTATATCCAGCAAGTAGTTCGGATAATCGACGCTTAATCGCAAAGAAAAACTATTCAAAATGTGTGTTGTATAATATTATGTATATGGTAATAATCCCATACAATTTTAACATTTGTCAAACACTGACTTTTTGTAATTTCTTGGTAACTGCGTGCGTTACTTAAAGCTCCCTTTGACAGAATAATAATAATAATAATAAGAAATGGTTTTATTATTATTATTATTGTTATGGTTTACAGGCTCCATGCAACAGAGTAATATTTTCTACCATACCCCTTAAAATCTAACATTGAAAGACCAGTTTTGTACTTATCATGCCTTTTCAGTGATGGAAAATGCCGCCTATATAGGTTATTAAAAATACCTGAGATAGATTTAGTAGGCGATACAGTAACGATCTAAGGTTTTGTTATTATAAAAGTAAGAAATTAGTGCCTAATGTGAGCTTCTTTTTTCGTCACTCGCATCATTTAATTTTTTTTCTTTTAAATAAAAGTAAAACCTCTTTATCCATATTTCTAATTAATTAGTAAAGCTTGTTACGTATCTAATTAAGTAGATGGTATCACTGGTAATATTTTCAATGACTTTCTGTTTCTGTCATTTGTGTAGACACAAGGTTTAGAGGTAAATCTGCTATGCTGTCTTCATCTGATTCTGCTTCTGGTGCAGAACAACCTCCTGGAGATCCGCCTGTAGGCAAGAACGGGGCAAAATTTCCCGCCTATCAAACAAAATATAAAATCAATTTTTTTGCATTAATCTTCTATTTAATAATCTTTTCTGGTCTACTGTCAGTCAAACTTGTATATCTGTTTCTTTTCTTAATTCTTCTATACAACGCAACAAATTTCGTTTCTCAAACATTGACTCAGAAACACTGTTTTCGTACACTTACACAGATTAACGCCAGTCAAAACAAAAGATATACATAAAAACGCCTGGCAGATGTAAAACATCGAAGAAATTATCTTTAACTGAACAACTGAAGTATGCAGGGCAATTTTCAAGCTCAGTGTCGCGAGAGAAATGAGGCAAAGTGAACCCGAACGCGGTGGGTACAACCCTTTCTATAGATGTTACACATTAAAAGTCTACAAAAAAGTCCGCGTATCTCAGCCAAACTGACAATAAATACTTTTATCTAATGCTCATTAAAGATAAATCATTAATATAAGAGTTAACACCGATTTAAAAAATACAAGCAGATAAACATAAAGTTACTCCCTCGGCCTTTACGTTCTCCAGACTTAGCACCTAGGAAACATATGTGGAATACAAAGTATAAGGTGACCGAATGCATCAAAAATAACGGTATACCGGTAATACACAATAACGTAAATTCTTCGTAGCGCCTCCTATAGTAAAAAAATAAAATTACTTGTAAATGCGAGTAGGCAGCATTTCTGTGACCCTGCAACGCCATCGCCAAATGAGGTTGGATTTGTCGTCTCAAAGCTGTCATCATATCATCTTCGTGTGAATCTGTACTTCCATGGTCTTTTTTAGGAGCTAAAAAACAATTTTTAGTGTTAATAAAAATTTTAATATTACAAATTTACCTTTAAATTGATTATTAATAGGGCCATAATCACGACATTTCTCTTTTTCGCCTCTACTTTCTGCTGCCTTCGGACGTCTACGCCGTGTATGTATTGTATCTCTCCTCATTGTATGAGGCCTATCAATTCCATGTAACTTATAATAAAGTCCGCATGCATTGCATACCATTTCGCCTTTCATATTCCGTCTCCAAATTGTTGTAGTTTGTGTACCGCAATTCGTACAAGATAGATCAACTCGTCGTGCCATTCCAGCTCCACCTTTACCTTTAACAATTTGTAAATTACACCAAGGACTATTTCCTGTAAAATCGGGAATATATTCTTCCCCATCTTCTCGAGCTGGACTTTGAGAATTTTCAATTGAAGCTTTCGTCGGATAACTTTGTTTTCTTCGACCTGAAGAACTTTTTGAATTTATTTCCATATTAATAGGCTCATTTGATTGACTGTCTAAATGAACAAAAGGTGGCGCTGGTGTAATACTCATGCCTAATTTTCGACATGTTATTAATTTACGAAGTAATTGACTTGCTTCACCACTTAAAGTTGCATTGGAATCGTAACCATTTTGGGATAATGCACGCCAGAGGGAGCCTTCTTCTGCTGGATAGATTTCGGGAGGTGGAGATGTTGCACTGGTTGTGGTTGAGTTGGAATGATCATCCACAGCCTAGAAAAATTACATTATAAACACGCTACAAAAGTGATAGGGTCAGATAGCTTCGGAAAATGCCAATCAGGATAAACATTAGAAATGGTACGCTAACTAACCACCATTTTGTGAATCCAAAATTGGTGTTTAATAAATAGTTCATAAAATTTTCCTAGATGGCGGCACCATGCAAAGGACTGTATTAAATCTATGAAGGACTGTCGAATTAGTCAGTTCCATTGGTCCTTCGCACAGTAGCGTCATTTAGTAGTCATAATTGACACTTACAGCTGGAACATTATTTTAGCTTGCTAATTTATACGGAAACATCCGAAAATTTGTATATCATTTCTTCTGTGTATCTTGGAGCAAATGATTTATAAATTATAGTTTAATTCTTACCTGCGACATATCCACCTCAAGCCGCTCAGGATCTGTACTATTACTATATTCGGAAGCATTATCGTTAACTTCATCTTTAATAAAATCAATTTCAGGAACGCACATTAGATTTTCTGGTTTTTTATTCGAAAGATCGGCCGGTTGGTTACAACAAGGTTCTACATTAATATTGCTTTCTCCTCCTATACTATATGAATTTGTTAATGGAGAGGGTATACTTTTCGATTCGATTTCTACAATTTCGTTCGTGTGCGTTAGGTTTTGGTCCATCACTGGTAATAGTTCGGTTTTAACACTGATTGTAATACTGTTGGGTGTTTTATCGGTTGTTTTAATCAATGCTGAGGCTCTTAGCATCGTTTCTAAAACTTCATTAGACTGCTTCATTCTTTCCTAAAACAAAACAAAAAAAAACATTTCAAAACCGAAAAAAAACAACTATTCACAGTAATGAGAGGCATGATACGGCAAAGACATGTTTGTTGCTCGAAAATATCTGATAAAAAAAGGAAATTCGAAACTATTATCTGCATGACAACAATAAATTACTCCCTAGATTTAGGGACATTGGTTACTAGGTTGCCATAAACTTAGTTAGGTTGGAGGTTTTGAAGTCTGGTGCTAAACAAAAAAACATCGTCCTTATGTCTATAATTTGAGGTAATATTACATAAATTTTACTCATATTTACCAACGGTTCGTCATAATGGTTGTGTCACGGAATAACAAATAGTTGGATAAATAAAAAACTCCTTCTCCTTTGTTTTTTTGCAAAATTTGATCTTTAAGAAAATCTGTAATTTTCACAAATGACTCGTTGGCCTTTTCTAAACTAGCCTACACTAAAAACCGCTTTAAAAAAAACTTAAAATCGTCAATTTGATTATTAAAACTGTACAAAAAAAATTTCAATTAAATTTTGCCAAAAAATGCGTCAACTGTCAACATCAAGTGTAACCAACCTTAAGCATTTAAAATAATTTTTGAAAATCTCATCTATTGCATGCAACATTAAAAAGGTAAATTCCCTAAAACTTACAAACCTAGAAGGTAATAATTTTAAAACATTTTAAAATGTCAGAATATTCGCTCACTTGATGGATTTATATGTTTTTAAATCTTCTTTTATATCTATTTTTTCCTTTTAATAAAATAAAATAGTACTTTTTATTCAAAACTGTATTTTAATTTTTAATAAGCAATGTCAACGGAAAATATTCGCGTTAGTTTTTTGATAATTTCAGATCTTTAAATTCTCGCTAATCACTGGTAGATGCTTATCAATTTTGGTTTCTGGCGCCATATTTAATTAAACAATTGACAGATAAAACGTCAACATTAATAATAACCAACCTTAGGCGTTCAAAATCACTTTTGAACATTCAAGTTAGATGTCCCATACAAAAAAATAAATTTCCCTAAAAGTTATACAAGGTAACCACATTTTTGAAAAGCTACACGTCTCTTAACATAATAGTACCTCGATCACAGTCACAGAAAGTGTAAAAATCAAATAAAAAATCATGACAAAGAGTGAAGAAACGTGTAGATAAGTTAAAAGTAAGACTAATGAAGAAAAAGTTTGCGAAAGAATGTGACAGGACCAGTTCCAAGCAAAAAAAAAAAAAGAAAAAGATTCAATTATAACTTTAGCACCCTAGGTAAAAATAAAATAAAAAAAACTAAAAAATAGACCACAAAGAGCTAATAAAAAAAGTATTTTAATTAAATCTTGGAGCGGTTATTTTGACATATCAAAGTCATGATTACAACATCAAAATGTACTCTAATATTAATATTTACCTACTTATCATTATCAGGTTTTATCAGTAAGAGAGATAAGAATTTTACTGTCAGGTGAATTATTACTATAACGCAATTTTCGCAGACAATAATGGTAATGTATTGTATAAAATTCTACAAGAAAAAAGACTTTTTTTTTTCAGATAACACTTTGGCTTGTTATTTTTATTGTGGCATTGACAGGTGCCGATGACCAAGACGCTTTAATATGTCCGAACACTTGCAAATGTGACATAACCGGTGATGTTTTAACTATTCAGTGTGCAAATAAAGGCTTAGATAAACTTATAACATCATGGCCAACTCAAAAAAACACTATAGTCGTATATTGGGCCGGAAATCGAATAAAAACTTTAGAACCATTACCGAAAACAGATGCTGATCTTAAAATTGTTTTATCACATTGTGAAATTGAAAATTTGCAGCCCAAGCTATTTGTAGAGACCAAAAACATTAAGTTGCTGGATTTGAGTTACAATGCGCTCACAGGTACAGAACGTTTTTATTTATTTAGAGCAAATATGCAATCAGTTGTGTCTTTTTCCACTATCTCACTACATTCTATATTCATAAGCTTTTAAGTAAGTGGTCTTATATAAAGTGCACTGTTGGGGTAAAAAATATAAGGCACACCAGTCTACCAATCCACTTTTTACCACGGTGACGTTGAAAGCAAAAGTGTAATGTAGCCTGAGACATGTTCTATAACTTGTCTATAGAAGTCTTAAGTAGACTAGACTCATGTAGAATAGGCCGAGTACAGTCCATTTAAAACTCTTTTGTAAAGCGTTTAATCTTCTGTAAAAACACTTTTTTTAAATTTTTTTCCAAAAATATCGATTTGTTTCTAAATCGACATGTTTTATCACTTTCCTTAATGTTGTAAACAGCAAAGATACTACAACTGATAACACTTTTTTGATAATATCTGATTAAACACAATTTTAACGTGAAAACAACATAGATTTAGGAATATTCGCTGATAGGTTGCCATGAATTTGGTTAGGTTTCTGATGAAAAACAAAAAATATTGTAACCATGTCAATAATTTAGGTTAGGGCGGTTTTTATTAAAATTATTATGTTTACTCATAATTAATTTCCTCAGTTTCTCTCTTCTTCTATGCCTAACTTTTACTTTTAACAATATCCCATCAAAAATATTCCTGGTGAGTTCAACAAAAACTTTGTGTTGTAGTGTGTACGTTGCTATGGCATAAAGAACACATTTTTTTTTTTTAGGAAATAGAACTTTATTAGTCAAAACCCAGATGATCTCAGCTTAATGGCGATGCTATATCGGTTAGTCAGCGCCCATTCCCCTTATCAAATTTCTATATAAATCACTGACTTTCTTTTTTTAAAGCAAAATAACTTGGCAAACATTTACACTCATCGGATGATTAAACCTTTTCTCTACGATAATTGGTAAAATACGTTTAGTCATAGTATTATCACCAATTTCGATTATGCAATGAGTGGCCATGATACATAAACCAATTATCTAATCAAACCACTTTATGAAAAACAACGTTAGAAAATTTTGTTTTCTCTACATAAATCTAGATTTACAATTTAAATTATAAAGAACTTCCTTTACTACAATAACATTTTTTAATAGAACACATAACATATTATATCATTTCACTTCAAAATGACAATTTTAAAATACAGTGTTGCCAGATTGATTAATTATTTTTCCAGGTGAGCAAATGACATCCGACAAATTCATAGGGCCTTATAGTGAAACCGCCTATGAACCTCTAGCTTTAGAACATTTAAATCTATCTTACAATAAAATTCATTCTTTAAATAAAAACGTCTTTGAGCATATGCCCAATTTGAAACGACTTGACTTAGAAGGGAATAATTTCTACGTCTTTGATGATCACACCCAACTAGCCTTATCATCCACTCGAAAGCTTCAGGTACTTTTTATTTTATTAACCATCAAGTTCTAATCGCTTAATTTTTAGTACCTTAATTTAGCTAATAATAAATTGACAGAAATTGTTAAAGAAGTCTTACAAGGTCATGATGACTTAACAGAAATTGATTTGTCAAACAATGAGCTTGATTTTGTACCAAGTAGCCTTACTCATGCTGGAAATAGTTTAGAAATACTTATTCTAGATGGAAATCCAATTATTGAATTGACAGATGAATCTTTTCTTGGACTTGAAAACATTACTGATTTGTCAGTCAATAATTTACTCAAATTGAAATACATCAGTGCCAATACTTTTGAACCAATGATCAAATTGAAAAAATTAAGTCTCTGTAATAATCTTGCATTGAAAGATATTGATAGAGAGGCGTTTGGAGAAGATCAGTACTTGGAAGAAGTAAGTATTTATTTAAAATATTTATTAAGTCTACTTTGGCAAGCCTCTTTTGTCAAACTTCTCTGTCTCTGTTTTCATCTCATCTTTACTTCTCTTTCCAAAGTTTACTATTACATTACTTCTTCTATTATTGTTTAGCCATTCCAATTCTGGGCTTCATTCCTTTAATGCTTTTCTGGCACTTCCAACTTCCCTAAACCACTTTAACATCCATTGAGATTTTTAACGACCCCCAATTGATATAAATGTTTGGTGCAAGTTTTGGCCAAGTTTCAAATAGTTTTTGGTTGAAATGTCTGACAATTGGCAACATCTTGTACATTTACTGTCAAAAACTGTTGACGTGAAATGTCTCAATGGTTGCATCAACTTTGCACATCTTCAAGATTTTTTAGCATTCTTCTTCTCTGATGTCAAAAGCAACTTAAAAACATTTGTTTACTGATATCTTTTTAAACCTTTCCGTGGTAAGCCTGATAAGTGGCGTCTCTGTTGGTAAGATTTGAAAATAACAGCTGACGCCACAGTGGTGATAAATAGAACCATGAACCATACCTCGAAGTCCAAAGAGTACTTGTTTTATTTAGATTATTATTGTTTTTTTTAGTTTTATTTAAATAATAATGAATTATATCGAGTCGACGCCAAACTTCTTCCTTGGTCCAAGCTCCGTGTATTTGAGTTTCATAATAATCCATTCGATTGTAGTTGTGACTTATACAACATAACAATGTCATTATCAAGTGACATTAGAAGAGATGAAAATGGTCCTTATTGTAGAGATTCAACAAACACCGAATCTCTAAAAGTAACAGATTTAACAGAAGATATCTGTCTAAGAAAGGTAATTATATTATAAAATTTTCTTCAAAAAATGTCAAATTATTTCATTTCAGAGTCCATTCAAAGTACAAAAAGAGTATATTGAGTACCATTTCTCAATAATGAGAATGGTGTTGATTATTTTAAGTATTATTCTTATGATGACTGCTTTTCTGGCAGCTGTGATTGGCTACCTCAGATATAGAAAGTATTATAGGAACAGAAACTATCCTTTCACATCTCAGGTTCTTTACAATCCTCTATCCGATAGTCCTTCAAAATTTTAATTCTTCCATCATCACATGAAGAGAAGGAGTTTATTAATACAAATCAAAGAATTTTAAAATTGTTATACAAGATATATGACTTGATTAATATTTTATATATAATAAAAGATTTTTTCCTAATATGATCTGCATAAATTATTTAATTATGTCTCTAAGACTATTTTTAAAGGCTCAGAAAGACACAAATATTATATATTTTTTTGACAACACTCTTAAGACTGCCGTAGGCTTCTTATAAGCTTTAAGAATTACAGATTGAGTCAGTATGAAGATGTATTCAAAAGTCTCGAAGAGTATTGTAATTATAGTAAAAGTTTTGAAGCAAAGTGCTGTCCTTTGGCAATGCAAAAAAAAATAATCGTCTTTTTGGCACATTTTAGAAGATCCAGTGTCGTTATGTTCTACGTTAATTCTTTTTCAGATAACCAGATTCAACAAGTGGTTGGATGGTCTCATCGACTTGTATATGAAGAATTATTTTTTTTCCATTTAATTTGATTTGATATTCTTTTGTTTTCCTGATAATACCAATGAATGTTTTTAATATTTTTTTTAGCCTCGTCCATTGTAAACGGCATATTTACGTCTTCTCAACTTCTATGGTAACTAGACTTTCTTACATGCATAGCTTCCATCTGTCACTTTGACTCACTGGCGTGTTGTATAATTCCATGAAAATTATCTGCTTTTAGATACCTCAAAAAAAAGTGTTATTTAGTCATAAATATAGTTCGTTTAATCCGGGACAATTTACCGCACTTAATAAGACCAATAGATTTCAAAAACAAAGACAATTTAATATTTTTGGTGCAAAATTTAAGGTGCCGTCGGCGCCATCTTGCGGTGTTGTACTTAGCTAACCATCAATCAAGCTCTAAACCACAGACTAATTGCATTTGAGCTGTCAACCTCAAATCAATTCAAATTTCGGAATTTTTAAAACAGGCAAAATTGAGTCTTCGGCTGAAAAGTTGAATACATCATTCGTGCGTTAATCATTTTACAGCCCGCGGTTTTATTAAAGCCCTCCGCAGAGGGCTTTACCGCACCAATAACGTAAACAACTATATTTTTTTAATTTTCTGGTTAATATGATCAATATTTGTTAGTTTCTATTTTAATTAAGTTAATTAAGATTTGTTGTTCAATAATGAGCTTTATTTCTTAATGACTGTGTTCTATAAAAAATAACACGAATTGGGTTGCGCACTCTATGGGTGCTTGCCTTTCTTTATAATAATAGATATAGGAAAAAAACTTCAGGTTTTCTTCAAACACAAAGAATAAATATGCTATTAATTGACTAAAAATTAGCAATACTTTTTGTAATTCCCTCAAAATATATATATTTATAGATTTCTGATAAAAACATGTCCGAAAACTATAATTTTTTGTTTGGAGAAGAAATATTTCAAATAAAAAGTTTCCATTTTTATCATTTGATTATTTCTGCGCTTAAAGTCAATATCCCCCCATGATATCACCAAATAATCATTAAGATAAAAAAAAAGATAACAGTTTAATAAAAACAATGTCTGTGCTTGATTAAATACACCTGTAAATGATTGTTTTGAAGCAAAAATGGTAAGAGATGTACATTTTTTCAATATAAATTTTAGTCATATTATTTTTTCTAGAAAGTATATTTTTTGGTTTTTATCTATGGAATGATTGGGGCTGAAGAAACATTTGAAAACGTCAAAAATGTTTGCAAAAAATGTATTTGCTTGGACAACGCCCAAACATATAGTTTGAATTGTACGAATCAAAATCTCAAACACATGTTGAATGTTTGGCCAGAAACAAAAGCTGGAAAAATTACAGCTTTTTTTTTTGATAATGATATCAGTAAGCTTGAAACAATTCCACCTACTAACGCTGTTGTGGAAATAGTACTATCAAGATGTAATATTAGAACATTAGATCTTAAATTATTTGCCAATGCAATACACACCAAACTGGTAGATCTAAGTTATAACAAATTGACATTTTTATCTATGATACCTGATGTGTTCGAAGGACCATATTTTAACAACAAAATGGTTCCACTTGATATAGAACACTTGAGTTTAGCCTATAATAATATACATTCCCTAAAAAAAAATATCTTTAAATCTATCCCAAACTTAAAACATCTAAATCTAGAAGGAAACGATTTTAAAGTTTTAGATTATCAAACTCAATTGGCTTTATCATCACCGAGAAATCTTCTGGTAGATCCAATTAACAAATTAACCAACCAATCAATCTCACTTTTCTGTTTCAGGATTTAAATTTAGCCAATAATAATCTTCTAGATCTAGCCGCTGGAGCAATTAGAAAATTTTCAAATCTTCTCAAAATAAATCTAGCAACAAATCTTTTCGACTTTGTTCCTTCCAGTTTGAAAAAAGTAAAAAATTTGGAAAGTCTAATAGTCGATAATAATCCAATTTTTGAATTGGATCTACATAGTTTTGAAAATTTGACAAATTTAGTGGAAATTTCAGCAAACAACTTGACAAGAATGAAATATGTTAATATTAGTACATTTAGTCATTTGACAAAATTGAAAAAACTTCATCTTTCGAATAATACTCATCTGAGAATCATTGCTGACACAGCTTTCGGGGAAAACTCAAACGTAGAAGAGGTGAGTAATCGCTTTAAATTATCAAAAACAACTCATAGATCTAGATAATTATTTGATATCAAAAAATGCATTTAATTAAATACATAAAAAAGCTCTAATAAATAAGATTTTGTTAATACAAGAAAAAAAAAATTAAAATTATCCTAGCACAAAATTTGGAACCGTTTTCTATCAATAGTTAGTTCGATTATACCGGACGACTTTTAATGATTGAAAATTATTTTCTTACATTGGTAAAATATTCTTTCGTTGACAACATCATAACCATGACACAAAAATTGAAAACAAATGTTTCTACTTTGTGGCATAACCTGAATAAAGTCGATTGACAGCTTGCAGTACCAACTTACTCAGTTTTGCCACTGTATTTTTTTTATTTTCACTGATCATCAAACCATTAGTGATGATACTTTACACCAAATTTCTTTGTAGATATATTTAAATTACAACAATCTTACATACTTAAATGTTAATCTCCTTAAATGGTCAAAACTTGTAATATTCGAATTGAAAGGAAATCCTCTTCAATGCAGCTGTGATTTATTCAATATCACTCAATCATTACCTTCTGACATAACAAGAAACGTAGATAAAGATCCATATTGTATCTTGTCTCCAAATCAACAACATGTTCGAATCTATTCATTAACAAATGATATATGTGAAGTAAATTTTATAAAAAAAATTATGATAATTTTTATTATTATATTATTTATTTTAGTTTAGAAGAAAACGATTTGAGGTATCTCGAATGTATCGACATATTTCACCTGCTATGTTTGGATTAATAATAACATTAGGAGCGGCTCTATTAGTTTCAATGGTTTTAGGCTATTCTAGGTATCGACATTTCCTAAGAAACAGAAATTATCCATTTGCAACGCAAGTGTTATATAACCCTATCGCAAGATCTTAGCTAAAGTAAGTTTATTCCAATATATTTAGTGCTCAGTTTTTTTATTATACTATTTCTGTGCCATAGAATAGTGAGTCGGCACTGGTATTAGCTTCGCTGTAATAATAACGTAATATTTAAATGGCTTAATAGACGACTTGCATTTTATGTGAGATACACTTTATTATGGACTTTAAAGGTTCTTGTAGGGCCAGATTATGCAACCAATAATTCACCAAATCTAACTTTTCTCAAACCGAGAATAATCTGAATGAATATAACCCAAAATGGTTTGAAAGTCCTTAAATTTACCTCTGTTGTTCCCGTCAACTGCTTCGTATACGTTAAGAATTGATTGAGAAGATCTTCTGCTTTTCTAGCGACTTCTTTGAATTTGTAGAGAGCTTCCAATTGTTCGATACATTTGATGCAGATCACCTGTGGCAAAGAGTCGCTGTTGGCAACCTACAAACAATAAAAATAAACATTTTAATTATAGTGATTTTTCTAGTGAAAATTAATTTTGTGGAAGTTAGTGATTAAATTGTATGATAAGAATAAGCGTACCGGAAACACTTTCTAAGTTTGAATCTGATGTGTTCTGCACGACGGCCTGTTATCACATTGTATTCTGACAATATAATTATAATTAAAGACGGCTGTTGCTCCCTATGTTATCATTAATCATTATAAATTGTAAAAAAAAACATTAAAAAACCTTTTTATATAATTTTATATTTTGTAGCCTATTTTGTATCCAATTACTACAACAATCCCAAGGATTAACTAATTGTTTAATAATTTGTTATACAACTTATCATTTATATTCAATCTCGATGCACTATAAGCTTCTAGCTTATAGTGGAAGGGTATTTCAACCAATTAGAAAAAAGGGGTGGTTCCAGAAATTGAAAAATTCAAAGTCAGTCACTCTAAATTTTTTCTTGAATAATGTGTCAGATAGAAGGGTTAAAAAAAGATTCATTTTATTATAGTACTGTGATTTTAGATATTGACCACCAACGCCTCCCTCTACTCAAAAAAAAACCGTGTTTTGTTTATTTATTTATAACTTATGGTAAAATAGGTGACTCATTTATATGAATGATTGTATAATAAATGATATTATCAACTTGTGGGAGAAGCTAATTTGAATGCAACGCCTGAAACGATGTAAGATTAGAAACCGGCTTTTTACCTTGATTTCTTATCAAAAGTAAGAGGTTTTATTAAAAATATTATTATTCAGAGAAAAAGATAATATTTATTTATTATTATTATTATGACCCAATATAAAAGATCACTTCGATGAAGGTCAGTAGACACCGACAAGACAAAAACCTTCAAAAAAAAATTAGACTACCTATCAGCAAAAAGCTGAAAGTTGACCTTAACATGTAATAATAATAAGATAACGTAATTGATAAAATAAAAAAAAATTAGATTTCCAGTTTAGTCATGTTTTCTATTATTATGTATGAGTAACTTGAACTCTCACTATTATTACTAATAATTATTATCAATTTAATTGAAATTTTTCACGCGCTGTCACTGTTTTCAAGTGTCAGATATTTTAATCCCAATTAACTGAAATGTGTGAAACTTGACAACAGCATGCACATTTGCTGTCAAAAAATATCTCAATTGGTAGATGTAAAAAGTCCTATACTCTCCCTTGTTTGGCAGAGACGGCTGCGCGCGCATTAGATAAAACCCTACATACGATGTAGCAACTTTGTAAAATCTCGCATGATTTTCGATGCATTTTTAACAATCTTCTGCGAATTTAACTGTCCATAGTGTCAGTGTCAATAAATTGTTTATGTTTACATAACCTCACACAAGCACCGAAATCTCTAGAATCGCAATAGTGAAGGAAAATGTGACATCAGTTGCCATAGAAACCAAGCTTTGTGCTCCAAACAAAACAGGATTTGCACGCCGTTAAGGATTCTTAAAAATCCTGTTTGACAGACAAAAGTGAGGTTAGGATAAATTGACAAGTCCTGGTGATAGTGCTGACACCGCTGTTTTATAAAATTGTGTCGCGTAAAAGGGACATTGCTTTAACCAATAGAAAAGGAGTGTTTTAAATGCGATTTTGAAGATGCCCGATTCGTCTTGCCAATAGCCAAAGCATATAGTATAATATTATAGCTAAAGAAACAAGAAATTATTTTAGATATAAATTTTTAAATTTATAATACATATAAATCTTCATGGGATACTTAAGATAGAACCTTTAATATATTATAATTCAGAATTACTTCTAATGTATAGCACAAAGTGCCAATTATAAAAAAAAATTTCTAACAAATGTTAAATTACTTCAAAAGTGTAGATTGCTATATACAAAGTTGGACCCAGCGCAAAGATTAAGGGACATGGGGCGTGGTCTGCGATAGAAAATACGTAAAAGAAGCTGTGCTTCACTTTGAAAGTTGATGACAGCAAAATACAAAAGGCCTTTTTGTAGAATATCAAAAATTTTTCAAAAATGCATATATAGTTGTAGTTGAGTTCACAATAAGGGGCATCGCGGTATGCGTTGATTATCTAAATATAGCATTATGCTACGTCATGAAAAAAAAACAAACATGTGAAACAATCATTATCACTTTATTTTGAGGTTATACGTGACATGTGACATGATTTTGCGCCACAACAGAGATAACACGACTCTGTGGCACTCCTCCGAGCTCCGACTATGTGAACATCACAGAACGTCAAAATCAAGCCATTTAACAGGGGAGGATACCAACAGAGTCGAAACTAGGGTATTATTAGCAAGGGTCTTGTTGCCAACGTAAATTGGAATTTCTACGGCACACCGCCATGCCGCTTATAGTGAATTATAATATAGTTTCTGAATTAATGATACAAAAAACTATTGCAAAAAATAAAAACAAAACAAAATTTTTTCAGCGTTTTTTCGATACTTTTTTGATAAATCAGCTTTTTCCAAAACTGTTCACGATTAAATTTAAATTTACCAAACGGGAACCGCAACAATATGTTTTTTTTTCGATATTAAAAACAAAATTTCAATGCGCTTCTTAAAAAAAAGTCGATTTTTTGCAGTCTAGCATTTACGTGTTTTACTTACTAGGGTTTATCATATCTGTGGACTAAAAAAAAACTAAAAACCCTCATAAAAATTAGTGAAAGTTAAATAGCCTGTTCTAAAGTATTTGATAAAGCAAAACTATAATCGCATAAGAGCAATAACCATACTAAAGAAAAACCATCCTCATTGTTTTTAGCATAATTAAAAAAAGATTTTAAAATTTACTTTTATCAAATAAACTTGGATATTTCGTATTTATTGGAACTCATCAGCAAGTCAAAATAGATTCAGATTTGAACGAGTTTGCAGTTTAAAGATATAGCTTGAATAAATTTGCATTAACCTTTTTTATATTACCAGTTGGTGGCTAACCAAAAAAGACAGATTAGATTGTATATCATTGATATAGGCGCTAACGCAAAAACTTGGTTGTTCAATCCAATCAGCAATGTACTTTTTGTTTTAAATTGTATCTATCAACAGTGAGATTTTATCTCTTAGAGTATAAAATATTTGCATAAAAACATGTGTAGAAATTTTTTTTCAACAAAATGTTTGACGCAAGATAGCTTCTAATAGATTGTCGCTCGATTCGTTTTACCATATTACGGAAGCAACAGGCACTTGGGAATATATAGACCCAAACTTGTCACTACACTACACTGCTAATTCATTCAAATCTGAATCTGTTGCGACTTGCTGAGGAGTTCCAATAAGAACGAAACATGTCCAAGTTTACAGATATAGTTTGAATGAATTTGCATTGATCTTTTTTATTTTATCATAATAATATCAGTGACAGTTGTGTCATTTATTGCAATATTATTCAACTACAAATTAGAGATTCTAATATTATATTTAGACTAATTTTTTATTGGGTCAGGTCAAGTTATCACCTTTTCTAATGTCAAATGTCAAAACAATGTCTATTCTGGTGACTTTAGTGGTGTCACCGTAATTTTGCACGGCCTACTTGTAAAATTACTAAAATTGCACTTTCGGTTTTAATTGCGCATAAATGTCATGTTAACAAGTCAGAAGAGCACAATTTTCGTTTGAATCAATTAAAAAAAAAAGTAATCGTAACTTCTGTTCTTACGGTGTAGCCTGTCTCCATTAAATAAATAATCATTGAATGATTGAATAAAATTTGTCCCATTCCGGTCCTGCCTTAGGTGATATGCTTTTGTTTTTTTCAATAGCAAGGCAATAATGAATAGAGCAAAGCAGGCTCGGCCGCTCGGCACTCGGCATCACAAAGCAAAAGCACAAAGAAAACCTTCGTCCGGTCCCGTCTTGTTATCAGTCAGGGCCGATCTATTATGGAGCTTGAGATTTGCCAAAAAAAAAAAAAGACTTTCTCTAAAAAGACTACATAACCTATTTTTTTGCAAAACAAAAGATAGTAGCCCACGCACGATAGGCAGATGTTTTTGAGGAAGATGAGGAGGCATGCAACATTGCAACCGAGAGATAAATATTATTTATAATCAAAGTGTGCGTGTCTAGAAATAAACCTTGATGCAGCTGTGCCAGGCCGGCTCTGCAGCCTAAGATAGATAGATAAGGTTAATAATAAGAAATGCCTAAAACGGCCCTGTCTCAGGTTATCAAACAATGAATCACTTGCCAGTATAGAGAGACACGTCATTATCTTGGTCGGGATGTTGTTTTCGTTGCCGACATCATCGAAAATAGATAAAGCAGCATCCTTCTTATCTATTGATAAACAAAGACGACATAGCTGATAAAACTTTGGCGGTACATTACACATATTTAAACACTTGGAACACAAAAACAAAACGACACATCAAATACACCAACACATTCAACATTAATTTTAACAAAATTCACAGCCTTTTCCTTATTGTTTCGCGGATATTTTCGTTAATCTTTTTTCGAGCGAGATGACCACCGCGGCACCACCAACTTTCCTCCACATTTCACGTTTGTCAGGAGCTCGGTTATAAATTAAGGCACTGCCATGGCCACCTTGATTAAAAAGGTGCTTTGATTAGAGCAGCACAGGAGGGCTCTTGCAAGGCTTAATCTTCTGGAATCTAGGGGGCGATAGCACCTCTTTCTAATCTATCTCTTCTTTACACTCTTTTCCTTTATACAGCAGCTCAGATTTAAAAGTTGCATAACCTTTTCAATCTTCAAATGTTTTTATGTCAAAAACTTTTGTTTACGTTGTGCCAACCTCAAAACAATAATATTGCTAAAATTCTCACTAATCACTAATCACCAGATAATTCTTGAATTAGAATAAACGAAGTAGCTAAGAGTAAGAAGATTCTGGATCTCGACTAAAAGAAAAGAAGTTTAAATATAGCTTCTTATTAGACGTTCAACTAATTTGATTTGCAGATTTAATAGTTGCATAACCTTTTCACCCTATTCAACTGTTTCCTACGTCAAAATATTTAGTTTTTTAAGGGTTGCTGCCAACCCTAAAACAATAATTTTTTTAAATAAAATAATTATACATAAACCTAATTTATACAATAAATATTATTATTGCTTAGTGTTTACACAAAAAAACAACGCCACAAAGTACAGTGTACAAACGGTACATAGCATCGCTATTTTTTGTAAAGAAGAGGTTTGTAAAAAAAAATAAAAACTTACAATGTTTTCTTTTGTTTGGTTTGTGATTTTGTGTCAAATAATGACATATGTCATATGGTGACAATAACAAATCTAACCTCAATTATGAGTGGTAAGATTAGCTTTCCTTCTCTTATTAGGCTTTTTATTCTAAATTTTTTGAATTATTTAGGGTTATTAAGGGACCACAATTATGCACTTAGATTACCTGAAGGGTTACCATCAATGAGGCGGTATAGCTACAACGGAATCTTTAACTGTAAAAACAGCCCCTTTGTCTTTGACTGTTCTAATCCCATTGGCAAAGCCTACAAATGTAACTTTTGTTCATTTATGACAACCATTCGATTAATTTACATTAATCATTTAAATAAAAATCATAGCGTTAAAGGAATATTTGGCTATGGACACATTATATTGAATTCAAAATATCAATGTGACGTCTCTTCTTTTTCTCAATTAATTTTATTGAAGCATGTATGCACTAGGGAAGTTATTAAATACCGAACCGTGTTTTATGTGTGTTATCTTTGCCACTTTACTGTAGGCGGTAAGCTAAGATTTTCGTCACCTAAAAAAAATAAATTTCGGTTTGAATGTGATCAATGTGAATTCACAGCTCATTCCGCTGATATACTGTTTCTTCATACAAGTGTATACCACCCTTCATGTTCCGCAATTATAGTAAAACATATCTTAGAAAAACATAAAGATGTAATTAATAAAGACGATATATTTTTTAAATGTGAACATCTATCGACGACAGCTGCTGGGGACTTAAATATTAAATTTTGGAAATTTGCTAAACAAGTGTCAAACTCTCGTGCCGTTTATCCTATTCCTTCATCAGATCCGTTGTCAATAAAAAGGTAAGTTTTAAAAGATAAATGGAGTCATTTTCTTTACAAGAAATACAGCATACTTGAAAAGTAATGGCGAGACAGCGCCTCTCGTTATCTAAATTTATAATCAACTGCACTACTTCTATCATAAAATATAAACTGTTTGAGACCTGCGGTTTTTTACGATAATCTAGACAAGTTTGATAGGGCTCAAGTCTGGGTGATAGGGGGGCAGTTGTAAGAATGCATTATCTCAATTGTCAAATAATTTGAGAGTTTTGAGAAGAATGGTGTGTCTTTCACGTGTTACCCCGCCCAGCACTCAATTTCACTATTATTTGTGATTTGGCTGCAAGAATAGGCAATTTGATTAGAAGCCTTTTTACTACTTAGTTATTTTAGACGTTTTTGTGAAGCACAAAAATGGCTATAAAAATTGGAATAATAAATATTAAAATTTTTTTCAGACGGATGGTTTACTCACCTTTTTGGAAATAATGGTGCTGGTGAATAAGTTGACTTGATCTGTTTTTGAGAATATTTTATAAAAGTTTGTTTAAATATTTTTGTTAATAAAATAATCAATATACATTACTGAGTTTTTGTTTTATCCTGCATTCCTCGGCATTGAAGAAATATGAGTTTTCTGTGATACGAGTAGTAAAGCTTCTAATCAGAAGAGGCCTCAGCAGATGAGCTTTCTGGTAAAGGTTCTGTTACAGTTGAGCCATCTGTAAAACTCTCAGTTGATGAGCTTTCTGATGGTAATTCTGTTATACAGTTAAGCTATCAGTAGATGAGTTTTCTCGAGATGATACAGTTAGAGTTAACTGATATGTAGAACTCTCATGAGTAGACGATGGTTCAGCTACAACTGAGCTGTTTGTAGAACTCTCAGTAGATGAGCCTTCTGATGACAGTCTAGTTGTAGTTGAGTTATCTCTATAACTCTCAGTCGATGAAGATTTTGTCACAGTTACGCCACTGTAGAACTCTAAGTAGATGAGCTTTTTGATGTTGATTCTGTTACAGTTAAGTTATCTGCAGAACTTTCGGTAAATGAGATTTCTGAAGCTGATGTAGTTGGAGTCAACTGATTTGTAGAACTCTCAGTGAATGATAACTGAGCTAAAATTGAGCTATAGCTTATATAGCACTCTCAGAAAATAAACGTCATTATGGAAGTTTTCTTACAGTTGAGTTATCTGTAAAACTCTCAGTCGAGTTTTTTATGGAAGTTTTGTTACAGTCGAGTTATCTGAAGAACTCTTATTAGTAGATGAGCTTTTTGATAAAAGTTCTATTGTAGTTGAACTATCTAGAAAACTCTCAGTTGATAAGTTTTTTGATCATGGTTCAGTTACAGTTAAGCTATCTGTATCTATATGATTTTTTTGATAATGGTACAGTTAGAGCATTTTTGAGATAGATAAAGTTTTTTGTTGATCTTTGCTGAGAACATATAGTGCTTTTTTTTATAAAATTTTATGACATGAAATTATAAGGCACTTTATTCCAATATTAAATGCAATCTAATGTAATGAATAAATAATTTTCTTAGGCCAAAAAACATTTGTTTTTTCTTATTTAAATTCGTAATTTTTTTTCAATATTTAATAAAAACGTTTTTGATTATTATTATAATAAATAAATATGGCTTAAAAACTATTCATAAATTTGTATAATTGGTAATTACACGAAATTAGTATAAACGAGACATCCAAGGAAAACGAAAAATGACAAATAATGCTTTTCTACATAATTCTTATTAGGGGTTGTGACTTGCGGCGGTAATGTTGTTTTAGTTGAGCTCTCAATAGATGAGCTTTCTGAGAATGATGGTGGTTTAGTTGCGGGTGTGCTTTCAGTTGATGAGCTGCTTGATGATGTTGGAGGTGTTTTTGTTGCAGGTGAGCTTCCAGTTGATGAGCTTCCTGATGATGATGGTGGTGATGGTTCAGTTGCAGGTGAGCTTTCAGTAGATGGGCTTTTTGATGATGATGGTGGTGGTGGTGGTTCAGTTGCAGGTGAGCTTTCAGTAGATGGGCCTTTTGATGATGATGGTGGTGGTGGTGGTTCAGTTGCAGGTGAGCTTTCAGTAGATGGGCTTTTTGATGATGATGGTGGTGGTGGTGGTTCAGTTGCAGGTGAGCTTTCAGTAGATGGGCTTTTTGATGATGATGGTGGTGGTGGTGGTTCAGTTGCAGGTGAGCTTTCAGTAGATGGGCTTTTTGATGATGATGATGGTGGTGGTGGTTCAGTTGCAGGTGAGCTTTCAGTAGATGGGCTTTTTGATGATGATGGTGGTGGTGGTGGTTCAGTTGCAGGTGAGCTTTCAGTAGATGGGTCTTTTGATGATGATGGTGGTGGTGGTGGTTCAGTTGCAGGTGAGCTTTCAGTAGATAGGCCTTTTGATGATGATGATGGTGGTGGTGGTTCAGTTGCAGGTGAGCTTTCAGTAGATGGGCCTTTTGATGATGATGGTGGTGGTGGTTCAGTTGCAGGTGAGCTTTCAGCAGATGAGCCTTCTGATGATGATGATTGTGGTGGTTCAGTTGCAGGTGAGCTTTCAGTAGATGAGCCTTCTGATGATGATGATTGTGGTGGTTCAGTTGCAGGTGAGCTTCCAGTAGATGAGCCTTCTGATGATGATGATTGTGGTGGTTCAGTTGCAGGTGAGCTTTCAGCAGATGAGCCTTCTGATGATGATGATTGTGGTGGTTCAGTTGCAGGTGAGCTTTCAGTAGATGAGCCTTCTGATGATGATGATTGTGGTGGTTCAGTTGCAGGTGAGCTTTCAGTAGATGAGCCTTCTGATGATGATGATGGTGGTGGTTCAGTTGCAGGTGAGCTTTCAGCAGATGAGCCTTCTGATGATGATGATTGTGGTGGTTCAGTTGCAGGTGAGCTTTCCGTAGATGAGCCTTCTGATGATGATGGTGGTGGTGGTTGTTCAGTTGCAGGTGAGCTTTCAGTAGATGAGTCTTCTGATGGTGAGGCTGTTCCTGTTACAGGTGGGGTGTCTACATCTATAGATTCCGCATCAGGAATAAGAACTAAACCCTGCGGCTTTTTTAGCGAACATTCCACTATCGTGTACTTTTCAGCTAAAGTTGCACAGATGTTACTTCCAGTTGTAACAACAATACATTGACTTAGTTCCTCATTTTCTTCTTCTAAAAGAAATGAAATAAAGTTTTATTCTATAATAAGGAAAAACTTAAAAATGTTCTACCTTCTTGGTAAATCAAATGTAGACACGCATAGTTTGTATCACTTTCTATTAAAACCGATCTTGAACCAAATGGGGCTACAAGAGGATAAGGATGCCTGAAATTACAGTCTTCGTAGGGTATCTTCGCCTCTTTGCAGCCACTCCCTCTGCAAGTTGGACACTGCAAACCAATACCTAAAACAAAAATTAATTAAAAAATATTCCGTAGCAAAAAACAAATATTTTTTTCCAGATAATAATCTAATTAATTTCTCTGGATAACACTGCTCAAATACAATAGAAATTATTAATTTATATCGCAAATAAAAATCAATACAAATTGTTTTAATCTAGATCTAAGATTTAAGAGAAAATTGAATAATTTTTTTTTTAAATTAAATTAAATCGAATAAGTACTCACTGGTGGTCACTAAAAATGTCACTAGAACACAGATCACTGGAATAGTCTTCATTGTTAATAGCAGCAGAATACCAGTATTAATGATTATAATTTCAATCAGTTTCAGTTTAAATATAAAAGATAATAAACAATTTTTATCTATAAGCGAATCACAATTGAGATCGATTTGATATTTACCCCATCGAAAAGATAAAAAGAGATAATATCTCAGTTATATTTTTCACAAATGACATTTAATCGTTTTCCAGTTATTTTTGTTGAGCCAAAAAACATTTGCAAAATGTCGGAATAGTGTAATTTATTATATATTATATTTTTAAAAGTCCACTTTATAAGAATATTTTTAGTCTTTGACTAATAGAAGAAATCGGAATTAAAGACAAAGAAAAGAACAAATTGAAGAAGAGATATGATACATGAGAGAAAACTATATAGATAATAAAACATTTAAAAGATCAAACAACTTTAAAAAAGAATAAAGATTTGACAGTCAAAAGAAGAATATTACGAAGACAAATGTAAAAAGTCTGTTTTTTTATTTGTTTCGCTATTATTCTACTTCTATTGTTTTCTTATTATTTGTAATAATATTGTCTATTTGGTCAATCTTATTTTTATTTCGGCTTTTTTCTATCCTTGCATTGAAGTCTCTTCTTGTTTATATATATATATATATATATTTGTTATCAGCTCTAAACTGTTTCAATTTTAGAAGCTTTTTTATCTATAGTATTTTCTTTCTTTTTATATTTAAAGTATTTTTTTCTCATTATTTTAATTTTTTTTTTGATTTTTTTTGATTTTTTTTGATTTTTTTTGATTTGTTTGTTTCAATTTCAAAGCTTTTTTTCTTCTAATCAATACTCCATTTTTATTAATTTTTGTTTTCTCTTTATCTATTTGTTTTTCTATTTTGTTTTTCTATTTTGTTTTTTATTCTATTATTATTAATTTTAGTTGTTTTTTATCATTTGTAAAATATGTATTTCTTATCTGGTCTTAATGATTTTGCTTTAAAATCTCGTCTTATTAATATATTTTCTTTTCTCATTATTTTTCTGTTGTCTGTTCTAAACTGTTTCAATTTCAGAAGCTTTTATTATCTATGGTATTTTTTTTTATTAATAATTTCTCACTTTCCATCTACTTTTGATATGTCTCTCTTTTGTTTATTTTTTTGCGATTTAATATTAATTTTAGTTGTTTTTTATCATCTGTAAAATATATATTTCTTATCTGATCTTAATGTTTTTGCATTAAAATCTCTTCTTATTAATATATTTTCTTTTCTCATTATTTTTCTGGTGTCTGCTATAAACTGTTTTAATTTTAAAAGTTTTCTTTTTTTGTCTAAAGTAAACGTTTTATTATTAATTTTTTTCTATCTGTCTATCTCTCTTTTTTTGTTAATATTTATTCAATTGTTTTTTTTATTATTTGCAATATCTCTTGTTTTTTATTATTGCATTAAAATCTTTTTTGAACCAATATTTTTTCTCTCTTGATTTTTCTGTTGTCTGCTGTAAACTGTTTTAATTTCAGAAGTTTTTTCTTTCTGCCTGTAATATTTTTTTTTCTTATAATTTTTTTTTCTAATCTAGTACTTGATTTTTATAGATTTTTGTTTTTTTTTTATCAATATGTTTTTTCTATTTGTTTTGCTATTATTCTACTTTTATTGTTTTCTTATTATTTGTGGCAATATTATCTTTTATCTTGTTTTTTGTTTAATCTTATTTTTATTTCGGTTCTTTTCTATCCTTGCATTGAAGTCTCTTCTTGTTCATATATATATATATATATATATATAATATATATTTGTTATCAGCTCTAAACTGTTTCTAGCTCTCTTTTTTTGTTAATATTTATTCAATTGTTTTTTTTAATTATTTGCAATAATATCTCTTGTTTTTTATTATTGCATTAAAATCTTTTTTGAACCAATATTTTTTCTCTCTTGATTTTTCTGTTGTCTGCTGTAAACTGTTTTAATTTCAGAAGTTTTTTCTTTCTGCCTGTAATATTTTTTTTACTTATAATTTTTTTTTCTAATCTAGTACTTGATTTTTATAGATTTTTGTTTTTTTTTTATCAATATGTTTTTTCTATTTGTTTTGCTATTATTCTACTTTTATTGTTTTCTTATTATTTGTGGCAATATTATCTTTTATCTTGTTTTTTGTTTAATCTTATTTTTATTTCGGTTCTTTTCTATCCTTGCATTGAAGTCTCTTCTTGTTCATATATATATATATATATATATAATATATATTTGTTATCAGCTCTAAACTGTTTCTAGCTCTCTTTTTTTGTTAATATTTATTCAATTGTTTTTTTTAATTATTTGCAATAATATCTCTTGTTTTTTATTATTGCATTAAAATCTTTTTTGAACCAATATTTTTTCTCTCTTGATTTTTCTGTTGTCTGCTGAGTTTTTTCTTTCTATCTATGATATTTTTTTTCTTATAAGTTTTTTTTTTAGTTTTTTTACTTTTGATTGGCTTTCTACGTGCCAATCTTTTATTTATATTCTGTTACTATTTTAATTGTTTTCGCATCATTTGTAACAATATTTTCTCTAATATTGCCTTTTGCTTGATTTTGTTTTTCTTTTCGGTTCCCTCATATTCTGGCATTAAAATCTCTTTTCATTTATATATTTTTTGTCTTTCTGTTGTCTGCTATAAACTGTTTTATATTCAAAAGCTTTCTTTTAAGGTATTTTTTTTTCATTATTTAAATTTTTTTTTTTGATTTTTTTGATTTGTCTGTTTCAATTTCAAAGCTTTTTTTCTTCTAATCTAATACTTCATTTTTATTAATTTTTGTTTTCTTTTTTATCTATATGCTTTTTTTTTGTTTATAATTAATATTTGATTCTTATCTTACCGTTTGTAACACAATTCTCTTCTCTTATCTTCTGATTAGTCTTTAGTTTAATCTCTTGTTGTTTAATTTATTTTTGTCTCTATCATAAGCTGTTTAAACTTTAAATTTTTTAAATTTGTTATATTTTTATGTAACTATTTTTTTCTGTTTCTTACTCTTTCTCCCTCTCTCTCTGTTTTTAATATTTTTATCATTGCTTTTTTTTATATAAATATTTGATAAATGTGATTTAGATTTAGAATTATATTGGTTGAAAAAAGCTACAAATAAAAAAATACTGAGAGAAAAATTGGATAAAAACAAAAAATAATTTTATGATAATTTGACTTAGTTGCAGTAATTAAATAAATTAGCACAAGTATTAGATAAAAAACAAAAATATAGATTATGTAGAACATTTCGGAAAGAAAAATAAAAAAAAAACGAAAAAAAAGAGGCGTTAGAAACATAAAAAAAGAGAATAGTAGATTCAAATAAGGTCTCTACAACTTTAATTTTTTATAAAATACAAGTTTGTTATTTTTTATTCTAAGCATTTACAGATTTTTTTTTAAATAAATATAGTTAAAAAACTAATAAATTCGGGATTAACTACACCAGCTAAAGGCGAGATATCCTAAGAAAACCAGCAATGACAAGGAATAGTTGTGCACATAAGCATTACTGTTTGGCGGCTCTCCAGTTGAATCACTTGAAGATGAGTCACTTGAAGATGAGTCACTTGAAGATGAGTCACTTGAAGATGAGTCACTTGAAGATGAGTCACTTGAAGTTGACTCTGTAGTAGATGATTCTGTAGTAGTTGATTCTGTAGTAGATGATTCTGTATTAGATGATTCTGTAGTAGTTGATTCTGTATTAGATGATTCTGTATTAGATGATTCTGTAGTAGTTGATTCTGTATTAGATGATTCTGTATTAGATGATTCTGTAGTAGATGACTCCGTTGAAGATGATTCAGTCGTAGTAGTATTTTGGTCCGGGTCTTCTTCAGCTTCTATTGCCTTCAAGGCAACAGCCACTGGACTTTGGGGCTTTTTGAGTGAACATTTTATTACACTATATTTTGCTGCTAAACTGGCACAAACGTCAGTTCCAGTGGTAACAACAATACATTGGCTCAGTTCTCCAATGCTTTCCTCTAGAAAAATTAAAGAAATTTCCTCAAAAAGTTACCAAAATAAGTTAAATTACCTTCTTGATAAACCAAATTTAAACAAGAATATGTTGAGTCTACTTCAACTAATCTGGTTCCTAGATTAGATTGCGCTAGAAGAGGGTTTGGGTGTCTAAAATTACATTCTTCATAGGGAATTTTAGTTTCTTTACAGCTGCTTCCTTTACACGTTGGACATAGAAGAGCATAACCTAGAAAAAAAAAGGTAATAATTTAGCCAATATAGTCATACTAAAAAAAAATAAACAGGAACAATGAAAAGTAAGCAATCGCAACTTTTCTATTTAATGAGAAAAAGTTGAAAAAAAATTTTTTATTAAAAGAAAATAATAATATTGTCAATAGTGAAACAAAATTGAAGAAAAAACATTAGAATGACTGAGATAAGACTATGTTATAAGCATAAAAGTGCTGAAATAATCTTAAGCTCGAGGAAATAGATAGACTAAACGTTTTTATAAAACAAAAATTAAAGCTAAAAATAAAACCAAATTTGAAAGAATAAAGATAAAAAAACGGAAAGAGTCTAAGAAAAACATTAAATGAAACCGTTTTAAAGCAAAAAATCTAATATAAAGCAAGAATAATATAATTCAAATTAAATAAGCAAAATTATGAGATGCTATAGAAAAAAATTAAAGTTTTCTAAAAAATAAAAAAAAATTTAGACAGTAAGGGGCTTGTTTGTGGCTTAAAAATGGTGGAAGCGCCAAATGCATTTTTTTTAATTAAATTGTTGAATTGGGTGAGTTTCTATTTATTTAATTTGAAAAATATGAAATTAATTATTAAAGAAAATTAGTAAAATGTTAAAAAAATTCAAAAATTGTTAAAAAAAGTAAGCACAATGAATAAAAATTTTTTTTTTGTCAATGGTACAGTAAGAAAGAGGTTTGTAACTGTACATTACAGCCTGTGAAGCTCTGTATATTACATTTTTTTAAATTTTTACCAAAAAAACTTGTAATTTTTTTTATGTAAAAGGCAACATTAACAATAAAAAACAAAAAAAACTTGTGAAAGTTATTAAAATAAGTTATAATTGAGAATGATAATTCTTAATCTCAATTTAATAAAATTGTAATGACTTTCATAACCCTCTTTCTATTTTTATTGTAATATTGGCGTTATTTCTGACTCTAGAAGCCCTGAAATTTCTCATTTTGATGCAAAATATTTGTTAATAATATTAATTTATGATTAATACTCACTAGTAGCCACTAACGACACTAAAACACAGATCACTAAAGTAGTCTTCATTGTTATTTGCAATCAAATATCAACATTAATGATATTAAATTCACTCAGTGCCAGCTTAAATATAGGACGATGATGTGCATTTTTTTTCCTTAAAAGGGAATTGTGATATAATTGTCATTTTTACCATTGAAAAGATAATAAAAAGATGAAAGTGATAGATATTTTGAAAATAATTTTTAAGAGCTCTCAAAATGCATCACGCACATATAAAATAACCTAATTGATAAGAAAATAGATTTATTTAGCTTTAAATGGCACAAATTGTTTTAATTCCTCTGATATAAGGTCCCAAAAACATCAATCTAAAACTTCAAAAAGTCGAAAAAAAAAATCTATTAGAATGAAAGTTATATAAGAACATTCTGAGGTGCTTCAGAAGAAAATAGAAAAATTGGAGACATGTATAGAAAAACTGATACTACAAAGGTTTGTTTATTTGGATTTTTACTCAATTAAGTCGAAATTAAAATAATTCATATAAATATTTGAGTTGCTTTACCAATGTTAATAGTAGCCGTATTATTATTGCTTGAGCTCAACGTTGGTCAACAACTCAATGCTGTAAAATAGCATTATCTAGACAGTTAAAATAAAACAAATGATTTTTAACACACTCTTGGTCAACAGTCTAGTGACCTAGAGCAGTATTATTAACACCTTTACGAGACATTTACAATAAAATGAATATTTTAATTAATTAAAAATTAATTTCAATTAGAGTAAACATTATGGGCATTATAGGTCAAGAGCCCATCATCAAATTTCAATCAACCGAGCATGGAGAAAATAATCAGCTAATTAAAACATTACAGAATAAAAATTAATTATACCGTGCCTATAAATTACTTCTAATTACCTTTAATTAATTAATATTCAAACATTATTGGGTTAACGCTTTATTAGTAGGTCAAGAACCGATCATCAAATTGCAATCAATAGAGCATACGCAAGATGGCAGATAATTAGAAAATTAATTATAACTTGCTCGTAAATTACTTCCAAGTTGTTTACATAAATTATTTAAAAAAAAAAAGTTGTTTATGATAGTAAAAAAGCTGTTTTTTGGCCGAAAGAGAGGTCGTACGGTACCAAACAACTTCTTTTTTTAATTAACAGCTTTATCTAAATTAAAAAAATTATTTATAATTTAAAATAAAACAAATAATTTTAATTAATTAAAAAATAATTTTAATTAATCAACACACTCAACTTGGTCAACAGTCTAGTGGCCTAGAGCAGTATTATTAACGCCTTTACGAGACACTTACAATAAAATTAATATTATAATTAATTAATAATTAATTTCAATTAAAGTAAAGCACAAACATTATTGGCATTATAGGTCAAGAGCCCATCATCAAATTGCAATCAATCGAGCATGGAGAAAATAATCAGATAATAAAAAAATCGAGCATACGCAAGATGGCAGATAATTAGAAAATTAATTATAACTTGCTCGTAAATTACCTCCTAGTTGTTTTCTTAAATTATTTTCAAATAAAAAAAGTTGTTTATTATAGTAAAAAAGCGGTTTTTTGGTCGAAAGAGAGGTCGTAGGGTAACAAACAACTTATTTTTTTAAAGTAACAGCTTTATCTAAATTTAAAAAATTACTTATTATTTAAAATAAAACAAATAATTTTAATTAATTAAAAAATAATTTTAATTAATCAACACACTCAACTTGGTCAACAGTCTAGTGGCCTAGAGCAGTATTATTAACGCCTTTACGAGACACTTACAATAAAATTAATATTATAATTAATTAAAAATTAATTTCAATTAAAGTAAAGCACAAACATTATTGGCATTATAGGTCAAGAGCCCATCATCAAATTTCAATCAATCGAGCATGGAGAAAATAATCAGATAATCAAAAAATCGAGCATACGCAAAATGGCAGATAATTAGAAAATTAATTATAACTTGCTCGTAAATTACCTCCCAGTTGTTTATTTAAATTATTTTTAAATAAGAAAAGTTGTTTATTATAGTAAAAAAGCTGTTTTTTGGCCGAAAGAGAGGTCGTAGGGTAACAAACAATTTCTTTTTTTAAAGTAACAGCTTTATCTAAATTAAAAAAATTATACAATTTGTGACACTTTGAGTTAATGATACAGATTTGCCTGAAAAGCGCCGATTAATCTTTTTATTAAATTCGATAGATGAAGCGTTTCTAGAAAATAGATTGTATTTTCCTCTCTTATCATTCTATTTTAATATTATCGCTTGTTATCTATTTGCCTGTGACGACATGTCTGAAATTCTGCAATATTGAGCAAGGAAAAAACAATTGACAAATTTTGTAATAATTGTTTCTAGTCTTAAAATATCTCTTAATTTTTATCAGATTTAAGCAAAAAAATGTCGAGATTTTTGAAACAAAGTTCGAATGATAACAGTAAATCGATAACATGTTTATACAGAATAGTATAATCTTAATAATTTTGGAAAAAAAATTAAAAATCTAATCAGTATTAAGTTATTATTACGTCAGCTTGTCAAGTAGTCTACTTTATTACTAATAATATAAAGTTATTTCAATTTTTGATTGACCTGTAACAAGGCTTGCACCATTACTAACCTCTGTTCTCTCTATAATAGATGTCTCACGCATGCGCAAATAATTTTTTTACAGAGTTTGGGATTCTTACCGGTGACTGTAACCTTGTCAAACGCCTTTCTTTTTTTTTCTAAAATTCACAGCGCCACCTAGTAACTTTCCTAATTAAAATGACATTACGTTTAATAAAATATTATCAATAATACAATATTATTTGAATTACAAAGATAACATACACATTTATATAATAAACACTTCACAGCTAACCATAGAAATATAAAAGCTTCCTATACAGATTACAGTTGACACCAAATGTTATCATAATTGCTGCACAGAATTTCTTAAGCTTATGAATAAAATATGAAAGTGGCACAGATAATTATTGCAAATAGGGTTATGGTATTTACAGGCCGCTTAGAAATTGCAGTGTTACATCCATCACTATTACAAAGTGAGCAGTGGGTGGTAAGAATCTCGTCACGTTGCATTTGGCCTACTTTGACACAAATGTCCAGTTGTTCATTGGGGGCCAGTTGACATCCTCTTAGAACTATCTCTTTACCCCCAACTAGAAAAAAATTAAAAACATTATTAATCAAAATAATTATAGACAAGCAAAATGTTAGCTGGCGGCAGACTCCGGTTCAAAGTCAGAGAAAAAAAATTACTGCGCATGCTTGAAATTCAAAGAAGAAGCAGAGAGAATGGCAAAAAAAACTGTAATATTTTTTTCAAAATATTTTCGAATTTGTTTTTGTGTTCGTCTATATCTGTCTTTAACTTCTGCGTTCTTCTTTTGCGCTGTTTTAATTGTATTTTTTATCATTTATTTTACATTTTGTTCATTCTTTTTATTTTTTTTGTTTATATTTTATAGAAAGCTGCTTTTAGGTCAACAAACTTTTTCTATCTTTCAAGCTATTATGTTAAAAGAATGTTTGAAACTGATGAAAGCGCCAAAGTCAAAATTTTTAGTAAATTGTCAAATTGGAAAAGGCTTTTTGGTTCTGTTTATATTTAGCTTTTTTCTTTAATATAAAGATTCATAAATGGTAGATAATTGGGCTAAATATTTTTTTTTTGAAAAACTGATTAATTAGTTGGCCTTCTATTGAAATAAATTCAAAAGTTATTCAAGATATTAAAAATAAACATTTTCAATATTTTTTTGACTTTAATATAAACGTCTAAAAATTATAAATGCGCTAAATATATTTTTTTCAAATTGTTTAATTAGTTATTAAAATTAATTTAAAAGTTATTTAAAAAAAAAATTTAAACAAACATTTAAAAATTATATTTTTGAAACTTTGACATAAACTTTTAAAAATAGTGGATGCGCTAAATAAGTTTTTTTGGAAAATTATTTAATTAGTTGGGCTTCTGTAAAAACAAATTGAATAATTATTTAAGTTATTACAAAAAAAAAATTACTAGATTAATATTATAAAGTTAGAAATTTATAATATTTTTCAGGCTTTAAATTGTTTAATTAGGCTTTTAATAAAATAAATGTAAAAGTTATTCAAGTTATTATAAACATTTATATCAAAGTCTCAAAAATATTATAAATGTCTAACTTTTTACTGATCTACTAACCTATATTTATAATAACATGCATAACTTTCAAATTTATTTTAATAAAAGCTTGACTATCTAAAAAACTTAAAAAAAAAAAAAATTAGCACATTCATTATTTTTAAAAGTTTATATTAAGACTAAAAAAAATTGTAAAGAAGCGCCAACTATTTTTTTTTTGTGAATTGCCTAGTTAGGTGAGTTTGTACTAAAATAACTTTAAAAGTTATTCAAGTTATTAATAGTTATTATAAAAAAAAAGATAGTAGATCAATAAAGAGCTAAACATTTAGAATCATTTTCAGATTTTGACATAAATTTTAAAAAATGACAGATGCGCTAAATATGTTTTTTTGGTAATATATTTAATTAGTTGGACTTTAATCAAAATAAATTTAAAAGTTATTCAAATTATTATAAAAAGAAGTTACTGCAGCAGGAAAAAAATAGCTATTTATAATATTTTTTTTAGTTTTTGATATAAATGTTTAAAAATGGTGGATGCGTCAAATAAATTTTTGTTGGTAATGTGAATAATAATTTTCTATTAAAATGTTTTTTTTAAAATAAATTTAAAAATTATATTTAGTATTTAATAATTAATAAATTAGTAAAAAGTTAGACATCTACAAATATTTTTTGACTTTAATATCAACGCTTAAAAATGATGAAATGCGCTAAATATATATATATATATATATATATATATATATATATATATATATATATATATATATATATTTTAAATTGTTTAATTCTAATTTTTATAATTAATTTAAATTTACTCCTAATAAGACTTTAAAAGTTATTCAAGTTATTGTAATCATTTATATCAAAGTTTTAAAAATATTATAAATGTCTACCTTTTTACTGGTGTACTAACCTTTATTTATAATAACTTAATAATTTTTAAATTTATTTTAATAAAAGCCTAATTAATTAAACAATTTGGCAAAGGTGGGCAGGTGGGTTTTTATTAAAATAACTTTAAAAGTTATTCAAGTTATTAATAGAAATTATAAAAAAAAAGATAGTAGATCAATAAAAAGCTAAACATTTATATTAATTTTTAGATTTTGACATAAATGTTTAAAAATGACAAATGCGCTAAATATGTTTTTTGGTAATATATTTAATTAGTTGGACTTTAAAATTAAAATAAATTTGAAAGTGATTTAAATTATTATAAAAATGGGTTACTGCAACAGGAAAAACTAAGCCATTTATGATACTTTCTTTAGTTTTTAATATTAATGTTTAAAAATGGTGGATGCGCCAAATAAATTCTTTTTAGTAATTTGAATAATTATTTTTTTTTCAAATGTTTTTTAAAAATAAATTTAAAAATTATTTAAGTTATTATAGAACAAGATTACTAAATTAGTAAAAAGTTAAACATTTACAAATTTTTTAGTTTTGAATATAATATTTTAAAACTGATGTGTGCGCTAAGTATTTTTTTTTTAATTAATTAGACTTCTATTAAAATAAATTTAAAAGATATTCAAGTTATTATAAACATTTATATCAAAATCTTAAGAATATTATACATGTCTAACTTTTTACTGATCTACTAACTTTTATTTATAATAATTTAAATAACTTTTAAATTTATTCTAATAAAAGCCTAACTAATTAAACCACTTTTCAAAAAAAAAAAAAAATTAGCACATTCATCATTTTTAAACGTTTATATTAAAGACTAAAAACGTTTGTAAGGATGCGCCAAATATTTTTTAATTTTGAATTGCCTAATCAGATGGGTTTGTACTAAAATAACTTTAAAAGTTATTTAAGTTTTTAATAGTTATTTAAAACAAAAGATAGTAATAAAGAATTAAACATTTATAATAATTTTCAGATTTTGTAAAAAAATTTTAAAAATAGCAGATGCGCTAAATATGTTTTTTGGTAACATATTTAATTAGTTAAACTTTAATTAAAATAAATTAAACAGTTATTTAAATTATTATAAAAATAAGTTACTGCAACATGAAAAACTTAGCCATTTATAATATATTTTTTAGTTTTTGATGCAAATGTTTAAAAATAGTAGATGCGCCAAACAAATTTTTGTTGATAATTTAAATAATTATTTTCTATTAAAAGATTTTTAAAAAATAAATTTAAAAATTATTCAATTTATCATAAAAAAAGATTAATAAATTAGTAAAAAGTTGAGCATTTACAAATTTTTTTTGTTTTTAATACAATATTTTAAAAATGATGTGTGAGTTAAATATTTCTTTTTAATTTTTAATTACTCAAGTTATTATAAACATTTATATCAAACTTTCAAAAATATTATAAATGTCTATCTTTTAACTGATCTACTAACTTTTATTTATAATAACTTAATTAACTTTTCAATATATTTTACATTAAAGACTAAAAAATTTTGTAAAAATGTGCCAAATATTTTTTATTTTTGAATTGCCTAATTAGGTGGGTTTGTATTGAAATAACTTTAAAAGTTATTTAGGTTATTATAAAAAAAAGATAGTAGATCAATGAAAAGCTAAACATTTATAATCATTTTCAGATTTTGACATAAATGTTTAAAAATGACAGATGCGCTAAATATGTTTTTTTGTAATATATTTAATTAGTTGGACTTTAATCAAGATAATTTTAAAAGTTATTCAAATTATTATAAAAATGGGTTACTGTAACGGGAAAAAATTAGCTATTTATTTTATAATTTTTTTTTAGTTTTTGGTATAAATGTTTAAAAATAGTAGATGCGCCAAATAAATTTTTGTTGCTAATTTGAATAATAATTTTCTTTTGAAATGTTTTTTAAAAATAAATTTAAAAATTATATTTAATATTTTATAATTAATAAATTAATAAACAGTTAGCACATTTATTATTTTTAAACGTTTATATTAAAGTCTTAAAAACTTTGTATATTTCTATCTTTTTACTAATCTATTAACCTTTATTTATACGCTAAATATATATTTTTTTAATTATTTAACTAGGTGGCCTTCTATTGAAATAAAAATTTGAAAGTTATTCAAGTTATTATAAATAAAGGTTAGTAGATCAGTAAACAATTAGACATTTATAATATTTTTCAAGCTTTGATATCAATGTTCAAAAATGGTGGATGCGCCAAACTTGTTTTTTATGTGGGTTTGTACTAAAATAAATTTGAAAGTTATTTAAGTTATTAATAGTTATTTAAAAAAAAGATAGATTAATAAATAGCTAAACATTAAACTAGAGCTAAAATAACTTTTAAAGATATTTAAGTTATTAATAGTTGTTATAAAAAAAAACAAATAGATCAATAAAAAGCTAAACATTTATATTAATTTTTAGATTTTGACATAAATGTTTAAAAGTGACAGATGCGCTAAATATGTTTTTTTGGTAATATGTTTAATTAGTTGGACTTTACTCAAAATAAATTTAAAAGTTATTTAAATTACTATAAAAAGAAGTTGATGTGCTAAAAAAATTTTTGTTGGTAATTTGAATAATAATTTTCTATTAAAAGATCTTTAAAAATTATATTTAATAATTTATAAATTAGTAAAAAGTCAAACATTTACAATTTTTTTTAGTTTTAAATATAATCTTTCAAAAATGATGTGTGCGCAGAATATTTTTTTTTTTAAAAAATTTATAATTATTTAGGCTTTTATTAAAATAAAATTTAAAATTATTTAAGTTATTATAGAAAAAAGTTAGTAGATTTGTAAAAAGTTAGACATTTACAAAAATTTTTGATCTTTAATATAAACGTGCAAAAATGGTAAATGCGCCAAATAATTTTTTTTGGTGAATTGTGGTTTGTACTAAAATAAATTCAAAAGTTACCTGTAAAAAAAAATTTATAAATCTGTAAAAGTTAGACATTTATAATATTTTATAGTTTCTGATAAAAATATTTAAACATTGATTGTCAATAACTTACAAAAATATTTTTTTTTAATTAAATTGTTTATTACTAAAAAGTAGAAAGTCGCGCAACACAAAAAAAAAATCAAGAAAGAAGATAGAGAAAAACAAAAAACAAAAAAAAAAATCATAATGAATATGGTAAGAAAAATAAGAGAAATACTGAATAACAATAAAAAAGTGTACTAAAATAAACTTTTCTAGACTTTTTCTTTTAATTTTTTTTATTTACTTTATTAAGTATTTTCCGTTTTTTTTAAATTTTATTTTACTTACCTCTGGCGACTTGTTTAAGACATTGTGTTGGTAATTGGGGCTGTTGCGATGCAATATCCACTTTAAAAAATTTTGACATTTCGCTATTAATTGCCGCTGCGTACCTCTCTGTCATACTAAGCTCATTCAAATTGCAATGTTTTAAGGGCACTTTATTTTTGTCCAGCTTGGTGCAGCCCTCATTTTCCGTAGACACACAAGTGTAGCATTTATTTTCACAAAAGCCTAAAAAAAAAGAAATAATTTTTTTTTTCAAATTTTTCACTAATTTTACTTTGTTGTATGCCATAGAGGAAAAAGAAGACGGTTATTGGGAATAAATTTGCCATATTGCTTCCTCTAGGACTCTTTGTATTGAAATGAAAGTAGTTGGGAAGTAAACAAAGTGCGCTGTAAGCGACGCCGCGACGTACTGGCGCCAAATCTTCACCAGGCGTCCCGACGCTTGCATTGCGGCCGCTTTAAAGACATATTTATAAAGTCAACAAATGGTTTGGAGACATTTAAAAGAGCTACGAATATGTCAATACTATTTTAGACAAAAATTGTCGCTTTTTAGAAAAATTAAGATTTTTTATTTTATAATTAGTAATTAAATCTAATGTTAATTATAGCAAAATTTTCGAATAACTAATTAAAAACCTAAATAATATAATCAATAAAAAATATTTTAGACAAAAATTGTCGCTTTTTAGAAAAATTTAGATTCCTTATTTTATAATTAGTAATTAAAATTAATCTTAACTATAACAAAATTTTAGAATAATTAATTCAAACCTAAATAATATAATCATTAAAAAAAAATTTTATGCAAAAATTGTCGCTTTTCAAAGAAATGTAGATTCCTTATTTTAAAAAAATTTTAGGCAAAAAATGTCGCTTTTTAAAGAAATTTAGATTCCTTATTATAAAAAAATTTTAGACAAAAATTGTCGCTTTTTAAAGAAATTTAGATTCCTTATTATAAAAAAATTTTAGACAAAAATTGTCGTTTTTTAAAGAAATTTAGATTCCTTATTATAAAAAAATTTTAGACAAAAATTGTCGCTTTTTACAGAAATTTAAATTCCTTATTTTATAATTAGTAATTAAAATTAATCTTAATTATAGCAAAATTTTAGAATAATTAATTCAAACCTAAATAATATAATCAATAAAAAAAAATTTTATGCAAAAATTGTCGCTTTTCAGAGAAATGTAGATTGCTTATTTTAAAAAAATTTTAGGCAAAAAATGTCGCTTTTTAAAGAAATTTAGATTCCTTATTTTATAATTAGTAATTAAAATTAATCTTAATTATAGCAAACTTTTAGAATAATTAATTCAAATCTAAATAATATAATCAATAAAAAAAAATTTTATACAAAAATTGTCGCTTTTTAGAGAAATTTAGATTCCTTATTATAAAAAAAGTTTAGACAAAAATTGTCGCTTTTTACAGAAATTTAGATTCCTTACTTTATAATTAGTAATTAAAATTAATCTTAATTATAGCAAAATTTTAGAATATTTAATTAAAAACCTAAATAATATAATCAATAAAAAAAATTTTAGACAAAAATTGTTGCTTTTTAAAGAAATTTAGATTCCTTATTTTAAAAAAATTTTAGACAAAAATTGTCGCTTTTTTCAGAAATTTAGATTCCTTATTTTATAATTAGTAATTAAAATTAATCTTAATTATAGCAAAATTTTAGAATAATTAATTCAAACCTAAATATAATAATCAATAAAAAAAAATTTTATACAAAAATTGTCGCTTTTTAGAGAAATTTAGATTCCTTATTATAAAAAAAATTTAGACAAAAATTGTCGCTTTTTACAGAAATTTAAATTCCTTACTTTATAATTAGTAATTAAAATTAATCTTAATTATAGCAAAATTTTAGAATATTCAATTAAAAACCTAAATAATATAATCAATAAAAAAAATTTTAGACAAAAATTGTTGCTTTTTAAAGAAATTTAGATTCCTTATTTTAAAAAAATTTTAGACAAAAATTGTCGCTTTTTACAGAAATTTAGATTCCTTACTTTATAATTAGTGATTGAAATTAATCTTAATTATAGCAAAATTTTAGAATAATTAATTAAAAACCTAAGTAGTATAATCAATAAAAAATAAATTTTAGACAAAAATTGTCGCTTTTTACAGAAATTTAGATTCCTTATTTTATAATTAGTAATTAAAATTAATTTTAACTATTGCAAAATTTTAGAATAATTAATTAAAAACCTAAATAATATAATCAATAAAAAAAATTTTAGACAAAAAATGTCGCTTTTTAGAGAGATTTAGATTCCTTATTATGAAAAAATTTTAGACAAAAATTGTCGCTTTTTACAGAAATTTAGATTCCTTACTTTATAATTAGTGATTAAAATTAATCTTAATTATAGCAAAATTTTAGAATAATTAATTAAAAACCTATTTAGTATAATCAATAAAAAAAAAATTTAGACAAAAATTGTCGCTTTTTACAGAAATTTAGATTCCTTATTTTATAATTAGTAATTAAAATTAATTTTAACTATTGCAAAATTTTAGAATAATTAATTAAAAACCTAAATAATATCAATAAAAAAAATTTTAGACAAAAAATGTCGCTTTTTAGAGAGATTTAGATTCCTTATTATGAAAAAATTTTAGACAAAAATTGTCGCTTTTTAAAGAAATTTAGACTCCTTATTTTATAATTAGTAATTAAAATTAATCTTAATTATAGCAAAATTCTAGAATAATTAATTAAAAACCTAAATAATATAATCAATAAAAAAAATTTTAGACAAAAATTGTCGCTTTTTAAAGAAATTTAGATTCCTTATTATAAAAAAATTTTAGACAAAAATTGTCGCTTTTTACAGAAATTTAGATTCCTTATTTTATAATTAGTAATTAAAATTAATTTTAACTATTGCAAAATTTTAGAATAATTAATTAAAAACCTAAATAATATAATCAATAAAAAAAATTTTAGACAAAAAATGTCGCTTTTTAGAGAGATTTAGATTCCTTATTATGAAAAAATTTTAGACAAAAATTTTTCGCTTTTTAAAGAAATTTAGACTCCTTATTTTATAATTAGTAATTAAAATTAATCTTAATTATAGCAAAATTCTAGAATAATTAATTAAAAACCTAAATAATATAATCAATAAAAAAAATCTTAGACAAAAATTGTCGCTTTTTAGAGAGATTTAGATTCCTTATTATAAAAAAATTTTAGACAAAAATTGTCGCTTTTTACAGAAATTTAGATTCCTTACTTTATAATTAGTGATTAAAATTAATCTTATTTATAGCAAAGTTTTAGAATAATTAATTAAAAACCTAAATAATATAATCAATAAAAAAAATTTTAGACAAAAATTGTCGCTTTTTAGAGAAATTTAGATTCTTTATTTTAAAAAAATTGTAGTCAAAAAATGTCGCTTTTTACAGAAATTTAGATTCTTTATTTTATAATTAGTAATTAAAATTAATCTTAATTATAGCAAAATTTTAGAATAATTAACGAAAAACCTAAATAATATAATCAATAAAAAAAAATTCTAGACAAATATTGTTGCTTTTTAGAGAAATTTAGATTCCTTATTATAAAAAAAAATTAGACAAAAATTGTCGCTTTTTACAGAAATTTAGATTCCTTACTTTATAATTAGTAATTAAAATTAATCTTAATTATAGCAAAATTTTAGAATATTTAATTAAAAACCTAAATAATATAATCAATAAAAAAAAGTTTTATACAAAAATTGTCGCTTTTCAGAGAAATTTAGATTCCTTATTGTAAAAAAATTTTAGACAAAAATTGTAGCTTTTTACAGAAATTTAGATTCCTTATTTTATAATTAGTAATTAAAATTAATCTTATTTATAGCAAAGTTTTAGAATAATTAATTCAAACCTAAATAATATAATCAATAAAAAAAATTGCTACATCTAAAAAAATATATCTTATTTAAACATATTATATATTATATATTATATATTATATATTATATATTATATATTATATATTATATATTATATATTATATATTATATATTATATATTATATATTATATATTATATATTATATATTATATATTATATATTATATATTATATATTATATATTATATATTATATATTATATATTATATATTATATATTATATATTATATATTATATATTATATATTATATATTATATATTATATATTATATAGTATATAGATTGCAGGTGTATTTGCAATAGATATGATCTAGTACTTTAATCAAAATAATAATAAGTAGTTCATCTAAACTAATAATTGTAGTGTTTTTCTATGAACTAAGCTTCTTATTTCATAACGCCATAAATATAAATCTTAATAATGAAAATTTTTATCTATTTTTATTCGATGAATCTATATAGAAGCGCTACTTGATCGGACACTTGAGAAATAATCTGCTCAAAGATTAGTGAATTTTGTAAGATTTCATCAAAAAAGCCATTTGATCACCAAATAGATCTATTTGCTTCATTTAAGGTTAAGGAAAAACAGGAGTCGATTATTGGATAGGTGGCTGCCAATAAATGTCAATTTTTTTTATGTTTTTTTAGCCAATTAAAAAAAGATTCTAGTAATTAATCCAAAGTTAATTTAATTAAATCATTGAATGAAAAACATTTTTTAGTTTCAAGGTTTTTGACCCATTAAAACAAAATCTTAAGATAATCCTTATTTGTTTTATTGTATTTACAGAATGAGTAGTAGGCAACAAGGCTTAGAAATCTTTTTTTATCTTCACGTAAATCAGATAAAAATTAAAATTGATGTCAGTGACTCATTTCAAAATGTCATAAATTTGAAAACAATAACGTTATTGAATCATTTGATAAAAATCAAGATAAAAGGCTATAGTTTGTAAGCATTAATCATACATTTTTGCTAAAAAATTATTAATTCAGTGTTTTTGATTAATTTCATCACAGCAGTCTGGTAACCACAGTTAATCTCACAGATTATTGACGTCTGTGAGTCAAAGATCGAATCCAAAAAATAAAAAAAAAATTAAGTGCGCACATTCAGAATCTGAGAAAAGATATTATATCAATAAAAAAACTTTTTTCCTAAAAAAATTAAATTGAAAAAAATTTTTTAAATGTTTTTAGGTTTTAAAAAATTTAATTTTTTAAAACTGACAAATTAAGACAATTTACAAAAAAAAACAATTTTTTTAAATCTTAGTGTTAACTTGATGTAAAATCGCAAAAAAATTAAGTGTTGACTTTAAAACTAATCGAAAAAAACAATAAAAAAATAAGATAATTAGTGTTAATTTATGATTGATACAAAAACACATAAAAATAACATAAGACAGTATGGCTAGCCTTACATTCCTCGTAAGACTTTTGTTTTTTTATTAGAAAAATGAAACGTTTTTTTAAAAATAAAAAAAAGTTTACACAATTATTGTAGCCTAACAGTTTATCAAAGTTTCTCCGGTTTTAAAAAACTCTTAATAATTTTTTTGAAACTAAAATTAAAAATTGAGACAATATCTATTTATTAATGTCTCAAATTTTTCCGTTTCAAAAAAAAACGCTGCAAACAGTTTAATGTTTTTACTAAAACTACATAAACTGAGACAATAATTTTTTTGCTGTCTTAAAAAAAATCGCAAAAAAATATTTCAAAATTTTCAAAAAACTGAATAAATGTAGACAATTATGTATTCATTTATGTAAAAATATTTAAAAAAATATTTTAAATTTAATTATATAAAATAATAGAGTTATTGTTTTTTTTAACTAAAAAAATTGAGACAGTTTAAATTTATATCATGCAAGAATTGCAAAGAACTTTAAATTAGCAAAATAAATTATTAGTGCAAAAAAATGCAGTTCTTTTTAAAACCGAAAAATAAATTGAGACAATCTAGTTTTTCTTAAATAACAAATAATAAAAATAAGTCTTTTTTTTTAACTGAAACTGTTTGAAACAATGTTATATTTATTTATTTTTAAACATTTAAAAAAATAAGTTTAAAATATAAAAAATGTGATTTTTTCAGAAAAAATTAATTTTTTTTAGAAAAATCAAGACAAATCTAGTTTTATATCACGCAAACATTGCTAAAAAGTTTAATTTATCTAAATAATTTATCTGAATAATTTAGTGCTACTGTAATGCAGCTTTTTTTTAAAACCAAAAAAAATTGAGACAACACAATTTTTATTTTAAGCTAGTTTTTCTTAAATAATAATTAATGACGAAAGTAAAGTATTTTTTTTAAACTATAAAAAATTTAGAAATTTTTATTTATTATAAGATATTTAAACAAACTTGAAAAAAAATTAAAAAAAAATATCTTTATTTTTAATTTGGAAAAAATTGAGACATTTAAATTTCACATCAAATAACTATTGCGAAGAACTTCAACTTAGCAAAACAGATTATTAAAGCTAATTTAGTGCTATTTTAAAAGAAAAATAATGTTTTTTTTAAACTAGAGAATAATTGAGACAACGGCATTTTTATACTAATCTAGTTTTTTTTTCTTAATTGATCAACAATGAAAAAAAGTTGAAACAGTTTGTGATATTGCTATATATTTTTTATCTTAAGAGATCCAAAGAGGAAAAAAAAAATTTAAAATTTATTTAAAAAAATTTTTAAATTAAAAAAAAATTGAGACATTAGTTTTATTTCAGCCTAATTTTTTTTAGAAAATGAAAAAATTTAAAACAATGTTATAATTATTTATTTAAAAAAATTAAAAAAATTTTTGAAAAAAATTGGGTTTTTTTAGGAAAAAATTGAGACAATCTAATTTTATATAAAGCAATTATTAGAACAAAGTTTAAATTAGCCAAATAAATTATCAAAATAATTTAGTGCTACCGTAATACAACTTTTTTAATACCAAAAAAAAAATTGAGACAACGCAATTTTTGTTTTAAGCAAGTTTTTGTTAAATAATTAATGATAAATAAGTTTTTTTTAGAAATTGAATATGTTTAAGACAATAATATGTTAATTTTTTTTAAAATATTAACAAAACTTAAAAAAAAAATTTAAAAATTGTGGTTTTTTTTTAATCTAGAAATAATTGAGACATTTTAGTTTTATATCAAGCAAGCTTTGCTACAAATTTTAGAATAGTAAAATTAATTATTAAAGCTATTTTAGTGCTATTTTTTACCAAAAAAATACAGTTTTTTTTTTATTAAAAAAAAAAAAAAATTGAGACGTTATTTTATTTCAACCTAGCTTTTTTTGGTAACTGGAAAAGTTTAAAACAATGTTATAATTATTTATTTGAAAAAGTTGAAAAAAGATTTTTAAAAAAAATGGTTTTTTTTAGGAAAAAATTGAGACAGTGTAATTTATTATAAAGCAATTATTACAAAAAAAAATTAAATTAGTCAAATAATTTTTAGTTTGAACTAGTTTTTGTTAAATAATTAATAATAAAAAAAAGAATATATTTAAGACAATGCTATATTAATTTTTCACAAAATATCAAACAAAACTAAAAAAAATAAATAATAAAATAGGGTTTTTTTTTAAACTAGAAATAATTGAGACATTTTAGCTTTATATCAAGCAAGCATTGCTACAAATTTCAGATTAGTAAAATAATTAGTGCTATTTTATTTTAAAACAAAATACTGTTTTTTTTAAATTAAAAAAAATTGAGACAAAACTTCAAGCTAGTTTTACTCAAATAATTAATAATAAAAAAACTTTTTTTTTAAACTGAAAAAATTTTAGACAATGTTAGATTTATTTATTTCTAGATATTTAGACAAAGTTGAAAAAAATTTTAAAAATAGCATTTTTTTAAATGGAAAAAATTGGGACAGTTTAGTTTTCTATAAAGCAAACGTAGTCAAAAAGTTAAAGTTAGCAAAATTACTACATTTTTATTAAATGAATAATAATGATTTAGAGCTATTTTGGGCAGCAAAAAAACTAAATACTCTTTAAATTAAAAAAAAAAAAAAGATTATTCTATTCTAGTTCTACAAAAAAATAACATTAAAAAATAGTTAAAATTATCAAAACTAATAATTTTTTCTAATTAACTAAAGACTATAACTTTATTACATTAATAAAAATAAATAGTGTTAATTTAAATTCGTCAAAAAAGCTTAAAATCGAAAAAAATACAGAAAATCTAGTCTTATACAAAGCAAGCATTGCTAAAAAATTATATTAGCAGAATTTTTTATCATAAACAGTTTAATTCTATTTCAATACAAAAAAAAAACAAAAAAAAATTACAACTTTCATATAAAAAAAAAATTTGAGACAATGTAAGTTTTGTTTCTAAATATATTGTTTTTCATAAATAATCCGAGATAATTCAGAAAGCAAAAAGATTTTTAAGACGTTTAGTTTATAAATTTAATAAATAATAAGTTAATTTAAAAAAAAATGTTTATTTTTTGTAAAAAAATGTAAAAAATATTAGATTTATACCAAGCTAGCTTTGTCAAAAAGTTAAAATTGACAAAAAAAATTTAATAATTAACACTAATTTAATGGTATTTTAATAAAAAAGAAAATTTACCAATTTCTTTAAAACCATAGAAAAAAATTGAGACATTCCTTAACGAACATTAAAAAAAAATAAAAAAACAAAAATCATAAGTTTTTTTTAAATAATCGATAATAAAAAAAATTTTTCTCGAAATAGTTTGGCTTTTTCTAAATAAGTCTGTCATTAGAAAAAGATAGATCTATCTTAAAATTAAATATCAAAAAAAAATAATTTTTTTATCATAACTGCAAAAATATGAGACAATGAGAATAAATGAATTATGTTCAACTCTCTCTGTCCCGGAGACACAGCAATTTTGCTGGATTCAAAAATCATTACAGACTGTGACAAGTAATGATAAATAATAATAATAATAATTATTATTAATTATTATGTTATATTTATTTATTTTAAGATATTTAAAAAAACTTGAATAAAAATTGAAAACTAGTGTTTTTTTTTTAAATTAGAAAAAAATGAGACAACTATATTTTCATTTTATATAGCAAGTAACATTAAAAAATAGTAAAAATTTGATAATCTAATATATATTTTTTTTAAATAATTTAACATAATTTAGTGTTAATTGTCAAACTGTCAAAAAATGTCACAAAAAGTTTATTGCTGCTTTTAAAACAAAACAAAAATTGAGACAATCTAATCTTATACAAAACCAGCTTTGCTAAAAAATTAAAGAAAGAAAAATTATTTATTATAAACAATTTAATTCTATTTTAATACAAAAAAAATTACAACTTTGAGGAAAAGAAAAACTGAGACAGCGTTAGTTTTATTTCTAAATAGTTTTTTATAGATATTTTTTTAAAAACCAAAGAGATTAGTGGCAATGTCTATATTTTTGTTTATTTATTTTAAAATTTTTAAAAAGTTTAATTTTTAAATTCAATAAAAAATAAGTTGTAAAACAAGCGACATCTATTAGAAGCTACTTTGCATCAAACATTTTTTTCTACACATGTTCTTATAATTATAAAAGTAGTGTTGATAGATACAAATCAAAACAAAGTAAAAAATTCTCTGATTGGACAACTAAGTTATCACGTTAGCGTCTTTTGTCTGAGACGTATATCAATGATATACATTGTAATCTATCTCCTGTGATTAGCTGATAAAATAATAAGATAGTTTGAATAAATCTTTTTATATAATAAATTAATTCTAAAAATTATGTTTTTTTTGTAAAAAAAACTGGAAAAATAGTAGCTTTATACCAAGCAAGCGTTGTTAAAAATTAAAATTGACAAAACAGTTTTTTAATAATTAATGCTATTTTAAAACAAAAGAAAATTTACAAAAAACTGAGACATTGCTTAGCAAACATTGTAAAAAATAAAAAAAATTTGTGTTAATTTAGTTTTTTAGATTTTATTCTTCGAGAGGCGCAAATTAGGAAATTTTGGATTTAGATTTATTTTTTCAGTGTCTTAATAAATCCGCTTTTTATTAAAATCCATAAAAAATTTCTATTTTCAATATTTATAAAAAAAAAAACTATTTATACTTATTTCATATATATATATCATAAAAGTTGAGGTCAAATATCAGGTATTAGAGCTATTTTTACCCAATTTGTGTACTTCACAGACGTAATCTATTAGTTCCAATTTAACCTTTTACTTGTTTATGAGCATGTCAATTTTATCGCACTTGTGTGCTAAATTGATTTTTAGAAAAAATGTGTCAAATTCGTTGACATAAGTCTTAATTGTTCATTGTGTCAGTAATCAAAGTATGCGATCTAGGCGGCGGTGATAACTTATCAATATCTCTATTTATTGAAAACAGGAAACAATTTTGGATAAATGATGACACAATTTTTATCTGAAAAAAGCTACGAAAATGCGAAAAAATTGTCAAATAGGCATTATACAATAATTGGAAAATATGCTGCACTTAGAAGACAATACTCTATTTCGAATTATTCCCCTTTTAACAACAACCATCATGAAATCTATTATCTTATAGCAAAATAAAAGGTAATTATTTCAAAATAATACAAACAGTCACTAAAAAAATATATTTTTTTGAATAATACAGTGCAATTTTGCAAAAAAAGTAATTTATTGCTAAAGAATTATCAAAAACATCTATAAAAAACAGTATTTTTTATCAAGCGATTAAAAAGGTAAAAATATATATAAAAAACATTTTATAATAAAAATATTGTTGATTAAATAAAAATAATTTTTGTAAACTATTACAGCTTAATTTGTGTCAACTGACAATGACAGATAATACAATAATTATAACATAATTAATTACAAATAAACTTTGTAATCATTAGCCAATAGCGCAGGAGTGTTTCCACTCTAAGAAATCTAATAAAAAAATTTAAAAAAAAAATATGCAGTTGGCGTCTAAAGAAACATCATTTCTGCTCTTATTTTCAAAACAAAAGCCTGCGAAAACCTATTTTGTTTTTTAAATGTAACTTTTTAGGTTAAGGGTGGTGACATTGGTCGCCTAAGGTAGAGCGATTATAAAACTAATCATAATGAAAATAAATTGCTCAATAATTTCAAAATAATTATGGATTAGTAATGATAAAGCCTAATTCTTTAAGCCTAGCAATAGAAATAAAATTTATAATGCACTTTTTGTTTAAATATTTAGAGTAAAATACAAAATGGCTTATCCGACAAAGTTATCTTATCTTAAAATCGTTTCCTGCTTACAATTATTAATTTAATCTGATCATTATAAAGTTTTCTTAGAAACAATCGGAATATATCTGCGACATTGAATGATAGGTTTAATTAAACAAACTAAGATAATCAACCAAAATGGCTTAGTCTAATTTCTTTTTTATTATTTAGGAAATATGAGTTCTAACCTATAATGCAAATAATGTCAGTTAGCTGACAATTTGCCGTCAATTTGTCGTTTTTTTAATTAAATTATAAGCTCTAACCTATAACGCAAATGACAGTTTGCTGACAATATGCCGTCAATTTGCCGTTATTTTTTATTAAATTATAAATTCTAACCTATAACGCAAATGTCAGTTTGCTGGCAAGTTGCCGATTTTTTATTAAATTATAAGTTTTAACCTATAACGCAAATGTCAGTTTGCTGACTATTTGCCGTCAATTTGCCGTTATTTTTATTGAATTATGAGTTCTAACCTGTAATGCAAATATGTCAGTTTGCTGACAATTTGCCGTTATTTTTATTAAATTGTGAGCTCTAACCTATAACGCAAATGTCAGTTTGCTGGCAATTTGCCGTTTTTTTTAAATTATTAGTTCTAACCTAACTTCTAATGCAGATGTCAGTTTGCTTGCTTAGTTGTTTGTTGCGGTTTAACGCTTAAATACTCAACCGTTTACTATGAAATTTTGCACACATGTTGTCAGGGGTGTAGGAAAAAAACAAAAAATTACAAAAACGAAAAAAGTGCGTTTACTTCTACAAATAAAAACTGTTAATTTTATAAAATATTGCAATTTTTTTAAAAAAGCGTGTAGGTATTTATCACAATTTTTTACAGAAAAAATAAGATACATATGTTAATATATTGTCAACGTTTCTGTATTTATTGCATCTTTACTTCTAAGGTTTTATTACACTGAATAATGCATTATTATTGATCTGCTGTTTATTCTACTGCCACAAATTAGAAACTTTTAGAGGTTATTTATTTGTATAAATTTAAATAAACTTTCTGTAATGTCATTAAATGCTAGAATTCAGTTTTGTTAGAGTCTAAAGTCTCAAATTATTAAGAAAAAAATAGCAATTTTTTCTTTTTTTTTTTAATCTTTCTAACTGTCACATTTATTATTTTTAGTGCCTTATTTTCTTCAATTATAGAGATATAAAATTTGACAAAAATATCTAAAATAATTTTTTTTTTAAATTGCAAGACAACTTTTTTATTTGTTATTATTATTTTTTTAATATTAATAAAGACAGCGACTGCTATAAAACCGATTAATAAGCGAGCTATTTATTATAATAATTTATTATAATAATAATAAGCTCTTTATTATAAAAACTATAGTTTTTATAATAAAATCAGTTATATTTTTAAAATTATATAATAATCTTAATTTTTCCACTACAGTGTTTAAATACATAATATAAAAATAAAAATAATAAAACTGTAATTTAATCTGTTTTGTTTTTATTCTTCTATTTTTTTTTGTTTTCTCCTTTTTCTCTTTTCTTCTTCTCTCATTCATCCTGTTTAATCTTTTCCTTTCTCTTTCTATCATTTTTATCCTTTTTATTTTTAATTTTATTCTTTCATTATGTCCTCTTTTGCTACCATACTTTCTTTTATCTTCACGCATTGCTTCTCCATGCACTCTAGTGTTTATCTTTCTCTCTTCCATACATTTTTTTTTCTATTTAAAATCAGTTTTCTCTCTCGTTATTCTCACATCTGAATCTTGTAAGCATTTTTTTTTCTCTCTCTCATTTTCTGTTTTTAGATATCTAGGTAGTTTTTCTATTACCGGTCTCTTATATTTTTTGTTATATTTGCTCTCTTTAATTTCTTCTCTTCATTCTTTTTTCTGTATGTCTCTATCTCTGTCTCTTATTTTTCTATTCACCTATTGTCTCCTTTCTCTTTTTCTCTCTGCCTTTTATAAACAGAACATTTTTTTCATAGCATTTTCTTCTCTTGGTTGTCTTTCTGTTCATTACTTTCCAGCATTCTTTCACTCTCTCACATTTTTCTCTATCCCTCATTTTATCTTCAAATTTTACCGCTTTTTTTCTTGTCTGCATTCTTACTTTTTCTCTGTTTCTTTCCTTTCTCGATCCTGGAGTCTTCCTACTTAAACCTAGCATTTATTTTATATATTTTTTTGTACTCTTTCTATCTCTCTCCTCTCTTTCCATCCCCAAATTTTTGTTTCATACAACATTACACTTCTTACCAGACTGTCAAACATTGTCATCCCTATTTCATACTTTCTTTTGAATTTTCTCTCTGCCATTCCCTACACTGTCGTACACATTTTGTTTCTCTTTTTTACTAATTCTCTCACCTGTGCCTTTCTTCAATTTCTTTCTTTAAACATGTATCCTAATGCTAAGTACTTCTATTCTTTCACCTTATTTTCTATCTCTTTTTTTTTTTGCTTTTTTCCTAAATAGTATCATTTTGGTTTTAATTTCATTCACCTCAAAGCCTTTCTTTTTCATATACTTTTCAGTTATTCTTATCATTTCACTCATTTCTCTTTCTTCTCTTGCCACCATTACTCTAACATTCAAATGTTTTGTTTTTTTTTGCTACAATTTTCTTTCTTGTCTTTTTGTTGTTAACACATTTTCCATATTACTTATATAAATTGTGGCTTAAAAGGCACCCTTGTCTCGTTCCCCTCTCTGCCTACAGCAGCTCACTTTCTTTTTTATTCACTCTCACCTTGCTCTATGTTTCCTTGTATAAATCTTCCTCTTTCTCTTTTCTGCTTTTCTCTTGTTTTCTATGCACTCTTATAACTTATTTCTATCTACCCTATCAAACGCTGCTTTTAAACTCACAAACACTCCACATACTCTCCTTCTTTCCTTTTCTAACATACTCTCAGCTAGCGCATTTAGAATATATACGTTATTTAATGGCCGTCGTCTCTCTCTAAATTTCGCCTGGTAGTCTGGTAATCCCCCCCCCCCTTTTCCTACTTTTTTTTTCAACCTTTTTGCTATACACATTGCATACACCTTGTACATTGTATTTAGAAAAATTATTCGATTTTAAACTCACAAGCACTCCACATACTCTCATTTCTTCCTTTTCTAACACACTCTCAGTTAGCACATTTAGAATATATACGTTATCTAATGGCCGTCGTCGTCTCTCTAAATCTCGCCTGCTACTCTGGTAATCCTCCCACTCTTTCTACTTCTCTTTTTAACTTTTCTGCTATACACATTGTAGAAGAGTTATTCCTAAATTTTTTTCATTATCTTTTTTTCCAACAGAAACTATAAAAAATATAAAGATACAATTGGTTTTCTATTAGTTTTTTTGTATTTTTTTTTATACACACACATCGGACGCAGGGTAAAAAAAACCAAAAATTGAAAACCCTTAAAAATTAAAATGGCTGTACAGCAGGATTTATTGGATGTCGTCTATTTGACAGAATTATAGAGCTAAAGCACTTTAGAAACTAATAAAATTGCATAAAATCATGGTTTTCGAAAAATTATGTAATGACCATTTGAATAAAAATTGACAAAAAACTTTCAAAATCAGTTATATTTTAAATACTAGATTTTTCTTTTGTTATATATATTTTTGCTTTTGCATTTTTTAGTGTTACTAAATTTAAAGTAAAAAAATAAAATAAAAAAACAATATTCGGCTTTATTCCAATAATTATTAGTTTGACGTACATGTCAACGTTATTCTAGTGAGGTATAACTGTGATTTTTCTTCAATATGAAACATTATTTCTTACACACCCTGTATTTATAACAAAATAAATAAGCAAAAAGTGTATTTCTTAACAAAAAAAAATCTGTCGGTGAATAAACCCTCAAAAAATCATTGAATTATAAATTCCAAGCCCAAAAAGTTGCATGCGAACGATGGCTCTGTCGAGTATAATTCTGATTTTGATAAGGATCAGTGACGGTGAATTATAGCAGAAGACTGAAGCTTGAGAGAATAAATTACCAACATAAAAACCATAAAGTCACTATCAAAAAAGGTTAAGGACGACAACCATGGATTGATAACGTCGACCATATTATATTCTAATCTAATTTTGCTAATCAACGACGTAAAATGATAAAACATGTTTTTCTTATCAGGGAGAAAATTCATAAGTTTTTTGCAGAAACAAGCTAGATCAATTAGGCAAAATATCAATGTAGGTGACTTGCAAAACTGACAGTCATGTGGGGAACTTGTCAAAGTTGAGCAGCGTCTGGCACAAGCAAACACCCTAAAATAAGTGTAAGATAAACGAAAATAAATTTCAATATCGAGCTATCTTTTTCTAATGACAAACTTATTTGGAAGAAGCCGACTGATAATGTTTGATAAAGCTGCTAGCAGCTTGTCAAAAAAAAAATTAAAACATTTTTTCACAGACAAAAACTGTAAATGATCACTAAAAAATCAAATTAGAAAAGGAAACAAAAGAAAAAATTTAAATGACAAAGTTTTTTTAGGCTATTTTGTAGTTTAAATGATATAATATTTATTTAATTATTGAAGTGTACACTAATTCATCTTAGTAACTTAATAATAAAGTAGAAATTAGTAAAATTGCTACAAAATGTACAGTAGACGGCAACAATTGAACGCCTAAATTACAGCCATCTGTAAAACATTGGCAAGATGTTTCTGTCTTAAAATCTGTTTTTGTTGCCGAACAGTAAGTTTCTCCTTTTCTGCTTTGTATCCAACCGCAAGTTCTGATAACTCTCGAAGAGTTCTCAACTTCTACAACAGCTTGGGTAAGTTTTCTACAGAACATAGTATTGTTTGGGCTTTTGTTTTGGAGGCAAGGCCGGAAATATTTGCTTGTGGTGTCATTTACTCTTAGAGAAGCACATCCAACATCCACGAATGAATTACATTGGAAACAGTTGATACTGAAAACTAGAGAAAAAAAAGATAAAAAAATAGAAAAAAAAGTTTTGTGTGTTACTGTTGGCACCTACTGCTATATCAAAAATGTTAGGTTATAAACTAAAAACTTTAAAGTGACAGAAAAGCTTTTTGACGTTTTACTTTTCTTGTCAAAATTGTAGTGGTACCAACTTATAACATCATTTTTAGGCATTTAACTCCCCCAGGTAATAAAATCAAACTAAAAATAGGAACATAATTATATAATTATGTTCAAAGTGCAATGTCTATTGTACCAGTTTTTTTAGGTCACTGAAAACTAGGTCGTCTTCAAAATAGATAATGAAAACTCGTAAAAAAATACTGCAATTGTTTTTGCTGATAAGAAAATTGCAAAAAGTTTATCAAAAAAGGTTTACCTGGAGAAAAAACTGAAAGAATAACAAAAACTATAAGAAAAACCATTTTGGGTACCAAAGAGCTCTGAAGCACAACTAAATTTAACTAATTTGAACTATATTATTCGAGGTTATTCAGATAAATAGTATCTGATATCGTTGTTTATGCCTCAAAAGTTTAATTTAAGTTCAACTCGCCAATAACAAAGATATCATAAATGCGTATAATAGATTGTCAAAAGAGAATAATGCAGCATCTCTGTCTTTGATTGATTTAAGATCAGAAATAATGTGGCACAAAACTGAAACTAAAACTAAAACTAAAACTAAAATTGAAACTAAAATTGAAACTAAAATTGAAACTAAAATTGAAACTAAAACTAAAACTAAAACTAAAATTGAAACTAAAACTAAAACTAAAACTAAAATTGAAACTAAAATTGAAACTAAAACTAAAACTAAAACTAAAACTAAAACTAAAACTAAAACTAAAACTAAAACTAAAACTAAAACTAAAACTAAAACTAAAACTAAAACTAAAACTAAAACTAAAACTAAAACTAAAACTAAAACTAAAACTAAAACTAAAACTAAAACTAAAACTAAAACTAAAACTAAAACTAAAACTAAAACTAAAACTAAAACTAAAACTAAAACTAAAACTAAAACTAAAACTAAAACTAAAACTAAAACTAAAACTAAAACTAAAACTAAAACTAAAACTAAAACTAAAACTAAAACTAAAACTAAAACTAAAACTAAAACTAAAACTAAAACTAAAACTAAAACTAAAACTAAAACTAAAACTAAAACTAAAACTAAAACTAAAACTAAAACTAAAACTAAAACTAAAACTAAAACTAAAACTAAAACTAAAACTAAAACTAAAACTAAAACTAAAACTAAAACTAAAACTAAAACTAAAACTAAAACTAAAACTAAAACTAAAACTAAAACTAAAACTAAAACTAAAACTAAAACTAAAACTAAAACTAAAACTAAAACTAAAACTAAAACTAAAACTAAAACTAAAACTAAAACTAAAACTAAAACTAAAACTAAAACTAAAACTAAAACTAAAACTAAAACTAAAACTAAAACTAAAACTAAAACTAAAACTAAAACTAAAACTAAAACTAAAACTAAAACTAAAACTAAAACTAAAACTAAAACTAAAACTAAAACTAAAACTAAAACTAAAACTAAAACTAAAACTAAAACTAAAACTAAAACTAAAACTAAAACTAAAACTAAAACTAAAACTAAAACTAAAACTAAAACTAAAACTAAAACTAAAACTAAAACTAAAACTAAAACTAAAACTAAAACTAAAACTAAAACTAAAACTAAAACTAAAACTAAAACTAAAACTAAAACTAAAACTAAAACTAAAACTAAAACTAAAACTAAAACTAAAACTAAAACTAAAACTAAAACTAAAACTAAAACTAAAACTAAAACTAAAACTAAAACTAAAACTAAAACTAAAACTAAAACTAAAACTAAAACTAAAACTAAAACTAAAACTAAAACTAAAACTAAAACTAAAACTAAAACTAAAACTAAAACTAAAACTAAAACTAAAACTAAAACTAAAACTAAAACTAAAACTAAAACTAAAACTAAAACTAAACTTTATTATTTAGACAAAAATGTTTCTAAAATATTCAATTCAATAAATTATATAAAAATAAAATAACTAAACTTATTCAGACTAGATTAAGCTATAACTTAATTATATTAATTAAGTTTAAGTTTAATCTAATTAATTAATACAAAGTAACCAAACTGTATTACTACACAATTTAGAAAAACCAAATCAGATTAACTACAATAATCTAAACTAAACCAACTTGGATTATCAACTATAAAAAATTAAACAATTCAATTAAATTAAAAAACTTATAGTTAAGCACTTTTAATCAACAAGATTATAGAACTGATAATTAGACTTAATACCCAATTAAGCTAATCAAACTAGATTAGTATTAATACAAGCTTACTAGATCAATTTGACTAATTATACAAGTATAAATAAGCTAGACTTATTAAAATTCGATTAAATTATTTAGGCAAAAGAATTTGTTTAAAATTAATTTAATTTTATAAATTAAACAAAAGTACGCTAGAATAACTAAACTAGCTTTAATTCGATTAAATTAAGCTATACCTATATTAGATTAACTATTTTAATATAGCTAAAGTACATTAATTGAACTAAATTTATCAGTTATTAAACTAATTACATTTATAAAATTATAAATAACCAGCTGTAATTAACAAAATTATAAGCCTGTTATTTAGACTCAGCCCTCAACTGAGATAATTAGACTAAATTAATTATACTAGATCGATTAATACTACCAACAATAGTATAAAAAAGCTAGGTTTTAATAATTTGACATAATTAAAACTAAAGAGTTGAATAATATTAATCTAATTTAATTAATTAAACAAAAACACGCTACAATAAGTAAATTAAATTAATTTGATTGAATTAAATTATATCTAATAATTTAAAGTGTCTTACTGCATTACTACTATTATAAAAAATAAATCAGATTTACTAAATTAGCTAGATTAATCAGGTACAGTAAAACTATATAATTTGAAAAAATTATTATTTTGACTGATCAAAATAATAATTAAGAAGTTTTAATTAACAAAATTATAAAAATGTTAATTGCTAGACTTAATACTGAACTAAGTTTATTAAATCAAATTAAGTAGATTATATTAATCATATTAGATTAACTAGTTTAATTATAAAAACTAAGTCTACTTAACTAAACCAAACAATAAACTAATTAATTAACAAAATAATAACCAAACAGTTTTAATTAACAAATCTATACATCATACTCAATTTCGCTAATTAGACTAAATTAAGTATACTAGATTAATTAGACTTCACACGTTAGAGAAAAAAAACTAGACTATCAAAACTAAACTATGTTAAACAAACTAAATAAATAAAATAGTTTAAATCTAGAACTATATAGATTCAGTTAACTAAATTAGAAATAGTCAACTATAGTATTTTTAAGTTAAAAACCAATCGGGGTAAGCAATGTAACGCGCTTCGGCCGATCTAGCTAGCCAATCAACGCACTTTGTGCTGTCATTATGATGTTTCAACAAGCAATAGAGATTCGAATGCTGTTTAGTCACGTGTTTTTCATGCGCAAGCAAAAAAAAATTTTTTTTTCAATTTTTATTCTATTAACTGTATATTTAAACAATTTTCATTCGAAACGTTTTGAAAATTATTTTCTATTATTAAAAGATTTATATTGTAGATGATTTAGTTCTGTAAATTATATAATTGAGAAAATTGACGTTTAATTTTAAATTTTGATAAATAAATAATCAATATCATTTTAGTTTAAAATTTTGATATAAGCTTTAGTTTCATAATGGACAAGGTCCAATTTACAATTCCGCTGATTTATTTAAACTTTGTGGGCCTTCATCCCGAGAAAAATTCAATTTTTTCCTTTTTCCGAAAATGCATAACAGGAATCAGCTACGCCATGATCGTAGCTTCCAGCTACGCCGAAATGTTTACCAATTTAGACAACCAGGACGTCGTCGTCAGCTGCATAGAATCCGGCTTTGCAGGAGTGCAAAACGCCTGCAAAATGCTGGTCCTGGTCTGGTACAAGAAGGAAATCGGCCAGCTCATCCAGAACACCCATCGCTTTTTCCCTCTGGACCATTTCGGGCGTCATCAGCAAGCTAAAATGCGAGCACAACATAGAATTTTCAAATTAGTTTACAGCATCTCTTTGGCTTTTATGAATTTTGCAATTGTCATCTACACTTACGCATCTTTTGTCAATCAGGAACCGGCCATTTTGAGCTATGGCCAAACTAAAGGCTTAAGCTGTTTTTTCCAAAAATTTTACGCTGGGCTGGATGTTGTCCATATGACAAGTGTTATTTGCATTATTTGTGGGTTCGATGGGATTTTCTTTTATTTGATCGCCCATGTGGTCTCGGAACTCAAAATGATTCGAGCTGGGTTCAATGATGGAAAGAACCATTATCAGGAAAAGCTGAAAATTATGGTTCAGCACCATTCCTATGTGCTAAGGTAAAATTTTTGACTTAAAAAATTTTCCTAACAGTAAAACAGACGCTGGAGACAAAAATTGGATTCATCGCTGCACATTTTTTTTTTGAACAATTGTTTTTAATCAATTTATTTCAGGTTTATTCAAGATTTGAATGATGCTTATTCTAGTTTTGTTTTACTACAACATGTTTGTTGCTGCATGGGCCTATGTATAGCCGGTATTTTAATGACAAACGATGGGTTGGTATTCATTATGTGATCTAAAACATGTACTAATATTTGCTAAAAAAAATGGCAAAAAATTAGATTTAATTTTGATTGATTACAAAAAAATTTGACCGAGAATACAATACACCTGACATTAGGCCCTATTTGTGCAAAATCTTTTTATTAATTCAGCTAATTAGATAAGCGGTTTTAATTGCTTTAATAAGCTTATTTTACTATTTCACTATTTTGCTAACTATTTTCTAAAAAATATGTTTTACTGCTGGGCCAGCCAGCTAAGTATTGCAATTTGTTAGGCATTTTTTATCAAGTATTAGTACATTTTTAGACGTTAACAGACGATTTGTTATTAAATTTTTATTAAATTTAAGGTTTCCTCCTGATTCTGAACATATTGCCAAATCTGGATGTTTTGTGTTCTCTTACCTGACACAATTATGGATGTATTGTTATGCAGGAAGCCTAATTTTGACAGAGGTAAGAAAACCTACAGCATTTCAACTAAATATTAGACTTTTGGTGGCAGAGTAGCTCTTAGAAACAGCGGTCTAGCAAAACAACCACCATTTATAAAAAAAAAAATACTGCGCATGCTAAAAAAATTAATTTAAAAAAGCAATGCTATAAAACAGCAAGTGATACAATTTGTGAGAAAACTAAGGTAGTTTATGACATAGATTTATTCTACATAGAGTTCTATCTAGATTAAGTCAAATATACAAAAATTCTATCTAAAATTTTGTTTAGAGTTCTACCTATATCTAGAATTGGCCATTAAGTACTACTTAGACTAAATTAAGTCGTCATCTAGATTCTACATATAGATTTTAGAATCTTAGAGCTGTAATTAATATGATTAGCAAACCATTGCAATTAGGTTTACTTGAACTTTTCACATTATTTTCTGATAACAGAAGATTAGGTATTTTTTCAGCAGTAAATGTAAATTAGACAGTATTAAAAATATTGCTAAATTTAATGTGTTGCATTAAAGCAGGTAGAATTTTACCTAAATTAGTCTAGAGTTCTACATAGAACTCTAAACAACCTAGACAAAACCGATTTTCCGAAAATTTTATCTAGAATTCTATCCAGAATTTTACCTGAAGTTTCACAAATATTTAGATAGAATTATGCCTAGTATACCTAGAATTCAACATAGAGTTCTACATAGATTAAATCAGGTTGTTATCTAAATTTTTTACTTAGACTGAACCCAATAGATTAAAATATCTAGAATAATTAATATGATTAGCAGATTATTCAAATTAAGCATACTTAAAATCTTTATGATACTATCTAAAAACAGAAAATTAGGTCTTTCTTTAGCCGTCAATGTAAACAAGTAGTAATAGAGATATTAGAATTATAAGGCTAATTTGATTTTGCATTAAATCAGGTATAATTCTACTTAAATTGATGTACAATTTTACATAGAACTTGATCTAGACTCAATCCAGTATTTCTAGAGCTCTACTCAGAATTCTATTTAAAGTTTAACCTAAAATTTTATCTAGAATTCTACACATTTATTAATGTTGCATTCAACCAGATAGATTCTATCTAGACCTACCTAAAATTTTATTAAAATAATAACGCTAATTTAATTTTGCTTTAAATCGGGTATAATTCTACTTAAATCTATGTAAAATATTACATAGAGCTTGATCTAGGCTCAATCTAGTATTTCTAGAGCTCTACTTAAAATTTTATTCAAAGTTCGACCTGAAATTCTATCTAGAATTCTACACATCTATTGATGTTGTATTCAACCAGATAGATTCTATCTAAACCTACCTAGAATCGTATTAAAATTATAACGCTAATTTTATTTTGCATCAAATCGGGTATAATTCTACTTAAATCTATGTAAAATATTATACAGAGCTTGATCTAGACTCAATCCAGTATTCCTAAAGCTCTATTCAGAATTCTATTCAAAGCTCGTCTTGAAATTCTATTTAGAATTTTACACATCTATTGAAGTTGAATTTAACCAGATAGATTTTATCTAGACCTACCTAGAATCCTATTAAAATAATAACGTTAATTTAATTTGGCATTGAATCAGGTGTGATTCTACTTAAATCTATGTAAAATTTTACATAGAGCTTGATCTAGACTCAATCTAGTATTTCTGAAGCTCTACGCAAATTTTTATTCAAACCTAGATTTGAAGTTCTATCTAAAATTCTACACATCTATTCATATTAGATTCAACCAGATAGGTTCTATCTAGACGTACCTAGAATCCTATTAAAATAATAACGTTAATTTAATTTGGCATTGAATCAGGTGTGATTCTACTTAAATCTATGTAAAATTTTACATAGAGCTTGATCTAGACTCAATCTAGTATTTCTGAAGCTCTACGCAAATTTTTATTCAAACCTAGATTTGAAGTTCTATCTAAAATTCTACACATCTATTCATATTAGATTCAACCAGATAGGTTCTATCTAGACGTACCTAGAATCCTATTAAAATAATAACGTTAATTTGATTTGGCATTGAATCAAGTGCGATTCTACTTATATCTATGTAAATATTTACATAGAGCTTATTCTAGACTCAATTTAGTATTCCTAAAGCTTTACTGAGAATTCTATTCAAAGTTTAACCTGAAATTCTATCTAGAATTCTACACATTTTTGGATGTTGGATTCAATCAGATTGATTCTATCTAAACCTACCTAGAATCCTTTTAAAATTATAACGCTAATTTAATTTTGCATTAAATCAGGTATAATTCTACTTAAATCTATGTAAAATTTTACATAGAGCTTGATCTAGACTCAATCCAGTATTTCTAAATCTCTACTCAGATTTTTATTTAAAGCTCGATTTGAAATTCTATCTAAGATTCTACACATCTATTGATATTGAATTCAACCAAATAGGTTCTATCTAGACCTACCTAGAATCCTATTAAAATAATAACGTTAATTTGATTTAGCATTTAATCATGTATAATTCTACTTAAATTTATGTAAAATTTTACATAGAGCTTGATCTAGACTTAATCTAGTATTTCTAGAGCTCTACTTAGAATTCTATTCAAAGTTTGACCTGAAATTTTATCTAGAATTCTACACATTTATTGATGTTGGATTCAACCAGATAGATCGTATTAAAATTATAACGCTAATTTGTTTTTGCATCAAATCAGCTATAATTCTTAACCTACTTAAATCTATGTAAAAATTTACATAGAATTTGATCTAGACTTAATCCAGTATTTCTAGTGCTCTACTCAGATTTTTATTCAAAGTTGTTTAACCTAAAGTTCTATCTAAAATTTACCTAGAATGCTATTAAAACTATAAAGCTAATTTGATTGTGCATTAAATCATGTATAATTCTACTTAAATCTATGTAAAATTTTACATAGACTTCGATCTAGAGTCTAGACTCAATCCAGTTTTTTCTAGAGCACTACTCAGAATTTTACAAATTTTACATTTTTTTAGGTACAAAGCTGTACCTAAAATTATATCTAAAATTCTACACAAAAATCTACCTAAATTAGAATAAATTCTTAAAAATTCTTTTTAAGCTAAATTAAATAGATTTTTTTCTAACAATAAATCTGCATCTGATTAGAGTACAATAATGATAATAATGTTAAAATTGTGTTAAATTTTATGTTGAAACCAGATAGATTCTATCTAGATCTACCTAGAATACTACATAAAATTGTACCTAGATTAAACCAGACTGCCATCTAAAGTTTTACTTAAACTACACCAAGTAGATTCAAGTAATCAGAAAATAATATATAATGCTCAGTAATAGATCTAAATAGGCCATGATAATGTGAAAATTCTGGCCCTAAAATTGATGTTTTGAATAAGATTGGATTAAATCGAATTGAATCTTACATAGAGCACTGCCTAGACTAAACCAAGTATTTAAAAATCCTGTCCAAATGTCAGCTCTAAGCCTAGAGTTATACCTAGAACTCTGCTTACAGCTCCACCTAGATTAAATCAGGCTGCCATCTAAAGTTCTACCTAAACTAAAGGTATTTAAAAGTTGTAACTGATCACCAAAAATTAGACCGGTTTATAATTTATATTTTTAATTTAAAATTCAATGTCACATCGATAGTTGAGTTTTAAAATTTTAAACATCTTCATTTTTACAATATACATTTTATATATATATAATTTTTAAATAAATATATTATGAGATTTTATACATATTTTAGAGTTATAGAGAATTGTGATAAAACTCTATCGATTAGATTAAATAAATCTGATCATCAATCAGTAAGACCAAAACTTTATAATGGATAAAGTGCAATTTAGAATTCCGATTATATTTTTAGACCTAATCGGCTTAAATCCTCACTCAAAAACCGTTTTTTCAATATTCCGAGAATATATCACTATTTTGCTATATGTCATAGTTCAAGTATCAAGTTTTGCCGAACTATTCACAAATCTTAACAATGAAGACGTTGTGATCAAATTCATTCAGGCGGTATTTGCTGGCGTTCAAAATGCCTTTAAAATGGCAGTTGCAATGTGGTACCGTGAAGAAATCGGTCAACTTATCAAAAATACTCAGGATTTTTATCCGCTTGACCGTTTTGGAGAGGCACAGGGTCAGAAGCTTTGCGAGCATCACAAACTTTTCAGACGCTTCTATCATTGTACTGTCGTCCTGATGAGTTCTGTCATTCTAATGTACGCTTGTGCGTCCATCTTCAATCAAGAACCGGCAATTTTAAGCTATGGCCAAACAAATGGCTTAACGCCTCTATACCAAAAACTGTACACTTTGCTAGATTTGACACACATGACAAGTGTGACAAGTGTCATTTGTGGATTTGATGGTGTATTTTTTTATTTAATTGCGCATGTTGTGACTGAATTTAAGCTAATTAAAATTGGGTTTGATGATGGAAGAAATCACTACAGAAGAAGATTTAATAATATTATTAAACATCATGTTTCTATTCTAAAGTATAAACAGTTTTAGATGATTTCTAGGGGGAAAAACCTAATAGTTGGCACTATTTTTTAGTATTTGGCGTTGTATTGGTTGAAGCGCACTATTATGGTTTCTAAGCTATTAATCTTCTTTTCTTCTGCTACTTTAAATTGCAGAAAAAACCTAACGGCTTATAAATGTTTTTTTATTTTCTGTATAGTTTATCTAGCTTTGTTCTCATTTTCTTTCTTCCTTTCTTCAAAAGTTTATTGTACAGTTTTCTTTTTTTGGATTTTTGACACATGAGCGTTCGAATAATTGAAAATGTCCAATTATTGGTAGTTTTACCCTACATTTGCCGCCATTATTCAAATATTTTTTTTAGTTTTATAAGTGAAATGAATAATGCATTTTCGCTTTTTATTCTATTGCAACATCTTTGCTGTGTCATGGGTATATGTACAGCATGTATTTTAATGACAATTGATGGGTATGGTACAATAAGGCTTTATTTATTATTATTGTTATTATTATTATTTTACAAAAATTTAGGTTTCCACCCGATTTAGAACATATCACTAAATCTGGATGCTTTATGTTTGCTTATCTGACTCAATTATGGATGTATTGTTATGCAGGAAGCTTAATAATCGCAGAGGTAATTTTTCCAAAAATATATACGTACCTAGTTTCCTTAATTTTTTAAAAAAATTTTTAAATTATGTTTTTTTTTTTACTTTATTTTCTTTTTTGTTTTTTCCCCTATTTTTTTATTTTTAGATACTTTTGTTAATTTTTTTTCGTTTAATTTTAGTCAACTCTTTTTAAGCACGCTTTTTTTTTTCTATTTTATCATTTACTATATATATTTTTTTCATTTGTCTGTTGAGTATTTTTCAAAAGTTTTTGTGTAAAATTTTTTTTACTTTTTTTTGTAAAACTACGCTTAAGCTTATTAGAGTCTATTAGACTTTGAAAGATAACAAATTAAGTCTAGTTTTTTGAAGAAGTGTGACTTAAGTATCATCATCAAAATATTAAAAAAACTAAAAATTTAGAAAAATTAAAGTTAAACTTGTATAGAAGAATTTCTATAAAATTCTAAAAATTTTTTAAAAATTTAGGAAAACATTTTGTGTTAAAATTGTAAAAAATCGAAAAATTATGAAAACTTTAGAACAAAAAAATTTTGACAGGTTTAAAAAAAATTATGTTAAAATTCTAACATTTAGAGCAAAATATACAATCCAAAATTTTGTTTAATTTTAATTTTTTTTTTACTTTTTAAATGCGTCATAGTGTTACAATAATTTAAATAGATAAATAATTTTTTGTTATGTTTTTATGTGAATTTTTTTCATAATTTTTTAAAGTTTTATTTTGTTTTTTTTATTTTATCATTGTTTTTGTTTGAAGTTTTTACAATATTTTTTTTTATTATTTTTTATTTAAGTTTAGACTTGTTTTTTAAATTGTTAAGGCATTTTTGCTATGTTTTTGATTACTTCTTTTTATAAGTTTTTTGACTCTCAATTATTTGTTTTTTTTTCTGTTTTTTTTGCTACTTTTTTACATTTTGTTTAATTTTTCAATTTTTTGTTTACTTTTTAAATGCGTCATAGTGTTACAATAATTTGAGTAGATAAATAATTTTTTGTTACGTTTTAATGTGATTTTTTTTCATATTTTTTAGAGTTTCATTTTGTTTTTTTTTTATTTTATTATTGTTTTTGTTTTAAGTTTTTACAGTATATTTTTATTAATTATTTTTCATTTAAGTTTAGATGGATGTATTGTTATGCAGAAAGCTTAGTAATCGCAGAGGTAATTTTTCCAAAAATATATACATACAAAGTTTCCTCAATTTCTCCCTAATATTTAAAAAAAATGTATTTTTGTAGCTTTTTTACTTTAATTTCTTATTTAATTTTTTCTTTGCTTTCTTATCAGCAATTTTTATTTTTAGGTACTTTTGTTGTGTATATTTTTTTGTTTAATTTTGGTCAACTCTTGTTAATTACGCATTTTTTCTTTCTATTTTATTTTAGTACTTTTGTATTTTATTTTTATGTTCATTTGTCTGTTGAGTATTTTTTATAAGTTTTTGTTTAAAGTTATTAAATTTTTTTTTTTGTAAAATTAATAAATATTGGAAAAAAAATATGTTAAAATTCTAACATTTAGAGAGCAAAATATACAATGCAAGATTTTGTTTAATTTTTCAAATTTTTTTTTTTATTTTTTAAATGCGTCATAGTGTTACAATAATTTGAGTAGAAAAATAATTTTTTGTCATGTTTTTATGTGAATTATTTGCATATTTTTTTGGAGTTTTATTGTGTTTTTTTTATTTTATCATTGATTTTGTTTGAAGTTTTTACAATATATATTTCTTTATTATCTTTCATTTAAGTTGAGATTTGTTTTTTAAAGTTTTAAGGCATTTTTGACTTTCAATTATTTGTTTTTTTTCCTTTTTTTTTACTATTTTTTTAATTTTACGTTTTTTTCTCTTTTCTAAACGATTGTTACTTGTTTTCTGACGTCCAAAATTTCAACATTTAAACTGAAAAAATATCACTAAAAATTAAAAATTAAAAATAAAAATGACATCTTACTCTATCTCTCTCGCACACAAAGTGTTTTTAAGCTTAAATTTGACAGACAATTCTTGTGTAAAAATTCAATTTTGAATGTAACGTATTTAAAAAATTTAAAGTTAAACTTGTGTAGAAGAATTTCTATAGAATTCTAAATTTCTTTAAAAAAATAGGGAAAAATTTTGTGCAAAAATTGTAAAAAATTGAAAAATTATTAAAACTTTAGAATAAATATTGCAAAAAATTTTGACAAGCTTAAAAAAAATTATGTTAAAATTCTAACATTTAGAGGAAAATATACAATGCAAAATTTTGTTTAATTTTTTATTTTTGTTTAGTTTTCAAATGCGTCATAGTGTTACAATTTGAGTAAATAAATAATTTTTTGTCATGTTTTTATGTGAATTTTTTTCATATTTTTTTAGAGTTTTATTTTGTTTTTTTTTTTATTTTATTATTGTTTTTGTTTGAAGTTTTTACATTATTTTTTTTTAAATTATTTTTCATTTAAGTTTAGATTTGTTTTTTAAAGTTTTGAGGCATTTTTGGTATGTTTTTGATTACTTCTTTTTTTAAGCTTTTTGACTCTCAATTATTTGTTTTTTTTTTGCATTTCTTTGCTTTTTTTTACTACTTTTTTAATTTTACGCTTTTTTCTCTCTTCTGAACGATTGTTAATTGTTTTGTGACGTCCATAATTTCAACATTTAAACTGAAAAAATATCACTAAAAATTAAAAATTAGAAATAAAAATGACATCTTACTCTATCTCTCTCGCACACAAAGTGTTTTTAAGCTTAAGTTTGACAGACAATTCTTATGTGGAAATTTAATTTTGACTGTGACGTATTTAAAAAATTTAAAATTAATTTTGTATAAAAAAATTTCTATAAAATTCTAAAATTTTTTATAAAATAAGGGAAAAATTTTGTACTAAAATTGTAAAAAATCGAAAAATTATGAAAACTTTCGAATAAATATTGAAATAAGTTTTGACAGATTTAAAAAAGTTGCGGTAAAATTCTAACATTTAGAGCAAAATTTTATTTAATTTTTAAATTTTTTTTTACTTTTTAAATGCGTCATAGTGTTACAATAATTTAAGTAGATAAATAATTTTTTGTTATGTTTTTATGTGAATTTTTTTCATATTTTTTTAGAGTTTTATTTAGTTTTTTTTTTACTTTATTATTGTTTTTGTTTGAAGTTTTTACATTATTTTTTTTTAATTATTTTTCATTCAAGTTTAGATTTGTTTTTTAAAGTTTTGAGGCATTTTTGGTATGTTTTTGATTACTTTTTTTAAGTTTTTTTACTCTCAATTATGTATTTGTTTTTTTTTGCATTTTTTTGCTTTTTTTTACTACTTTTCTAATTTTACGCTTTTTTCCTTTTTCTGAACGATTGTTAATTGTTTTGTGACGTACAAAATTATTTCAACATTTTAACTGAAAAAATATCACTAAAAATTAAAAATAAAAACGACATCTTACTCTATCTCTCTCGCACACAAAGTGTTTTAAAGCTTAAGCTTGACAGACAATTCTTGTGTGGAAAATTATAACATTTAGCTCAAAATCATGTTTAATTTTTCAATTTTTTTTTTAATTTTTAAATGCGTCATAGTGTTACAATAATTTGAGTAGATAAATAATTTTTTTTCATGTTTTTATGTGAATTGTTTTCATATTTTTTTAGAGTTTTATTTTGTTTTTTTTTTATTTTATCATTGTTTTTGTTTGAAGTTTTTACAATATTGTTTATTAATTATTTTTCATTCAAGTTTAAATTTGTTTTTTAAAGTTTTGAGGCATTTTTGCTATGTTTTTGATTACTTCTTTTAAGTTTTTCGACTCTCAATTATTTGTTTTTTTGGCATTTCTTTGCTTTTTTTTTACTATTTTTTTAATTTTACGCTTTTTTCCCTCTTCTGAACGATTGTTAATTGTTTTGTGACATCCAAAAAGTAATTTTTCTAAAAATATACCTACACTTACAAAGTCTCCTCAATTTTTTCCTAATTTTTTTGAAAGTATTTTTAATTATGTAGTTTTTTTTTTACTTTATTTTCTTATTTGTTTCTTTCACTACTTTTTTATCAGCAATTTTTATTTTTAGATATTTTTGTTAAATTTTTTTTGTTTAATTTTGGTCAACTCTTTTTAATTACGCATTTTTTCTTTTTATGTCATTTTAGTACGTTTGTATTTTATTTTTATGTTCATTTGTCTGTTGACTATTTTTTTTTGTAAAACTACTTTTAAGCATATTAGAGTCTATCAGACTTTGAAAGATTTTGAGTAATTTTTCAACTTTTTATTACTTTTCAAATGCGTCAATTTTAGTAAATAAATTATTTTTTTGATAATGTGAATTTTTCCAATTTTTTCAGAGTTTTTTTGTTTTTTTTTTTATCACTGTTTTTGTTTGAAGCTTTTACATTATTTTATTTTTTTTTATTCAAGTGTAGATTTGTTTTTTAAAGTTTTAAGACATTTTTGCTACGTTTTGGATTACTTATTCTGAGTTTCTTGACTCTCATTTATTTTTTTCTTTTGTTTTTTTTGTTTTTTTTTACAAGTTTGTTAATTTTTCGCATTTATTTCCTCTTCTGGCTTATTTTTAATTTTTTTTCGACGCCAAAAATTTAAATTTTAACATTTGGTCTGAAAAAATATAACTAAAAATTAGAAAATGACGTCTTAAGTTTGACAGACAATTCTTATGTGGAAATTTAATTTTGAATGTAACGTATACTTAAAAACAGCCATCTTTGTTTTTTGTTTTAGATTTCAACTATTACGTTATTTATTGTTAGTATTTGTGCATTATATTGTTACTTGCTGTTGTTTTACATCTATATTTACTTTACAGTCTGGACAAACCTGTGATGGTCTATTACACGACGACTGGAGCAATCCCAGAGCTTATAAAAACAAGGACGATAAAATGATTATTATCGCACGCGGACAAAGACCATCTGCCATTAGTCTAGGAGGATTTGGAATATTGGATTTAGAAAGTTTTGTTCTTGTAAGTTGTCTATATCTGTACATAAATGTAAACAATATTTAGTTATACAGCAATAAACTTTTGCGATCTTATATTGATTTAAAGTAGTATCAGATGTGAGATTAAATAAAAATATTTTTTTACAATATTACTACAATTAGGTCTAACTAAATATATGATTGTTTACATTTGTGACTTGGTTCATATTCTAAATAAAATTGCAATTTAGCCATATTTAACAATATTTTCTGTTTATTTAAATTTTAGGTTGTAAAAAATGCTACATCAGTCTTCACTTTCTTCAATGCAGTAAAAGAATTGGAATGAGTATTTTGCGTCCTAGTGTTTTTTTACTTCTCTACAGCATATTTTACCTAAGATTTTTAGGTTTTTTTGACTATAATTGACACAAATTTTTATATTCTTTTACAAAAAAAAAGCACTTTTTTCCTGTTTAAACGCACCAAATCTGCTAAAACTATCTTTTTTTGAATTTGAGCCTAATAAGCTTATTAATGTTTTCAATTTGGAGTCATTTAGGGATATTTATCAAAGTAACTAGTGCTTTTATATATATGTTTTTAGTTTTTAAAGGTTGGTATAGCATGATTGTCATAATTAAGTCAAATGTCAATGTTATTATAGATAATTTTTAGACTTACGGATTATTACCGTTATATCTTTGAAAGATATTACGTATTTGTATTTTGAGCCAAGAATATTTTGAAAAGTAGTTCAGTGGTTTAAATTTTGTCTTGCTTCATTCAGAATTGTTACGCTATTTTGGATTTATCAGATGACAATGAATTTTTACTTGTTGTCTTGGCAATTAATTTTTGCTTAAAAATTAAACAAATTATGTGAAAAACAATATAACTTTATATAAAATTTACAATCAAATAGCTTGTTGCTGTCACCAATCGTTAGCAAGAAAATTTCTCAAAAACATAGTTTTTTCATCTAAATTATAAAAAAAGACGCAAATTCAGAAAAATAGTTTAAAAAACACGTTTTATAAGATACATTAGAGCACGTGCTTTTAAAGAACTTGCCTGCGGCTCGTATAAAACTAGTTCTTCGATATTATAATTATACCTAGACTATCATCTATGTAAAATCCATGTAAAATAAATATAAGCTTTTTGCAAATAAAAAAAAACTATATAAATATTTGTTTTCTTTTTCTTTTCTCCTTCATTGATCGATAATAAAAAATTTTACAAACTTGGTAGATAATATACTTTTATTTACAGTATAGAGAATGTTTTTTTGTACTTATAGTCGTCTTATGTCACTTTTCTTTTTTTCAAAATTATAATCAAGAGCGATGGCTATAATTTCCCTTTTTTGTGCTAAATTATTTAAATAAATTAAACATTTTTGGATTTTTCTATTTCCGGATAAACTCACATCCGGGGCCAATTGAATAAAAAAAACTCTTCTAAAATCATTATTTCGGCACATGCGCCCCCTTTTCATACCGGAGCAGAATCGAGCTCCTATGGTTCTCAGCAACGTAAAAATGTGTTCCAAATTGATAATTTCTGTTAAATTTTCTTAATTTTCCACTTAATTAACCTAAAAATACCGAAATTTTCTATTTTAAGAGTTTAAGTGCGCAGATTTTCCTTCGTTTTTGATTTTTGTTTTTGAGTTTTCGAAATCTATTCAACAGGTAAGAGATTGTAGATTTAAGACATTGCGAAACTTGTTGATCACTTCCGAAAAAAGATTTTCCAATCAATCAGTTTTAATTAAGATTATATTTTGAAAAAAAAATTGGGCTATTTATAACCGGAAGTATTATGTAAATCAACTTTTCTTAGATGTTAAGAATAGCAAAATTTATTTTTATCTCCTATCTTAGTTATTAAAAAAAATTAATTTTCATATAAACAAAAACTTGGCAATTGTGCCAAGCTAACAAAATTAATTAATTATAATTAATTAGCTTCCTAATCATAGTTTTGTAGATTTTTACTTCACTTTGAAAAGTAGTAGAGTGTTATCTTATGCGCTCGTTTGATTTCCAGACCTATTATCTATTGAAGACGCTTGGAACATGATAATTTTATGATTTAACATAAGGGCTTAAGCCTATACTAATTTTTCAAATTTTTTGTTGATTATTTACAACTGTCCTTACAATTTTTAGAGATTGTAGTCGAGGCTATTTAGTGGTAAGGGTAGCAAAACAAACAGCCAAAATTCACCACAGTTTCCAGACTTGGTATCTATTGAATTTCCTTGGAACGTAGAAGGTTAAGGCAGATACAGTCCCATGACTTATAACTATGTGGTCACACTTCTTAGTCAGTTTAGAATTAAAAGTATTTGCTTCCTTATCTTTCCCATGAGTAACACAAATCGGACGTTGTTTCTTATCAAACCACATGAATGTTTGTGCAACTTCCGTATTAATGTCTCATAATGGTAATCCTTGAATATTTTAGTACTGTTTTTGTTGTAGATGCCGGAAAGTTTGCTTTTACCCGCGAGTTACATCGTGATGGCGGAAGCCGAGCCTGACCTAAGTACCTTCGAAAACAAGACCGGCCTGGCAGAAGACATGAAATTCCTTGCTTCAATGCCAGAACTTTGCGATGTGACCTTTCTTGTAGGAGATACTCGAGAGCCAGTTTGTGCCGTTAAGGCAGTTTTGGCTGCCAGATCCAGAGTATTCCATAAAATGCTGTACCAGGTAAGCTTGATCCAAAAAAAAAATCTTTAGGGCGTTACTATAAAGATCATAATTCTAACGTCTTTGGCTTCACTGTGGTTATTTGATTTTACTCAGATATCTCTTTTCTGCATACTCCTGTAACCAGTAGGTAGTACCACTGCTACTGATAGAAGAAAAAAACATCTTTTCAAAAATTTTTTTTGGTTTGTACCAATTTTTCTCTTTTGTTTTTTTTTTATCTTTTGCATTTCTCTTTTTTTTTGAGCACTTTTTTGTTGATTTTTCGTTTAAAAACATTGTTCTATTTTGAAAAATATTATTGAAAAAGGCTTCTTCTAGGCTCCTAGTCCCCAACGGAAGAAAGAGCCGCCCCCGCGCGAAAACAAGTTGCGCCTCTTTCTGAAAAGATCTTCAGAGCCGCTCCTAAACTTACAAAACGCTACACAACAGGTAATTAAACGATTACGATTACATTGTAAGAGCAGTAAATTCCTTGAAAATTAGCAAAAAATAATAATAAACAACTTTGACATGGTTTGTACATAGAGAGGGTTCACTCAGCAGCTGGCCCCTATCCAAGAGGTAATCCGAATACTTTTCCCATCCGAATTGTTTTGTCTAATTTTGTTATTTGCCTGGTTTTCAAGTACTCTTTACATTTTTCAATCGCACAATGTCGATTTGTAGAAACACTCTGTAGATAGATTTTTGGCATGGATTGATCATTATACTCAATTTACTGAAGGAAATCATTATAATTAGTTTATAAACAAATGAACACAACAATGAACATTTTTATTTAAATTTGATAAAATAATATTTTAGTTTTTTAAAAGTCTAGGTAACAGGCGGTTTGCTCACTCCTCGCTGCGTAAGAGTTTTTACACAATACACCAAAAAATCAAAAGAAAAGCAAAATAATAATAACAAGCCCAAAACCGGTATTGAACTAAAGCAATTTGTTTAAATAATAGTTTATTTAGATAGTTTTCGTTTTGCTTGTTTAAGTAGATATATAAGCATAGAAGTAGTATATTAGATTGTTAACTTAGAACTTTTTATGTCTTAAATATACTCTGGATATAAGTAGAAAATGGCCGCTAACACGTGTTAGATTTTCAAAGTACAAAATTTAGACATTATTTTTTTTTCAGTAACAGCGTTTTTTCTGACTTACTGAATCCTAGTAGACTGCATATTAGCCTACTATTTAAGTTTAAATTTGAATTTGCTTTTGATGTGAACACAAAATGGCCGCTGTTAGATGTTAGACTTACCTGCTCCGGATATAAAAGTACAAAATGGCCGCGACCACGTGTTGAATCTTTAATGTTCAAAATTAAAATTTTTTTTAAATAACTGAGCGTTGTTTTTTTTTAACCTCTTAACCTAAGTCTAACCAAGTTCTGATGAACTGCCTTGACAATATTAGACTAATATTTTTGTTTTAATTTAAATTTGCTTTAGATATAAGCACAAAATGGCTTTTCCTACGTGTTAGATTATTAAAATACATAATTCATTTCTTTTTTTGGAAAATACAGCTTTATTTTTGACTTCTGTCTGACTGAGCCTTGTTAGACTGCCTTGAAAATTTTAGACTACTATTTATGTTTTAATTCAAATTTGCTTTAGATATGAGCACAAAATGGCTTTCGCTACGTGTTAGGTTATTAAAATACATAATTTATTTTTTTTTTGGAAAATACAGCTTTATTTTTGACTTCTAACGGTTTGACAGAGTCTTGTTAGATTGCCTTGACAATATTAGACTACTATTTATGTTTTAATTTAAATTTGCTTTAGATATAGGCACAAAATGGCTTTCGCTACGTGTTAGGTTATTAAAATACGTAATTTATTTTTTTTTTGGAAAATACAGCTTTATTTTTGACTTCTAACGGTTTGACAGAGTCTTGTTAGATTGCCTTGACAATATTAGACTACTATTTATGTTTTAATTTAAATTTGCTTTAGATATAAGCACAAAATGGCTTTTCCTACGTGTTAGATTATTGAAATACATAATTCAATTCTTTTTTTGGAAAATACAGCTTTATTTTTGACATCTGTCTGACTGAGCCTTGTTAGACTGCCTTGACAATTTTAGACTACTATTTATGTTTTAATTCAAATTTGCTTTAGATATGAGCACAAAATGGCTTTCGCTACGTGTTAGGTTATTAAAATACATAATTTATTTTTTTTTTGGAAAATACAGCTTTATTTTTGACTTCTAACGGTTTGACAGAGTCTTGTTAGATTGCCTTGACAATATTAGACTACTATTTATGTTTTAATTTAAATTTGCTTTAGATATAGGCACAAAATGGCTTTCGCTACGTGTTAGGTTATTAAAATACATAATTAATTTTTTTTTTGGAAAATACAGCTTTATTTTTGACTTCTAACGGTTTGACAGAGTCTTGTTAGATTGCCTTGACAATATTAGACTACTATTTATGTTTTAATTTAAATTTGCTTTAGATATAAGCACAAAATGGCTTTTCCTACGTGTTAGATTATTAAAATACATAATTCAATTCTTTTTTTGGAAAATACAGCTTTATTTTTGACTTCTGTCTGACTGAGCCTTGTTAGACTGCCTTGACAATATTAGACTACTATTTATGTTTTAATTCAAATTTGCTTTAGATATGAGCACAAAATGGCTTTCGCTACGTGTTAGGTTATTAAAATACATAATTTATTTTTTTTTTGGAAAATACAGCTTTATTATTGACTTCTAACTGTCTGACAGAGTCTTGTTAAATTGCCTTGACAATATTAGATTACTATTTATGTTTTAATTTAAATTTGTTTTAGATATGAGCACAAAATGACTTTCGCTACGTGTTAGGTTATTAAAATACATAATTCAATTTTTTTTGAAAAATACAGCTTTATTTTTGACTTTCAACTGTCTGACTGAGTCTTGCAGGATTGCCTTGACAATGTTAGACTACTATTTATGTTTTAATTTAAATTTGTTTTACATATGACCACAAAATGACTTTCGCTACGTGTTAGATTATTAAAATATATAATTCAATTTTTTTTTTAAAATACAGTTTTATTTTTGACTTCTGTCTGACTGATTCTTGTTAGATTGCCTTGACAATATTAGACTACTATTTATGTTTTAATTTAATTTGCTTTAGATATGAGCACAAAATGGTTTTCGTTACGTGTTAGATTATTAAAATATATAATTCATTTTTTTTTTATAAAATACAGTTTTATTTTTGACTTTTAATTGTCTGACTGAATCTAGTTAGACTGTCTTGACAATATTAGACTACTATTTATGTTTGAATTTTAATTTGCTTTAGATATAAGCACAAAATGGCTCTTTCTACGTGTTAGATTATTGAAGTACATAATTCAATTTTTTTTTGAAAAATTTGGTTTTATTTTTGACTTTTAACTGTCTGACTGAGTCTTCTTAGACTGCCCTGACAATATTAGACTACTATTTATGTTTTAATTTAAGTTTGCTTTAAATATAACCACAAAATGGCGGCTGCTACTTGTTAGATTTTAAAATACAAAATTTGTAATTTTTTTTAAATCCACTAACATTTTGACTTCTAACCGCTTTAATGAGTGTTGTTAGACTGCCTCGATTATTAGATTAGTATTTATAGTTTAATCTAAGTTTTCGTTGGATATTAGCACAAAATGACCGCCGCCAAATGTTCAATTTTTAAAATACAAAATAAAACATATTTTTTTTTAAATACAGCGTTTTTCATGACTTACCAAGGCTTGTTGAAGTGCCTTGACAATATTAGACTACTATTTAGGTATGTTTTAATTTCAATTGACTTTGGATATAAGCACAAAATGGCTGCTGTCACGTGTTAAATGTTAAAATATAAAATTTGTAAATCTTTATTAAATACAGCGTTATTTTAAGTTATATAAGTTATGTAAGTGTTATATGTTTTAATCTAAGTTTGCTTTTGGATATGAGCACAAAATGGCCGCGGTTACGTGTTAGATTTACCTGCTCCGGATATAAGTACAAAATGGCCGTTGCTACGTGTTGAATTTTTAGTTCAAAATTTAAACATTTTTTTTTAATTTCAGTTTTTTTTTTGACTTTTTGGAAACTAGTCAAATTTTCTTAGATTGGCTTGACAGTATTATATTTTAATATAAATTTGCTTTGGATATGAGCACAAAATGGCCGCTGCCACGTGTTAGATCATTGAAATACATAATTTAATTTTTTTTTTAGAAAATACAGTTATTTTTGTCTTCGAAAAGACTAACTAAGTTTTCTTAGATTGGTTTGACAGTATTAAAGTACTATTTAGCTTGTAATTTATATTTGCTTTAAATGTAAGCGCAAAATGGCCGCTGCCACGTGTTAGATTTTAAAATACAAAATTTGTACATTATTTTGTTTTTAAATACAGCGTTCTTTTGACTTTTAACCGCCTTAATGAATGTTGTTAAACTGCCTCGACAATATTAGACTATTAAGTATCCTTTAATTTACGTTTATTTTAGATATGAGTACAAAATGGCTTCCGCCACGTGTCAGATTATTAAAACACATAATTTAATTTTTTTTTGTAAATACAGATTTTTTTCTAACTGCCTTAGAGTCTTGTTAGATGGCCTCAAGCATATTAGACTACTATTTATGTTTTAATTTAAGTTTGCTTTTGATATAAAGATCAAAATGGCTGCTACCACGTGTTAGATTATTGAAATATAAATTTTTTTTATGAATACAGTTTTTTTTGACCTCTAACTGCTTTACTGAGTCTTGTTAGACTGCCTCAACAATACTATAGAAATAGACTATTATTTGTTGTTTAATTTACGTTTGTCTTGGATATGAGCACAAAATGACCGTCGCCACGTGTTAGATTTTTAAACTACAAAGCTTTAACAATATTTTTTATTTATTTAAGCGGTTTTTCTGACTTATACTGACTCTTAGTTAGACTGTTTTGGCAATATTAAACTACTATTTATGTTTTAATTAAAATTTGCTTAGGGTATGAGCACAAAATGGCTGCTGTCACGTGCTAGACTCAACTGGTCTGGATATAAGTACAAAATGGTTGTCACCACAAGTTGAACTTTTAAAGTCCAAGATATGAACATTTTTCTGTCAGATTTACGGCGTTTTTTCTGACTTTTTATCACTTTAATAGACTGTTGTAACAAAATTAAAATAATATTTATGTTTTAAAAAGTATATAGTTGTTATCTTTGTTGTGTACATTTGTAGAGTTGCATGGATTTGTAGTTATAATAGTGCCTACTTTACTAATGAAATATTTAAAAGTTTTTACTAAGTATCGTAGAAATTAAGCCTTTGTAGTTTTAATTATATTAACAAATTGATGTAGTTGACAACAATGATGTAGTATTTATCAAATTGTCAATTGCATTTAATATTTCTGATTTATCTTGTTTGATCTATAGTAAAAGTGAAGCTGTAAGATTATATGGCAACATTAAAATGATCTTAGTACTAAAGTTAAGATGATTTTAAACTATTCTTGTTTCTTCTTTCAAAAACGAGATTTAATAAATAATTTAGCAAAAAGTACGTTTCTCTGCTGTTTAATGTGGCTATATAATCTTATACCTTCAACGTTACTGCACTTTGAGGAATAATAAACGTCTCTATTTTACTTACTCTTACAATTACCAGCCTATAATATGTAATTTTGAAAAAAACTTTATTTTTTATTCAGCCTCCATCACAACAGCACCAAACCTTAATTATTGAAGAATTTGAGCCAGACGTATTTCGACAGCTAATCGAATATATTCATACCGGATGTGTCACTTTACAGCCACGAACCTTGCTTGGTGAGTGTTTAGACCTAAATTAGTAACAGGGTTACTAATTTAGTAACAGGGTTACTAATTGTAATTTTTTTTTCTGTCAATAGGTGTTATGAATGCAGCAGATTATTATGGATTAGATGAGCTACGAAGAGCTTGTGCTGGTTTTGTACAATGCTGCATTAATGTTGACACAGTTTGTGCTCTTTTGGCCTCAGCTGAACGTTATATTCAGTATAAATGCACAAAGTCTCTTGTACAAAAGGTAAACCATTTTTTTTTCTAATAATATAGTAGGAAACACAACAAAGTCTAGCACAGTAACACACCAAATGATCAAGCTAGATTTGAAAGGTTTAGAAGTCAATATATGCGTCCTTCTTGCGTGTTTTGTTGAACTGTCTTTACCAAACCAAAAAAACATTTTTTTTTAATCCAATGTCGCTTCAAATGTGAGTTAAAATGGCCGCCGCCACGTGGTTGATTTACTTTAGATATGAGCACAAAATGGCCGCCGTTACTCATTTTTTTCAAATTTTTACTAGGTTATCAGTAACGAGGTAATAATGATATTTTAGTAATTATAATATGTTTTGACAAAATTAAAATACTTAATCAAATATTAGTACAAAATGGCCGCTGCTACAGATTAGACTGTCTTGTCATTTTGTAGAATATAAGTACCTATGACCGCTGCTATGGTCTACTCTAGGTACGAGTCAAAATGACAATGTAAAAACTAAAAAAAAAGCATTTTATTTCAAGTTTTAACCGCGTTACTGAGTTTTGTTAATTGTATTGACAAAATTAAATAACAATTGAATGTCGTTTTGAATATAAGAGCAAAATGGCCGCCGCCACGTGTTAGATTTATCTGCTTCAGATCTGATAAGAAAATTACAACCACTTTGTGTCAGGTTTGAATTAAGTGATAATACTATTTTATTATATAATAATAATATTACCTATACTAATATAATCTGTTAAAATTAACAATTGAATGTTACCTTCTTTAAATATGAGAACAAAATGGCTGCCGCCACATGTTAGATTTAAATTTTTTAAACTTTTTACTACGTTCTCAGTAACGATGTGATAGTATTATTATTGGCTATGTTTCGTTCCTATTAGAATTCAGCAAAATTTCTTTTGTTTTGAATTGTATCTATCTATCAACACTGACAACATTTAGAGTACAAACTATTTGCATTGTTGAACATATAAAAAAAAATAAAATTTTTCTCAAAAAAATGTTTGATAAAAGGTAGCTTCTATTTTGTACTAATTGAAAATTAGTACAAAATGGCCGCTGTCACAGATTAGACTCCCCTGTCATTTTGTAAAATATAAGTACCTACAAAATAACCGCTTTTATGTGATAGACGTCTTTACTCTTGGTACGAGTACAAAATGACTGTTTTTACGTCTTAGACCTTTAAAGTTAACATTGTAAATTTTTTTTTGCAAAAAACAGCATTTTTTTTAACTTTTAACTGCATTAGTGAGTCTTGTTTATTGTATTGACAAAATTAAATCACAATTGAATGATGTTTAGAAATAAGAATAAAATGGCCGCCGCCACGTGTTTTTTTTTAAACTTTTAGCTTTATGATAGCTTAAACTAACATTAAAATAACATGTTTTTAGTCGAGTGTTGCTTTAAATGTGAGTATAAAATGTTAGATTTTCCTACTCTTGATATAAGTACATAATGGCCGCCGCCACGTATTTTTTTTAAACTTTTAGTTTTATGATAGCTTAAATTAACATTAAAATAACATTTTTTTAATTGAGTGTTGCTTTGAAAAAAAGTACAAAATGTTAGATTCTTCTGCTCTTAATATAAGCACAAAATGGCCGCCGCCACGTGTTTTTTTTAAACTTTTAGCTTTATGATAGCTTAAATTAACATTAAAGTAACATTTTTTTAAATGAGTGTTGCTTTAAATATTAGTACAAAATGTTAGATTTTCTTGCTCTTAATATAAGTACAAAATGGCAGTCGCCGCGTGTTTTTTTCCCAATTTTTAGTTTTATGATAGCTTAAGTTAACATTAAAATAACATTTTTTCAATCGAGTGTGGCTTTGAATAGGAGGACAAAATGTTAGATTTTCCTGCTCTTGATATAAGTACAAAATGGCCGCCGTCACGTAGTTTTTTTTTAACTTTTAGCTTTATGATAGCTTAAATTATCATTTTTTTAATTGAGTGTTGCTTTGAAAAGGAGTACAAAATGTTAGATTCTTCTGCTCTTAATATAAGCACAAAATGGCCGCCGCCACGTGTTTTTTTTTAAACTTTTAGCTTTATGATAGCTTAAATTAACATTAAAGTAACATTTTTTTAAATGAGTTTTGCTTTAAATATTAGTGCAAAATGTTAGATTTTCCTGCTCTTAATATAAGTACAAAATGGCCGTCGCCGCGTGTTTTTTTTTCCAATTTTTTGTTTTATGATAGCTTAAATTAACATTAAAATAACATTTTTTCAATCGAGTGTTGCTTTGAATAGGAGGACAAAATGTTAGATTTTCCTGGTCTTGATATAAGTACCAAATGGCCGCCGTCACGTGGTTTTTTTCCTAATTTTTAGCTTTATGATAGCTTAAATTGACATTTTTTTAATTAAGTGTTGCTTTGAAAAGGAGTACAAAATGTTAGATTCTTCTGCTCTTAATATAAGCACAAAATGGCCGCCGCCACGTGGTTTTTTTTAAACTTTTAGCTTTATGATAGCTTAAATTAACATGAAAGTAACATTTTTTTAAATGAGTGTTGCTTTAAATGTTAGTGCAAAATGTTAGATTTTCCTGCTCTTAATATAAGTACAAAATGGCCGTCGCCGCGTGTTTTTTTCCCAATTTTTAGTTTTATGATAGCTTAAATTAACATTAAAATAACATTTTTTCAATCGAGTGTTGCTTTGAATAGGAGGACAAAATGTTAGATTTTCCTGCTCTTGATATAAGTACAAAATGGCCGCCGTCACGTGGTTTTTTTTCTAACTTTTAGCTTTATGATAGCTTAAATTAACATTAAAATAACATTTTTTAACTCAGTGTTGCTTTAAATCTGAGTGCAAAATGCTAGATTCTCCTGCTCTTGATATAAGTACAAAATGGCAGCTGCCACGTGCTTTTCTTTTAAACTTTTAGAGTTATGAGAACTTAAATTAACATTAAAATAACATTTTATTAATTGAATGTTGCTTTAAATATGAGTATAAAATGTTAGATTTTCCTGTTCTCAATATAAGAGCAAAATGGCCACCGACACGTGTTAGATTTAAATTTTTTGAACCTTTCAGTAACAATGTGATAGTATTATTTTAATAATATAATATTCTCATAATAACATTATATATTTTATAAATGAATTGTTCTTTAAATATGAGTACAAAATGGCCGCCGCCACGTGATTGATTTACTTTTTTTTACTTTTTACTACGTTATCAATAATGTTATATATAATAATTATAACACTGTAATATAATATTAGAAGCTGTATTATAATATTATAAGCTGTTTAGACAAAATTAAAATAATATTTTTTTCTAATCAATGTTGGTTTGAATATTAGTACAAAATGGCCGCTGTCACAGATTAGATTCATCTGTCATTTTGTGGGATATAAGTACCTTCAAAATGACTGCTGCTATGTGATAAAAATCTTCACTAAGTATGAATGCAAAATAATTGTTTTTAGTTTTTACGTGTTAGATCTTTAAAGACCAAATTGTAAATCTTTTTTTTTTAAATACGGCATTTTTTCAAAACTTTTAACTGCGTTACTGAGATTTGTTAAATTTTATTGACAAAATTAAAATAACAATTGAATGATGTTTTGAATATAAGAGCAAAATGGCCGTCGCCACGTGTTGTATCTGCTTAAATATGACTACTGGTGGTTTAGGTTTTTAAGATTTCTTACTAAGTTATTATTAACAGAGTGATAATATTAATTTAATAATGTAATTTTATTTTATTATATACTTAATAAAAGTACCATATTAATTATAATCTGTTTTGACAAAATTTAAATAACAATTGAATGTTATTTTAAATATGAGAACAAAATGGCGGCCGCTGAGTGTTAGATTTAGATTTTTCGAACTTTTCAGTAACAAGGTGATAGTATTATTTTAATAATAGAATATTCTTATAATAATATTATATATTCTTCGAATGAGTTGCTCTTCAAATATGAGTACAAAATGGCTAACACCACGTGTTAGATTCTCCTGTGCTCTCGATATAAGTACAAAATGGCCGCCGTCATGTGTTAGATTTTTAAAGTATTATGGTAAATCATAATCGGTTCTTGGTGTTTTCTGTGAGATTCTCTTGTGAGTAATCGTAGATTATAAGAAAAAGCTCAAACGAGCCACTCTATTTTAAAAAAATTGATGTTTTTGTGTTTTTTAAAGGTTTTAGAGTTCGTTGACGAGCACGGCAACGAAGTTCTGAATCTAGGATCTTTTACACTTTTGCCTCAACACGTCGTTCGACTGATTTTAGCTAGAGATGAGCTTCATGCAGACGAATTTACAAAATTCCAAGCGGCACTCATGTGGGGCAAGTGTATCTATACTCAAAAATAAAACTTTTTCGAAAATCTCCCTAATTAATTTGGTTTTTTAGGTAAAAAATACTGCGATAACAACCCCAGTACAAGTCTGAAGGATGTAATAGGTAACTTCCTCGAATACATTCAGTTCCATAAGATTCCGGCGAATGTTCTCATGAGAGAAATCCACCCCTTGGGCTTGGTGCCCTACAACATTATAATGAATGCTTTAGCATATCAGGTGCAGTACCCCAAATTTAGGTTTTTATGCGGCATATGCAGCTTTATCGGATTATTTACTTGTTTCGTTTCACTTGTTGCTATGATGGGATCTAATTATTTGCACCATTTGCCAATTTGCACAGTACGTATTGAACACCCCTAAATAAAATGGCCGAGGTCAGTTTGTTCGAATTTTCTCACATTTTTTTTCAAAATTTAAGAGGCCTTAAAAACAAAATTAAATAAATGATAGATCCAATCTCAATTTTTTTCCCATCTCTTCTCTATTTTTCTTCACTTGTCTTATTTTATTCTTTTTTTTTGTTTCTATAGTCTTTGTTTCTTTACAGAATATTGCAACTCTTTCTCATACTTGTCTTCTTTTTTTTCTGCTTTACTACTTTTTTCTTTCTACACAGTTGCTTCTAATTTTCTTCGCTCTTTAAACTGATAGATATGTCTTTCTTCTTTTGGCAAAAAGAAAGAAAAACTAAATTTTTTTTTTAATTCTTCTCTATTTTTTTTCACTTGTCTATTTTGATCAATTTTCTTGATACTTATTCTATTTTTTTCTGTTTTTATAGTTTTTGTTTCTTTACAGAATACTGCAATTCTTTCTCATTCTTGTCTTCTTCTTTTTCTGCTTTGCTACTTTTTTCTCTCTACACAATTGCTTCTAATTTTCTTTGCTCTTTAAATTGATAGATATGTCTTTCTTCTTTTAGCAAAAAGAAAGAAAAACTAAATTTTTTTCCCTTTTTTTTTCTATTTTTTTCCACTTGTCTATTTTGATCAATTTGCTTGATTCTTATTCTATTTTTTTTTGTTTCTATAGTTTTTGTTTCTTCACAGAATATTGAAACTTTTTTTCATTCTTGTCTTTTTTTTTTTCTGCTTTACTACTTTCTTATCTCTACATAGTTGCTTCTACCATTTTCTTCGCTCTTTAAACTGATATATATGTCTGTCTTCTTTTAGCAAAAAGAAAGAAAAACTAAATTTTTTTCCTTTTTCTTCTCTATTTTTTTTCACTTGTCTATTTTAATCAATTTGCTTGATAATTATTATATTCTTTTTTCTGTTTCTATAGTTTTTTTTTCTATACAAAATATTGTAACTCTTTCTCATTCTTCTCTTCTTCTTTTTCTGCTTTACTACTTTTTTCTCTCTACACAATTGCTTCTAATTTTCTTCGCTCTTTGAACTGATAGATATGTCTTTCTTCTTTTGGCAAAAAGAAAGAAAAACTAAATTTTTTTCCCATTTTTTCTCTATTTTTCTTCACTTGTCTATCTTGATCAATTTGCTTGATACTTATTCTATTTTTTTTTCTGTTTCTATAGTTTTTGTTTCTTTACAGAATATTGCAACTCTTTCTCATTCTTGCCTTCTTCTTTTTCTGCTTTACTATTTTTTTCTCTCTACACAATTGTTTCCAATTTTCTTCGCTCTTTAAACTGATAGATATGTCTTTCTTCTTTTGGCAAAAAGAAAGAAAAACTAAATTTTTTCCCCATCTCTTCACTATTTTTCTTCATTTGTCTATTTTGATCAATTTGCGTGATACTTATTCTATTTTTTTTTTGGTTTCTATAGTTTTTGTTTCTTTACAGAATATTGCAACTTTTTGTCATTCTTGTCTTCTTCTTTTTTTGCTTGTTTTCTCTCTACACAATTGCTTCTAATTGTCTTTGTTCTTTAAACTGATAGATATGTCTTTCTTCTTTTGGCAAAAAAAAAGAAAAACTACTTTTTTTTTCCTTCTTTTTTCTATTTTTTTTCACTTGTCTATTTTGATCAATTTGCTTGATACTTATTCTATTCTTTTTCTGTTTTTATAGTTTTTGTTTCTGTACAGAATATTGCAACTCTCTCTCATTCTTGTCTTCTTCTTTTTCTGCTTTACAACTTTTTTCTCTCTACACAATTGTTTCTAGTTTTCTTCGCTCTTTAAACTGATAGATATGTCTTTCTTCTTTTGGCAAAAAGAAACAAAAACTAAATTTTTTTTTCATCTTTTTTCTATTTTTTTTCATTTGTCTATTTTAATCAATTTGCTTGATACTTATTCTATTTTTTTTTCTGTTTCTATAGTTTTTGTTTCTTTACAGAATATTGCAACTTTTTCTCATTCTTGTCTTCTTCTTTTTCTGCTTTACTACTTTTTTCTTTCTACACAATTGCTTCTAATTTTCTTCGCTCTTTAAACTGATAGATATGTCGTTCTTCTTTTGGCAAAAAGAAAAACAATCTAATTTTTTTCCCATCTCTTTTCTATTTTTCTTCACTTATCTTATTCTATTCTTTTTTCTGTTTCTTTAGTTTTTGTTTCTTTACAGAATATTGCAATTCTTTCTCATTCTTGTCTTCTTCTTTTTCTGCTTTACAACTTTTTTCTTTCTACACAATTGCTTCTACCTTTTTCTTCGCTCTTTAAACTGATAGATATGTATTTCTTCTTTTGGCAAAAAGAAAGAAAAACTCAATTTTTTTCCCATTCCTTCTCTATTTTTCTTCACTTGTCTATTTTGATCAATTTGCTTGATTCTTATTCTATTTTTTTTACTGTTTCTATAGTTTTTGTTTCTTTACAGAATATTGCAACTCTTTCTCATTCTTGCCTTTTTCTTTTTCTGCTTTACTATTTTTTTCTCTCTACACAATTGTTTCCAATTTTCTTCGCTCTTTAAACTGATAGATATGTCTGTCTTCTTTTAGCAAAAAGAAAGAAAAACTAAATTTTTTTCCCATCTCTTTTCTATTTTTCTTCACTTGTCTATTTTGATCAATTTGCTTGATACTTATTCTATTTTTTTTCTGTTTTTATAGTTTTTGTTTCTGTACAGAATATTGCAACTCTTTCTCATTCTGGTCTTCTTCTTTTTCTGCTTTACTGCTTTTTTCTCTCTATACAATTGCTTCTCATTTTCTTCGCTCTTTAAACTGATAGAAATGTCTTTCTTCTTTGGAAAATCTAATTTTTTTCCTATCTCTTCTCTATTTTTCTTCACTTGTCTATTTTGATCAGTTTGCTTGATACTTATTATATTCTTTTTTCTGTTTCGATAGTTTTTTTTCTCTTTACAAAATATTGCAACTCTCACTCATTCTAGTCTTCTTCTTTTTCGGCTTTACTACTTTTTTCTCTCTACACAATTGCTTCTAATTTTCTTTGCTCTTTAAACTGATAGACATGTCTTTCTTCTTTTTGCAAAAAGAAAGAAAAACTAATTTTTTTTTCTATCTCTTCTTTATTTTTCTCCACTTGTCTATTTTGATCAATTTGCTTGATACTTGTTCTATTCTTTTTTCTGTTTCTATAGTTTTTGTTTCTTTACAGAATATTACAACTCTCACTCATTCTAGTCTTCTTCTTTTTCGGCTTTACTACTTTTTTCTCTCTACACAATTGCTTCTAATTTTCTTTGCTCTTTAAACTGATAGATATGTCTTTCTTCTTTTGACAAAAAGAAAGAAAAACTATTTTTTTTTTATCTTTTTTTTATTTTTCTCCACTTGTCTATTTTGATCAATTTGCTTGATACTTAATCTATTTTTTTATCTGTTTCTATACTTTTTGTTTCTTTACAGAATATTGCAACTCTTTCTCATTCTTGTCTTCCTCTTTTTCTGCTTTACAACTTTTTTCTCTCTACACAATGGCTTCTAATTTTCTTCGCGTTTTAAACTGATAGATATGTCTTTCTTCTTTTAGCAGAAAGAAAGAAAAACTAATTTTTTTCCCATCTCTTTTCTATTTTTCTTCACTTATCTTATTCTATTCTTTTTTCTGTTTCTTTAGTTTTTGTTTTTTTACAGAATATTGCAATTTTTTCTCATTCTTGTCTTCTTCTTTTTTTGCTTTACTACTTTTTTCTCTCTACACAATTGCTTCTTATTTTCTTCGCTGTTTAAACTGATCGATATGTCTTTCTTCTTTTGGCAAAAAGAAAGAAAAACTAAACTTTTTTCCTATCTCTTCTCTATTTTTCTTCACTTGACTATTTTGATCAATTTGCTTGATACTTATTCTATTCTTTTTTCTATTTCTACAGTTTTTGTTTCTTTACAGAATATTACAACTCTTTCTCATTCTTGTCTTCTGCTTTTTCTGCTTTACTACTTTTTTCTCTCTACACAATTGTTTCTAATTTTCTTCGCTCTTTAAACTGATAGATAGGTCTGTCTTCTTTTAGCAAAAAGAAAGAAAAACTAAATTTTTTTCCCATCTCTTTTCTATTTTTCTCCACTTGTCTATTTTGATCAATTTGCTTGATACTTGTTCTATTCTTTTTTCTGTTTCTATAGTTTATGTTTCTTTACAGAACATTGCAACTCTTTCTCATTCTTGTCTTCTTCTTTTTCTGCTTTACTACTTTTTTCTCTCTACAACATTGCTTCTAGATTTCTTCGCTCTTTAAACTGATAGATATATTTGTCTTTCTTCTTTTGGCAAAAAGATAGAAAAACTAAATTTTTTTCCCATTTCTTCTTTATTTTTCTTCACTTGTTTATTTTGATTAAGTTGCTTGATACTTATTCTATTTTTTTTTCTGCTTCTATAGTTTTTGTTTCTTTACAGAATATTGCAATTCTTGTCTTCTTCTTTTTCTGCTTTACTTGTTTTTTCTCTCTACACAATTGCTTCTAATTTTCTTCGCTCTTTAAACTGATAGATATGTTTTTCTTCTTTTGGCAAAAAGAAAAAAAAACTAAATATTTTTCCTATCTCTTCTCTATTTGTCTTCACTGGTCTATTTTGATTAATTTGCTTGGTAGTTATTTAATTTTTTTTTCTGTTTCTACAGTTTTTGTTTCTTTACAAAATATTACAACTCTTTCTCATTCTTGTCTTCTGCTTTTTCTGCTTTACTACTTTTTTCTCTCTACACAATTGTTTCTAATTTTCTTCGCTCTTTAAACTGATAGATAGGTCTGTCTTCTTTTAGCAAAAAGAAAGAAAAACTAAATTTTTTTCCCATCTCTTTTCTATTTTTCTTCACTTGTCTATTTTGATCAATTTGCTTGATACTTTTTCTATTTTTTTTTCTGTTTCTACAGTTTTTGTTTCTTTACAAAATATTGCAACTCTTTCTCATTCTTGCCTTCTTCTTTTTCTGCTTTACTACTTTTTTTTCTCTACACAATTGTTTCTAATTTTTTTCGCTCTTTAAACTGATAGATATGTCTTTCTTCTTTTGGCAAAAAGAAAGAAAAACTAATTTTTTTTCTATCTCTTCTTTATTTTTCTCCACTTGTCTATTTTGATCAATTTGCTTGATACTTATTCTATTTTTTTTTCTGTTTCTATAGTTTTTGTTTCTTTACAGAATATTGCAACTCTTTCTCATTCTTGTCTTCTTCTTTTTCTGCTTTACTACTTTTTTCTTTCTACACAATTGCTTCTAATTTTCTTCACTCTTTAAACTGATAGATAGGTCTTTTTTCTTTTGGCAAAAAGAAAGAAAAACTAAATTTTTTCTTATCTCTTCTCTATTTTTCTTCACGCTGTAGACTAGTTCACAGTTTAAGCCTAGCCTCAATTTAAGTCTTAAGCCAAACCTCAAACAAAGTTTTAAGCTAAGTTTTAAACTAAGTCTCAAGCCAAGTCTCTTAATCCAAGCTTCATCCGAAGCTTCAGTCAAGCTTTTTATTTTTATACTTGGAAAAAACCAATCACAGAAAAAAGTTTTTTGAGTCTGGTAGTAGACCTGTCATTCTAAAGCCTCAAGATAAGCTTCTGCCTTGTTTTAGATAATTAGGTTTATTGATTTGATCATAGTTTTAGGACAAACAAAAAAAAACACTAGTTAAGTTCAGAAAAAGCTTTTCTGCCTATTTCTAGTCACTTTACAACTTTTAGATAGACTTTTTTCTTTTTGAGAAAACTAGGTATGTATAAAGGTTTTTTTCTACATTAGAAATAAGCTAAAGTGGCAAGAAAAGATGTTCTTGTAACCAAAAAGCAACTTTGGTGTGGACTAAGACTGTCACCTAAAAACCTCTGTCTTCCTTCTTTAAAAAAAACTTGAAAAGATTTTGAAAGGTTTAGAGCCAGCAGCTCTGTTTCTTGATCTGGCAAAGCTAAAGTTTTCAGTTAATTTCTTCTAAAATGTAAAAACCCAGGAGTTGTTTAGCTAAATCTTCCCATCCTAGTTAAAAATTTCTAATCAATAAGAAGTACTTTACGCCTCTTAGTTTAGTGTTAGAGCTAAAACAGATTTGATACTTAATCTAAAGAACAAACTAACCTCAATTTCTCCCGATTTTTGAATGTAGCAGCTGCATGGCACTTTGCTCTTAGCTTTCTTCAAGCCACATTTTCAAAATGGTCAAGCACTATGTGTTGCAGGCAGACCCGGCAAGTGTCGACCCCGGAAAACTGTCACCAAATCGAGTAAGACGTCAAGCACATGGTCGTTCTATGTCAGTGCAAAGCTCTTTGGATCCTTATGGCTCTAACACAACATTGAGCAGCAGTGGTTCCAGCGAACTCGCCTCTTCAGATGGAAAGCATTCCTCCAATTAACATACGGCCACTGTCGCGCCGCCTCCTCAACCACCTTTGTCACGATCATCCCCCAGATCACAATCGCCTTCACCTCATCACTACCCCCATCCCCCTCTAGTTACAGTGTCTTCCTCATCGCCATCTTCCACTCCACAATCGTCTCCGGCACATACTTTTACGTTCACCATCGTGCTCAAAAAGGTTACTCCGAAAGAGTAAAAACGCACACGAATACTACTGTAGAGAAGAAAGTACGGCTATGATTTAATTTTAAAATCTAGAAGTAAAAAAATCTTAAAAACACTTTCATATAACGCCAAAATTACTTGCTTTTTTTAAAAATACAAACCATCGAAAGCCAAAACGCACGAATACTCAGTCAAGTACTGGCAAAACTAGCAAATACTAGCAAGTACTCGCCAGTACAGTCAATACTTGATGGCTTTGCCAGTACTAGATTAACTGTACAGGCAAGTACTTGCTAGTATTTGCTAGTTTAGCCAGTACTTGCTTGTACTTGCTAATACTGCCAGTACTGCTAGTATTTGTTAATCTTACCAGTACTTAATTAAATACTGGTACTAAATCGTAATGCAAAATACTGGTTTCTAGTACTAAATACTGGTATTAGAATTTCTCAGCTTGGAAGTCGCTTAAAAAACTCTTGCCAGCAAAAACTTTTTCTTGATCCCGTATATAAATTGTTTTTTCACTAATACTGCAGTAAAGTTACTTTCTTTCGAAGTGTTTTTATTAATTTTTTTGTGTCAGTTTTTAGTCTGGCTGTTTTCTTTTATTGCCAGTAGATGTCAGTACTTGACAGTACGTGCCAGTATTTGATGATAATGTTACTATTTTTTTAAATATTGTTAGTACTTGCCAGTACAGTCGCAAGATTTCGTCTGGCTGTTTTCTTTTATTGCCAGTAGATGTCAATACTTGACAGTACGTGCCAGTATTTGATGATACTGTCACTATTTTTTACAATATTGTCAGTACTTGCCAGTACAGTCGCAAGATTTAGTCTGGCTGTTTTCTTTTATTGCCAGTAGATGTCAATACTTGACAGTACGCGCCAGTATTTGATGATACTGTCACAATTTTTTGATATTATCAGTACTTGTCAGTGCAGTTGCAAGATTTTTTTAAAGCGTTTTTTTCTTGAAGTTGGCGTAAAAAAGCAAATGATTTGCGTTATATTGTGATACAGCAACGCCTAAATGCAACCCAATCAACAAAAACACCATATTGCCAAAGATTAGCCAACACCTGTTTCTTGGTGGTTTCAAATATCTTCTCTACACCTGTTGTTATTCTATTGTTAAACTATAATTAGCAATACAATCATGCAGTAGCTCATTTTAAACCTTGTGATGATAGTTTGCAATGTGGACAATCTAATCTAATTTTATAAAAACTGCATGATACAATTTACCTAATTGTTAAATAACCTAAAAATTTGTTAATTTTTGTAACGTCTTAACCTCATACCTTTGGTCAAAAATTGTTTGAATCCATGATTGGTCGACCAAGACCTTCTCTCCTATGCTGCGGCGCAACAGTGGCTTGATTAATGACTTTTGTGTCTATTTAAAGAATTCAATTTTTGTAGTCGCCTATTGTCTATTGTTTGCTGAGATTTGACATAAACAATCATTCTACAGCTTTATCAAACAAAAGAAAACTAATATTTTGACGTATTGTAGATGTTTTTGAAGAGAAGCGGTTACTCACTTGACGGATGAAGTGTAGTTTTACACGTTGCTGGTACTGCCATACCTTAGTTTGGTTTCTATTGTCAAAACATTACTTTTGTCAGTACTGCCAATATTGGTCAGAACTCAAATACTGGTAGTATTTACTAGTACAGCTAGTATTTGTCTGATTTGCTAGTACTGGTCAGTACTTGCTTATACTGGCAAGAACTTACCAGTACTAGTACTTTTGACATGAAAATTACTAGAATTTTGCAGTGTTAAGTTGCTGGTACTGCCATACCTTATTTTGTTCTTTATTGTCAAAACATTCCTTTTGTCAGTATTGCCAATATTGGTCAGAACTTAGATACTGGTAGTATTTACTAGTATAGCTAGTATTTGTCTGATTTGCTAGTACTGGCCAGTACTTGCTCATACTAGCAAGAACTTACCAGTACTAGCACTTTTGGCATTATACTAAACTGAATATTACTAGAATTTTGCGTTATTAACTTTCTCAGTTTTGCCAAATTGGCTTTTACCAATATTTTATTTCATTTACTGGTAATTGACTATATCGCCAAAACATTGATATTATTTTTTTTTTCAAATCTTTTAGTATATTACTAAAACATTGCTTTATTAGCTTTTCTAGTTTTACCAGAATTGTATTTACCAATATGATCATTTACTGGTAATTAATGCTATTACCAGTAATTACTGGTAATTAAGGCTATTACCAGTAATTTGCTATTACCAGCAGGTACCAGTTATTAGCAACGTGTAAACTAACTATTTAAGCTTCTTGTTTAATGTAACTAACTGTTTGTGTTCTACTCTTGATTACAATTTTCAGCTTCCAGACGCAGCAATCATAAATGTTTCGATTTAATAAAAATCTCACTACTGATGTACCTTCGACGACGCTAACTTTATGAAAACATTCAAATTTCTAAACTTGCTGAAACTAAAACAATATTTTTGCAAAAAAAAGCTAGCTGTAAAATTGTGTTTGCTCGATTTTTGTTGTTCTTTGGTGTTTACTTATAAACTAAATGTTGTGGCAATTACGCTAAAATCAAATTAAGAAAAAAATATGTTACAATCTTTAAATGTCAATTCGACGAATTCTATGGAGTAAAAATGTTTTAAGGCGTTTAAAGATTTTGACCAAAAATTATCAGTATATGTGGGCTAAGATGTTATAAATATATTTATTTACAAATATACAGTGTGTTTGTTTTCTTTAACCTGTAGAAATCGGATCAAAAATCAAAAAAGTAAACAATTTTCTGGTGTAATTTATTTATTTAGTTTGACAGATGAATTGTGCTGCTGAGACAAAACATTAGCTAAGCTTACTTTATCCATCTTCAAAAAGTGGCAAGACATAACGTCTGCCATTTTTGTTCCGGACTACGTTGTTTATGTTTTTGTTTATCCGTCATCCGATTTTTTGTTATTTTCTGTTGCTTTTGGTAACGCTCAGAACAACGCTTAAGACCTCCTATCCGGCTTCTAAACAACTTTCAAAACTTCTTCTATATCTTCTTCAAATGATTCTGTCTCCATCTTGTTTCTCTATTTCAAACTAAAACTGTTTACTGATTTTTGCGTTATTTCGTTCACAACTGTTTTCCCAGTGGTTTTTCTAAGTAAAGCACAGAAGAGCTTTAAAGATTTTCTATCTGAGTTGAGCTTTTAAAAACTCCTCTTCTATATCTTCCTTACGATGATGATGATGTCTACGTGTTTTTTGTGTATTTTAGTCTAAAGCTATCTTCTCATCTGTTACTTTTAGTAAAACAGAAAGTAGCATTAAAGTTATTCTATCTTGTTCTGTTAGCAGATTTTGCTAGTTTTCCATGTCTTCACCAGATTGCTCTGTCTTCGCGTTTCTTAGGTTATCTAGCTCAAAACTGTTCTCTCAACTGTTATTTTTGGTAAAACACCGCATTAAATCTTTTTCATCTAGTATTGTCTACAGTTGCGTCTATTTCTATAGTATTCTCAAGTTATAGGCAAAGAGGATGTAAACAAATCACGTGCTCAAGCCTATCCAGCCAGCCAATCAACGCACTTCCTGCTAGGTTCTGTAATGGTTCAACCAATAGAAACGCTAATTATCTGAAATCATGTGATCTACATGCGCTCTTTCTTGTTTACATCCACGACTTCAACTTGAAAACACCAGAGACTTTTCTAGCTATTAGAAACTACTTTATCAAGTCTCAACAGTTATTCTAGGTGAGACACAAGAGAGCCTTGAAGATGTATCTAGTTTCTAGTTTCTATAAATAATATAATATAATATAATAAATATAATATAATATAATATAATATAATATAATATAATATAATATAATATAATATAATATAATATAATATAATATAATATAATATAATATAATATAATATAATATAATATAATATAATATAATATAATATAATATAATATAATATAATATAATATAATATAATATAATATAATATAATATAATATAATATAATATAATATAATATAATATAATATAATATAATATAATATAATATAATATAATATAATATAATATAATATAATATAATATAATATAATATAATATAATATAATATAATATAATATAATATAATATAATATAATATAATATAATATAATATATTTTCTATATGCTTATCATAAAAATATGATAAGCTTTCAACTAATAATAATAAATTAAAATAATTATAATTTATAACTGTAATTAATTATTTAAGTAAGATAAATTAGATCAAATAAATATAATTAGATCTTTTGCTATTGTTTAATTTGGTTACTTTAATCTAAAAAAAAATAAATTGTAGCAATTTTGAGTTTTAAGACATGTTGTCTAATATATAATTTTAATTTATAACATTTAAATTACATAATTTATACCTAAATAAGAGCGACATATCAATTTAAAAATAGTAATTAAACAAATCTATTATAAATACAGTATAATATTGTGCTTTAAAAACAATATTAAATATGGAAAATAAACATAATTAATGTAATATAATATAATATAATTTAATTTAATTTAATTTGACATCTAAATCTAATCTAACCTTACTTTTAATTTAATCGGTTTATGGCTTAACACGCCAATAAGATTAAATTAAAAAGACAAAAAATTTAAGTTTAATAGCTTCGTTTTTGTGATCTTTGGGTTCAAATTGTTTTTTCAGCAGTCATTCTAGGTGAGATACAAGAGAGCCTTGAAGATGTATCTAGTTTCCTTGTTAATAAAGCATTTCACTTCAAGTTTTTTTAGTTTTTAGAGCTTTTTTTATGTCTTTCCTACATCTTTTTTTTTGCATTTTTATGTTTTTTTTTAATCTACTCCATCTACGTGACTCCTGTGTTTTGTAGTCTAAAGTTGTTGCTTCAAAAACTGTAGATTAGAAATAAAAGTAATAAAGAAAACAAGAAAATATTGAACAAGACAAGAAAAAACAAAGAAGAGAAATACTAAAATAGTAAAAAAGTCTAAGAAAAATTAGAAATATTAGACGTAGATGCGGCTTTGTCGGAATATTTCAAGCTGATGATGACAAGTTAATAAAAAAGCAGTAGCAACCTTCAAAAGAGCTTGTTTTTTCCTGTAAATATATCAAATTTGCCATTTATGATGTAATTTCCTCGTCAAGAATTCAAAACTGGATCAATTTAGATAATCGTTTGCGCCAAATTTTCTCTTAAATTTTAAATTGAATCTATTGATCAACTTCGCCAGAATGTGATTGAGGCTCTGCAGATTATGGATGATAAAGCTGCGTTTGCTATTCCCCTAAAGTTCCTAAACTTTGCGGGCTTAAGTCCCGAATCAAGAAGCAACTCAGCAAATTATAGAAAGGTTTTTTTTCTTTCGGTTTGTACTTTTTTGCAACTTTCAAGTTTAACTGAGTTGGTGACGAGTTTCAATAAAGAAGTTCTTGGAAGTTTTATTGAAACGTTTTTTGTCACATTTCAGAATATTTGCAAAATGATTATTCTGATTGTCTATAAGGAAAAAGTGAGATTGCTTTTGGAAGATGCTGAACAATTTTGGGATTTTGATCAATTTGGCAGAGCAATTGGAGACAAAATGCGTGAAGATCATAAAGGCTTTAAGTTGTTTTATAGATTTTTTGTAATAAATATGAATGTTGCAACTGTTTTATACTCTTTTATGGTCATTGCTACTGGGCAACCTGCAATTCTTTGCTATAACAGGACTAAAGGTCTGAGTGTAGCTGAACAAAGAAGTTATGTAACATTAAACATAATAGATTTCATTGGCTTAACATCCGCCATTTGTGGGTTTGATGGTATGTTTTTTTATTTAATTGCCCACGTTACCTCGGAATTAAAACTAATTCGAGTTGGATTTGATGATGGAAATAATCACTTTCCAACCCAGCTCAAACCCATTATTGAACATCATGTCTTTGTCTTAAGGTAACACTTTAATATTGTTCTTTTCTAAATCTCAATAATCAACAAAAAGTTGTGCTGAATATAAACTTAAACATCCGGAGGGTGCGCAACTAAGTTTATGTTAAAATACATAAACAAAGACAGAAAACGCAAAAAAGAGAAAAAAGTAAATGATCATGTGTGCACAAAAACATAATAATGAAAAAAGAGAAGAATGTGTTTTATTACTACTATAATATAATGCAATAAGATATAATCTAATATAATATAATATAATATAATATAATATAATATAATATAATATAATATAATATAATATAATATAATATAATATAATATAATATAATATAATATAATATAATATAATATAATATAATATAATATAATATAATATAATATAATATAATATAATATAATATAATATAATATAATATAATATAATATAATATAATATAATATAATATAATATAATATAATATAATATAATATAATATAATATAATATAATATAATATAATATAATATAATATAATATAATATAATATAATATAATATGTGGGAGATAGGCAGGATTTTGATGATATAATTAATAAGAGAGTTGTATGAAATATATTCGGCGTTTATTGACTTATTATATTTCGACATTAAAAAACATTATACGATGCGTACGCTTCTGATGAATTGTGACGACTCTTGTTTGCATCGGCGCGAATACATGTACGGTGGATCGTCACGAGATGGTGTGAGTATTACTATCTCCAACACTCTCCCTTAATACGAGCACGTACGCTGTATTAATCCGTCTCACTAACTCCCAGTGCTTTGGTGATATCGGCGTATCTCTCTCTAGTTAGTGGCTTCGTCAAAATGTCGGCGATCATCTCATCTGTCGGTATGTGTGCCAGTTTGATCGTCTGGCTCCGGACTGCTTCTCTGACGAAGTTGAACTTGATCCTGACGTGCTTGGTCCGGTCGTGAAACTTTGAAGCCGTTGTTAATTTAATTGCGCCCTGATTATCGCAATAAATTTGTCCCTCTGAGAATTGTGGGATTCCCAACTCGTAGATGAGTCCTCTCAAATACATTGACTCTTTAGTGGCTTCTGTAAGGGCCTGATACTCAGCCTCCGTCGTTGACAATGCCACTGTTCTCTGTTTTCTGGATTTCCAGCTTATTGCGGCTCCTCCCAGGATGAATGCGTACCCTGTGTACGACTTTGAATCTGTGAGGTCATTTCCCCAGTCGGCGTCGGTATATCCTACAATTTTACCAATTGGTTGTTGGTATACAAGCCCCAATTTCGACGTTCCTTTTAGGTATCTAAGTACCCTCTTTGCAGCTCCCCAATGCTCTTCATTTGGTTGCTCGTTGAACTGGCTCAGCACGCTTACACTGTGTGCAATGTCTGGTCTCGTTGCTACTGATAAATACATGAGCGATCCGACTAACTCTCGGTACTGCGGATTCGTCGTCTGCTTTTTGGCGTCTTCTCCGGCTCTCAACTTCGATGTTGGGCTCGCCGGTGTGCTCTGTGGATTGCAGCTCACCATGTTGAATTTCTTCAGTAGATCCTCGACGTACTTTCCTTGACTCAAGCTTACTTTGCCTGTCTCTTGCTTGATTTCAATTCCTAGGCAGTATTTAGCTTCTCCGAGGTCTTTGACTCCGAACTCTTTATTGAGACTTCGTTTCAGATCAGTGATCCATTTTTCGTCGTTCGAGGTGGCTAGAATGTCGTCTACATAGACGGCGACTAATATTATTTTTCTATCTTGTCTGCATTGGAACAGACATGGATCTGATATTGTTGGCTTCAATCCCAACTTTTGAAGTGCGGTTTTCAAGCGCTCGTACCACTTCTTACCAGATTGTTTTAGTCCATATATTGCTTTGCGCAATCTGCAAACTTGATTACCTTCTACGAAGCTCTTAAGCATCTTCGTTGCCATCGGGAGTAGAGGTGAATCTCTTCTCTCGTTTCGTACAATATACTCCAGAGTCTCTTTCAACGTTGTCGGAGCTTCCATGTATAGCTCCTCGTCGATTACTCCGTGTAAGTACGCTGTTATTACGTCCATTTGATGCAATTTTGTTTCCATCTCGGTTGATAATGCTGCAAGTAGTCTGATAGTGTCCAGTCTCGCCACTGGAGCAAACGTTTCGTCGAAGTCGAATCCAGGTCTTTGTGTAAAGCCCCTGGCTACTATTCGCGCCTTTCTGCGCGTGATTTCTCCTTCTGCGTTTGTTTTGTTTTTCAGGATTACTTTAGAGCCGATGACTCTCCCTCGCTCTGGTCGTTTTATGAGCTCCCAAGTTCCATGTTGCAGGTGTGAACGTACTTCTTCAGCGATTGCACGCTTCCATTCGTGTGCTTGTTCGCCTTTCGTCGCTTCTTCTAGCTCAATATCCGCCATGTGAGCCATTTCCTCGATAAGTTTGACCTCCATTGGTTCATCATCGTCTTCCAGATCTTCGACGTCGTCCGTCGATGTTTTGGCTCCACTTGTACCTACTTCATTGCGTGCTCGCTTGTCGATTTGCACTAGTGATGTATCGAGCGGTCCTTTTTCGCCTCGATTTTCCTCGCTTGCCTGGTAAAACACGTCGTCGGGTCCGGCAGCTTTTTCTTGCTCCATTGGTTCCTCCACATCTTCTTCGTGGCTGGATGCATTGCCTGATGCAACACTTGACATGCTTACGTATCGGTATAGCTTCTTCGGTCTTCCGGGTTTCCCTGACATTTGTTTTGCTGGTCTTCCCGGTGCACGTTTCGGTGGTCCCTTCTCGGGCTCTGTGTGGACTTTCTCATTTCTGGTTTCTCTCCCTGGATCAGGAGCGTCTTCCTCTGGGTGCATATAGTCGTGATCCATCTGTGCTACGTTTCGTGATCTCAATATCGGTTCTTCGATAATTGATACGTCCCTGGTATATTCAATTCTTCCAGTATCACTTCGTCGTATTTTATAGGCTTTTGCGGTTTCTGAATATCCGACGAGCCTACCTTCAACGGATTTTTCGTCGAGTTTTCCTCGACCTGGACCTTTCTTGAGTACAAATGCTTTTGCACCAAATATACGCAGATGTCTCAAATCTGGCTTATTTCCATGCCATAACTCATATGGAGTTTTTCCTTCGTGGCTTCTGCTAGGACATCGGTTTCTCAGGTAGTTCGCAGTGTTTACTGCCTCTGCCCAATACATCTCTGGGAGTCCTGACTGAATTAACAAACATCTGGCCATGTCGACGATTGTTCTGTTCATACGCTCGGCTACGCCATTTTGTTGTGGCGTGTATGGCACTGTGAGTCGCCTCTGTATACCTTCACGTTGCAAATATTCGTCGAATTGCTTGTTGCAATATTCTCGGCCGTTGTCTGATTGCAAAGCTTTGATTTTCATGCCTGTTTGATTCTCGGCGAAGCTTTTATATGATTTAAATGCTTCAAATACCGCGTCCTTGCTCTTCAGGAAGTGTATCACACACCAGCCACTGTAATCGTCGATGAAGGTTACGAAGTATCGGTTGCCTCCTTCTGACCTCGTTCTCGATGGTTGGCACAAATCAGTGTGTATGATCTCGAGCAGCTTTTTGCTTTTTTCTGTCCTGGGTTTGAAAGGTTTTGTCGTCAACTTGCCTCGTTGACAGATCTCACACGGCTGTCCGCCTCCTCTTATCGGCTTTAAACCAGTCGCGCGACCGTTCGACAAATCCACTACGGCGTCCATGTGCAAATGGCCAAGTCTAACATGCCATAGGCTTGCTTCCGACGTGTACGACTCTTCCGTCGCTGTGTTGGCCTGCTCTCTAGCTTCTCTTAGGTAGTACAGATCTCCAACCCGATCTGCAATCATCTTGACGTTGCCTTCTAGGTCTCTGATCACGGCTCCGTCTTTCCTAAATAGAACCTCTCGGTCGTTTTGGGTGATTTTTGACACAGAAAGTAAATTAGTTCTAAGGTCTTTTACTAATAATGCATTATTAATTTTTACTTCTACATTACCATCTTTTGTCGCTGCTGTTAGGTACGCCGTTCCTTTTGCCTTTGCTGTCGTCGAAGCGGTGTTTGCCATGTTCAGCGTTGCTGTACACTTTTGAAGATCTTCCATCATCTCCTCGTTCGCGCACATGTGCGTCGTGCAGCCGCTGTCTAAACACCATCTTGATGTGGGTGTCACATTGTTGACCTCTTCTGTCCTTGCGACTTCAATGTACAAATTTTCAAAATTTGCGCTGACGTTTTTCGCCGTGGTTTTTAGACGTTGTGGGCATTTTGATGCCCAATGTTCAAGGCTACCGCATATATAACATGGGTACCTCTTTTTCTGTTTCGGGTTATTACGACGTTGATTGTTGCTTTGTCGATTTCCAGCGTAAAGAGCGTTGTTATCAACCGCTGTATCGACGGCGCGTCGACTTTTATTTTCGTCCATAATTTTTCCAATGAGCACTTCTGTATTCGGTAGGTCATCCTTGGACCTCATGGCACACCTGAAGTTTTCGTAGCTTGGCGGTAGACCTTTGAGTATTAACACGACCAGCATGTCGTTGGGAATATCAATCTTCATCCCCGCCAATTGCTCTACAGCACTTGCAAATTTGTCTAAGCGTCCTCTAAAATCGTCGTCTTCGTCTATCTTGAATGACGTAATGTCTGTGAGTAATTCAATCTTTCGCACTGGACCTTTTGAGGCATGAATCGACTGTAGCTTCTCCCAGGCTTCCTTCGACGTGGTGCAATTTGAAATGCTTCTTAGCTCAGCTTCGCCCACCGACAGGATAATTTCTGCTAAAGCTTTTTCGTCGTTTTCTTTCCACTTGTTTAGCGCGATTGTGGCCGCAGCACGATCACCAGATCCAGTATCTGGTGTCGGGATGTTACCACTGACGTAGCCCCACTTGTCATGTCTTAACAACACGGCCTTCATTCGAATTCGCCATACCTCGTAGTTCGAGCTATTTAGCAACTCGATTCTCGATGATCTTTCGGCGTTCATTTTTGGGGTTAGGTTTTGCCACGCGGTTGAAAATTATTTTTCGCTTTCGGCTTTCACTCACTTAACTCTTTCTTTTATTTTATATCATTAAATTTTATCTATTCGTACACTGGTCCCATAACCTGTGGGAGATAGGCAGGATTTTGATGATATAATTAATAAGAGAGTTGTATGAAATATATTCGGCGTTTATTGACTTATTATATTTCGACATTAAAAAACATTATACGATGCGTACGCTTCTGATGAATTGTGACGACTCTTGTTTGCATCGGCGCGAATACATGTACGGTGGATCGTCACGAGATGGTGTGAGTATTACTATCTCCAACATAATATAATATAATATAAAATAGTATAAATATAATGTTATTAGAGAAGAAAGATAAAACTTTTAGAAATAAAATTAAAATAAAATAATAAAAAATATTTCAGTCTTTTCTTTAATTTTTATTATTTTCATATTTTTCTTTTAGTCTAATCATTGTTTTTGCCTCGTTTTTTATTTGGTTTATTTTTTGTATTTTGGCTTTTCTTCTTTCTATCGTTATAATATATAGATTTCCCATTCTTCCTATAAGTTCTTCAAATATAATGTTTTTAGGTAATTATTTTATTTTATTGCAATTTTTTTGTAAAACTTTATTATATATTTTTTTATTATTATACAGTAGCTAGATAATCGTAAAAACCAATTTCTAAACCTTGGTAAAAAATGGTAAATAATAGCTTATTATTAACCTAGAGCAATAATAAGACTTTTATTATTGTTTCTACTGAAATCGGATTATTTTTCACAATTGAAACGAGCAATTTTTTTTTAACGAACATTTTAATAAAACTTTTATTACTGCCAAAAGTTAGCATTAAAATTTGCTATTTTTTCGAATTTAAACAAAATCAAATATGGAAAATAAACATAAATCATATACATAATATAATATAATATAATATAATATAATATAATATAATATAATATAATATAATATAATATAATATAATATAATATAATATAATATAATATAATATAATATAATATAATATAATATAATATAATATAATATAATATAATATAATATAATATAATATAATATAATATAATATAATATAATATAATATAATATAATATAATATAATATAATATAATATAATATAATATAATATAATATAATGTAATATATTATTATAACAACAGTAGAACGTTACAGTTTTAATTTCATCTACATATTTGCTTAAAATATCTAATGCTCTCACTTGCACTCGCACGTATGGATAGTACCATCGCACTCGCACTCACGGGAAAATTTTAGAATCTCTAAATATATATTTTATTTAGTGTTAGTTATCTAAATAAAAAAATATCTTTTTAAAAATATTATCTTAATTAAAATTGTGGGTTTTTATACAAAATGTGAGAAAAATAATGTACTCTTTTCTAATTCTCTGTCAATTTCTTATACTTAAGAATAAATAGACCTAACCTAATATAATATAATATAATATAATATAATATAATATAATATAATATAATATAATATAATATAATATAATATAATATAATATAATATAATATAATATAATATAATATAATATAATATAATATAATATAATATAATATAATATAATATAATATAATATAATATAATATAATATAATATAATATAATATAATATAATATAATATAATATAATATAATATAATATAATATAATATAATATAATATAATATAATATAATATAATATAATATAATATAATATAATATAATATAATATAATATAATATAATATAATATAATATAATATAATATAATATAATATAATATAATATAATATAATATAATATAATAAATTTATATTATATTATATCATATAAGTCTGCTGACCTTAAACTTATAAAACAGATCTTAAGATAATACTTTAAAAATATTAGAAGCAAAGTTGTAAAAAGAAAATTAAATTAATATTAATTTTTTTCTGATTTTAGATCTCTCCAACCTTACCAATTAACTAACAAATTATCTATAAATTTAATTAAATTATATTTAATGTGGTTTTTGTAAACCTTATTTTAATCTTAGTGAAAAATAATTATAAGTAGTTCTTATTTTTACAAAAACTAGTTATTTAATTAATGTAAATTAATTCAAAAGTTTATATATGAAATTAAACTAAAACCTAATTATATTAATATAATTAATAATACATATTTAGACATACTAAAATTTTCCCGTGAGTGCGAGTGCGATGGTACTATCCATATGTGCGAGTGCAAGTGAGAGCGTTAGATATTTTAAGCGAATAGTCATATGAAATTAAAACTGAAACGTTCTACGGTTGTTATAATAATATATTATATTAAATTATATTATATTATATTATATTATATTATATTATATTATATTATATTATATTATATTATATTATATTATATTATATTATATTATATTATATTATATTATATTATATTATATTATATTATATTATATTATATTATATTATATTATATTATATTATATTATATTATATTATATTATATTATATTATATTATATTATATTATATTATATTATATTATATTATATTATATTATATTATATTATATTATATTATATTATATTATATTATATTATATTATATTATATTATATTATATTATATTATATTATATTATATTATATTATATTATATTATATTATATTATCTTATATTATATTATATTATATTCTGTTATACAATTTTATTTTAGGTTTATTCGCAAAATGAACAACGCTTTTTCTTTATTTCTCTTGTTCCAACATGTTTGCTCTGTTATTGGTTTTTGTATTGCAGCCGTTCTCATGACAATTGATGGGTAAGCCATGATTTTATAAAAAAAAGTGTTTTATTTTTCTATATTTTTATAGATTTCCTCCAGATTTCGAACATGTTACTAAATCCGGTTGTTACATGATTGTATACATAGTGCAATTAGGAATGTACTGCTATGCTGGGAATTTAATAATTTCTGAGGCAAGTTAAGAACCATGTATTTGTCAAAAAGCTTTGTACATAATAAAACTCATTCGTATCAACTACGGCTTACTAACAATGATATTTGATAATTCTGTGTAGTTTTAAAATTAAAAAAAAATGAATTATTCTAGAATATTCTAAAAATTCTCAAACTATTTTAAGTTTTTCTACTTAGCTTTCTTTCTTTATGCTCTGTTTTAGTTTTTTTATCATTATTTTTGTCTTTTTATCCTATTTCTTTCACTATTTTTTGTTAATTTTTTTTATATTTTTGTGTAAAAAAATATTAGAAAATAATAAGTTTTGCATTTTTTAACGAGAATCTTTTGTTACGCGAACTTTTTGAGCCTCTCTGTATAAATCTAGGAATGAAAAACGACCAAAACTAATGATTTAGATTTGGCAAACAGCCTCGTCTTGGCAACCTTTCAAGTATATTTCTAGATAAAGTGTCTTTGGCCTCCCATTTCCCCTCTCATATATTTCAATATTTTTTTAATAAATAACAAGGATGCGCGGCTGGCCCGTGTTTATAAAAAAAGATGAAATGGAATAGGGCATTTATCACAGCTAAAACGACAACAACACTGCGGCTAATTTATAAAAAAAATAAATTCTTTGTTATTTTCTATTCCTTTGATGTTATCAGTTTCCAAAAATATTTGCGACATATATTCAAATCAAGTTGCTTTATTCGTGTTTTTTAAACTTTTCATTCTTTTTTTATTTAAATTGGTTTTTCATCATTTTTATTCATTCTTTGTTCTTATTTAATACTTTTTATTGTTTCAGTTTATTTTTTTCTTTAAGTTGCTATTTGCTTCATCGTCCGTCTATTAATTCTACACTTTTTGTATCATTTTCTACTTTTTTTATCTTTACATCAATTTTTAATAATTTTTATTTCGGGCTAAAAACTGTCAATTTTGGTTCTAGTTTTACTAAAAAAAAGGTTTTTAGTATAACTCTTTGTCAAAATATAAGATAATAAATAAATAAAACAAAAAAAAATAACTTTGTAATGCCCAAAAAGCAAGATTAATAAGCAATTCAAATTTAAATAAAATTTAATTATGCCCAAATTAATGCAAAAATAATGAGGCTATTTTTGTCAAAATATAAGATAGTAATCAGACTGAATAAATAAAATAATGCCTAAAAAAAAATTAGTGTTTATTTAATACCCAATAATGCTCAAATTTATGCCCAAATTGCTACTCAAATGATAAGCTTTGTTTTTGTTAAAATATAAGATAGTATATAAATTAAATAAAAAGTACTTTAGTAATGCTCGAAAAAAAAGATTAATACCCAATTAATATTTTAATGCCCAATTGTACCCAAATTAATACTTACATTAATGCCCAAATGATCATTTTTTGTCAAAATATAAGATAGTAATTAGTTCAAGTAAGTAAAATACCTTAATAATGCCAAAAAAGACAAGATTAGTACCCAATTAATATCCAAATTAGTACCCAATTAATATCTAAATTAGTACCCAAATTAATATCTACCTACATTAATACTTAAATAATGAAACTATTTTTTGTCAAAATATAAGATATATAATAAATAAGTTGAATAAAATAACCCCTTTGTAATGCTCAAAAAAAAATTTTTACATTTTTTTCTATTTAATTTGTTTTCATAGTTTTTATTCATTTTTGCTTTTATTTAATACTTTTTTTTGTATCAGTTTTCTTTTGTTTATCTTGACATATTTTTTTGTTATATGCTTTAGATTTTCCATCTAAACCACCTCATCAATACCTAACCAGAAAAGAAGCAGGCAATATTTATCTTCCCCAGCCCAAACTTGAACTAATTAAAAATTCTATCTTTTACAATCACAAAAAACTCTTTAATCATCTCCCTACACATTTTAAATCTATAACCTCATATTCTATTTTTCGTAAATCTATTAAATCTTATCTTCTCAACAAACCTTTATACTCCGTAGACGAGTTTTGCGACCTCTAAAAAAAAAAAAAAAAAAAAATTTTTTGGGCAGCGTTAGTCTTGTTAGTTTATTTTTGCTCGCCCAACGATTAATATTTTATCTATTTCTTGCTTTGTACATAAAAATGCTTGTATTTTTCAGTTACAATAAAGCTTATTATTATTATTATTATTATTATTTATTGTCTTTCTATTGGTTCTACGCTGTCCGTATCTATTTCTATTTTATTTTTATACCAATTTATATTGATAATGCTCAAAAAAACAAGATTAATACTCAATTATGCTCAAATTAATGCCCAAATTACTAATTTTTGTAAAAATATAAGATAGTAATTAAGTTAAATAAATAAAATATTTTAATAATGCCTAAATAGGCAAGATTAGTACTCAATTATGATCAATTTAATATCCAAATAAATACATAAATTAATACTCAAATAATGCGACTATTTTTTGTCAAAATATAAGATACATAGTAAATAAGTTGATTACAAAAGTACCTTAGTAATGCTCAAAAAAGTTTTATTAACATTTTTTTTTCATTTTATTTGTTTATCATTATTTTTGTTTATTTTTTGTTTATATTTGATACTTTTTTTGTCTCAGTTTACTTTTGCTTATCTTACCATATTTTCTTGTCGTATGCTTTATCGTCTCTCTATTGATTTTTTTATGTTTATACTAATTTATAATGATTTTTTTTCCGGACTAATATTGTCAATTTTGTTTCCAGTTTGCACATCAATTTACTGAAAAAATCGTTCTTAATTTAACTTTTTGTCCAAATATAAGATATTAATTAAATTAAATAAAAAAGTACTTTAGTACTGCTCAAAAAAAACAAAATTAATACTCAATTAATACTTTAATACTCAATTATCCCTAATTTAATGCTTGAATTAATGCCCAAATGACAATTGTTTGTCAAAATATAAGATAGTATTTAGGTTAAACAAATAAAGTACTTTAATAATGTGAAAAAAAGACAGGATTAGTACTCAGTTAGTATCTAAATTAGTACGCAAATTAATACCCAAATTAATACCCAAATTAATACTTAAATAATGAAACTATTTTTTGTCAAAATATAAGAGACATAATAAATAAGTTGAATAAATAAAGACCTTAGTAATGCCTAAAAAAGATTTTTTAACATTTTTCTCTATTTAATTTGACTTCAAAATTTTTATTTATACTTTGTTCTTATTTAATACTCCTTTTTGTATCAGTTTTCTTTTGTTTATCTTGCCATTTTTTTTTGTTATATGTTTTATCGTCTTTCTATTGGTTCTACGCTGTCCGTATTAATTTTTCTTTTATTTTTATACCAATTTATAATGATAATGCTCAAAAAACAAGAATAATACTTAAGTATGCTTAAATTAATACTTGAATTAATACCCAAATTACTACTTTTTGTGAAAATATAAGATAGTAATCAAGTTAAATAAACAAAATATCTTAATAATGCCTAAAAAGGCAAGATTAGTACTCAATTATGATCAAATTAATATCCAAATGAATACATAAATTAATACTCAAATAATAAGACTATTTTTTTTTCAAAATATAAGATACATAGTAAATAAGTTGATTACAAAAATACCTTAGTAAAGGTCAAATAAGATTTTTTACATTTAATTTGTTTATCATTATTCTTATTTATTCTTTGTTTATATTTAATCTTTTTTTTGTCTGAGTTTACTTTTGCTTAACTTGCCATATTTTCTTGTCGTATGCTTTATCGTCTCTATATTGGTTTTACGCTGTCCGTATCTATTTCTATTTTTTTTATGTTTACACTAATTTATAATGATTTTTTTTTCGGACTATACAGTTTGTTTCCAGTTTTTACATCAATTTACTAAAAAAATGGTTCTTAGTTTAATTTTTTGTCAAACTATAAGATATTAAATAAATTAAATAAAAAAGTACTTTAGTAATGCTCAAAAAAATTAAATTAATACTCAATTATCCCTAATTTAATACTTAAATTTATGCCCAAATGACCATTTTTTGTCAAAATATAAGATAGTAAATAAATTGAATAAAAAATAGCTTAGTAATGTTCAAAAAAGGTTTTCAACATCTTTTTTTATTTAATTTGTTTTTTATCATTTTTATTTATTTTTTGTTCGTATTTAATACTTCTTTTTGTCTTAGTTTATTGTTGTTCAAATTTCTTACTATTTTTTCTTTTACTTCTATTTTAGTTAAAAACCGTCAATTTATTTTAGTTTTTTTATTAGTTTAGATACTAAAACAAATTGTTTTTAGTTTTGTTGTTTGTCGAAATACAATATAATAAATATGACACGGTTCTTTAATAATGCCCAAAAAAACAAAATTAATACCTATTTAATATTTAATTAATAACCAATTACGCTTAAATTAATACTTAAATTAATGCCCATATAATAAAATATAAGATAATACATAAGGATAAATAAATAAAAAATCTTAATAATGCCTAGAAAGACAATATTATGCCCAAATCAATACCCAAACGACAAGATTATTTTTTGTCAAGATATAAGATAGTAAAAAGATGAATAAAAAAAATGCCCAAAAGAGGCAAAATTAAAACCCAAATAATAATGCCTAAATTAATAGACATTATTAAGCCAATTTTTTTTGCAGTCTGGTCAGGTCAGCGATGGGCTAATCTACGATAATTGGACCAATGGAAGGGCTTATAAGTATAAAACTGATAAGCTTATTGTTTTAATTTGTGGACAGCGTCCTGCAGCTATCAGCTTAGGAGGTTTTGCAAATTTGGACTTGGAAAGCTTTGTTCTTGTAAGTAATATATTTTTATAAATAAAATAATAAACTTTCTAATTTTAGGTAATCAAAAATGCAATGTCAGTTTTCACCTTTGTTAATGCTTTTAGACAAATTGGATCGTAGAAATAGTCAAAATAGCGCTTATCAATTATATTTTTAATTAATACTTAATAGATAATTAAATGATTTTAATAGTTTTTTTTTGGTTTTGTACTAAATAATGTTTTTATACATCTAATCTTAGTTCATTGAGTCGTACTAATGAGAGCTAAGTTTGTAAAAACACTTTTAAACATGTTTTTTTTCTGTTATAGTATTTTGATTGTTGGCTCTCGAGCTATAATTGAATTAATTTCAATGATTAATTTTCTATAGTTTAAATTGAACTGTGGGTGGTTGCTCGGGTCAGTGTTACCATCAGACCCCCTCTTGGCAATAATGCATTTGAATACGTCCCACCAAGCAACACCCAGATCCCAGACTATCATTTAGTTAAGAAAAGTATTTCAGATTTCAGTTTCAGTCGCTGAACGGCCGTGCTAAGGAGATGAGTGTTCGATAGTGCGGTCGTGTGAATGCGCATCCTCGTGCGGAAAAATAATGTCAGTGACAAGTAGTGCCATTTTTTCTACAATTTTGTACTTTTTTTTTCTACTAGGGATTCTTTCAGTTAATGCACAAGGTGAGGAATTTAAATTAAAAAAAAATTTTTTAATTATTTTTTAATTTGATAATTAAGTTTAATTGCAATTAACATCAATTAAGGGCACTTGAACGTACCATAATGGAAGGAATGTTCTAAAAATTAAATTGAATCATTATTCTTTTAATTGAAAAATATTAAAAAAAAATTTTCGTTTATTTTTTAATAAATAGATATGTTATTCGTTAGTAACTTTCTTTTTTTTAAATTATGCTTTTTTTGTTAATTAATTTTTTTTTTCAATGATGTTCAAATCGGATATTAAATTGACACTTGACAGTAACAGTTCCCTCCAATTAATTTTTCTTTACTTCAAAACTTCTTCTTATTTTGTTGTTTTTAGTTAAATATTACTTTAGTGTAGTTAGTTTAGTTTACTTATTGTACTCTAATTAAGCTACATTATAGTTTAGTTACTTAGATCTAGTTGGTATGGAAGAATGGTAAATAACTTATCTACCGTTATTAATTTAGTGCTTAGATTTAAATCAGTTTAGTTAGTTAATTAAATTATTTTAATTTATTTAGTTAAATTAGACAAATTATATTAATTTTGCAAAGCTAATTAGCTTAGTTTAATCTAATTTTTATTTATGATCAGTTCTAGTCTTTTTAGTCTATTAACAGTAATCTAGCTAGTAAAATAGCTAGTTTTTATTAAGCTAATATAGTTTTTTTAGTTCAATTTACAAAAGATTAGTTCTATGAATAAGAATTAGTTAATTAAAACTAATTGATTAATTATAAAAAAACTTATAAGCTAATTTAGTTTAACTAGTTTAGTTAAATTGAATTTATTTAATTAATATCCTAAAATAGTTAGATCTAGTTTAATATTTTAATAAAAGAAATAAATATGAGAAAACTCAAAAACAGCTAAGTTTTTTATTTAAGCTAATTTGATTATTTTTGTTTCGTTCTGGAAAAATCTGGTTGAAATAATCGAATATTGTTTGTTTAAATTAATTAATTAATTATTTATAATTAAATTATTTAAACAAATTTGGTTGAAACAAATCTAGTTTGTATGTTATTAATTTAGTGCTTAGATTCAAATCAGTTTAGTTAATTAATTGAATTATTTCAGTATTATTTTAATTTATTTAGTTAAATTAAGCAAATTATATTAATTTAGCTAAGCTAATTAGCATTGTTTTATCTAATTTTAATTTAAGATCAGTTCTAGTTTTTTTAGTTTATTAACAGTAATCTAGCTAATCGAATTTAGTTAATTCAACTACAAGAACTAAATAGTCTAGTTTTTATTAAGCTAATATAGTTTCTTTAGTTGAATTTACAAAAGATTAGTTTACTAATATTCTAATTTTATTGGTTTGAATTAGTTAATTAAAGCTAATTGATTAATTATAAAAAAAAAACCTTAAGCTAATTTAGTTTCTTTAGTTGAATTTACAAAAGATTAGTTTATTAATATTCTAATTTTATTGGTCTGAATTAGTTAATTAAAGCTAATTGATTAATTATAAAAAAAAACCTTAAGCTAATTTAGTTTAACTAGTTTAGTTAAATTGAATTCTATTTTATTAATATTCTAAAATAGTATGATCTATAGTTTAATATTTTAATAAAAGGAATAAATATGAGAAAACATAAAAACAGCTAAGTTTTAATTTAAGCTAATTTGATTATTTTTGTTTAGTTCTGAAAAAATCTGGTTGAAATAATCGAATATTGTTTGTTTAAATTAATTAATTAATTATTTATTATTAAATTATTTAAACAAATGTAGTTGAAACATATCTAGTTTGTATGGAAGAATGGTAGATAGCTTATCTAACGTTATTAATTTAGTGGTTAGATTCAAATCAGTTTTGTTAGTTAATTAAATTATTTTAATTTATTTAGTTAAATTAGACAAATTATATTAATTAAGCTAAGCTAATTAGCTTTGTTTAATCAAATTTTTATTTATGATCAGTTCTGCTCTTTTTAGTCTTTTAACAGTAATCTAGCTAATCGAAGTTAGTTAATCCAACTACAAGAACTAAATAGTCTAGTTTTTATTAGGCTAATATAGTTGCTTTAGTTCAATTTACAAAAAATTAGTTTATTAATATTCTAATTTTATTGGTCTGAATTAGTTAATTAAAACTAATTGATTAATTATAAAAAAACTTATAAGTTAGTTTAGTTTAACTAGTTTAGTTAAATTGAATTTAATTTTATTAATATACCAAAATAGTTTAATCTACTTTAATATTTTAATAAAAGAAATAAATATGAGAAAACTTAAAACAGCTATGTTTTTATTTAAGCTAATATGATTATTTTTGTTTAGTTCTGAAAAAATCTGGTTGAAATAATCAAATATTGTTTGTTTAAATTAATTAATTAATTATTTATAATTAAATTATTTAAACAAATTTAATTTAAACAAATCTAGTTTGTACAGAAAAATGGTAGATAGCTTGTCTAACTTTATTAATTTAGTGCTTAGATTCAAATCAGTTTAGTTAGTTAATTAAATTATTTTAATTTATTTAGTTAAATTAGACAAATTATATTAATTTAGCTAAGCTAATTAGCTTTGTTTAATCAAATTTTGATTTATGATTAGTTCTAGTCTTTTTAGTCTATTAACAGTAATCTAGTTTTTATTAAGATAATATAGTTGCTTTAGTTCAATTTACAAGAGATTAGTTTATTAATATTTTAATTTTATTTGTCTGAATTAGTTAATTGAAACTAATTGATTAATTATAAGCTAATTTCGTTTAACTAGTTTAGTTAAATTGAATTTTATTTTATTAATATCCTAAAATAGTTTGATCTATTTAATATTTTAATAAAAGAAATAAATATGAGAAAACTTAAAAACAGCTATGTTTTTATTTAAGCTAATATGATTATTTTTGTTTAGTTCTGAAAAAATCTGGTTGAAATAATCGAATATTGTTTGTTTAAATAAATTAATTAATTATTTATAGTTAAATAAATTAAATTAGTTAGTTTAGTTAAATATTCGAATCTAGTTAGTACTTATTCTATTCTAATGTTTATTATACCTACGATATATTTTTGTATACTTTTCTGCTTGCAGTTATATTAATTCTCGTTTATTGTAATTTATTAGTTTACTTTAGCATTCTAGTTTAGTTAGCTTAGTGGAATTAACTTGTTTAGTTAATTTAATCAGATCCGGTTTATAGTTTTTCTGAAAAATTTAGTTTAGTTTTATTAATTTTAGTAATTCTTGCTTAGTTAATTGACAGTTGAGTTAGTTTAATTAATTTATTTCAGTTAACTTAATCTAACAGTTCAATGTAGTTTAGATTATTTAGATTACTGATTTAATGTATTCAAACTATTTTATAAATCTAGCTTATTTGTATAATTTAGGTCTTTTTAGTCTAATATCAGTAATCTAGCAAGTCGAGTTTAGTTATAAAAAATAATTTGATTAAGTATTCTAATCTAGTTAGTTAGCACATTCTACTCTATAATTTGTTTAGCTTAAACAGTTTAAATGTTTATGTAATATAGTTAGTTTAGTTATGTTGTTTTTTCGAATTAATCAGATATAGTTTGTTCTTTAATTAATCAGTTATGGTTTAAAAAAAAAATAGTTTAGTTAGCTAGCCTAAACTAGCTGTTGTTGATCAGGTTTAAGCTAGTTTAGATTAGTTAATAAGTTATAATTTCAGGTTAGAAAAAAATAGTTTAATTCAGCTTGTTTGGTTTAGTAAATTTGATATAAGTTAGTTTAGTTTAGTTAATTGAATCTGGTTTGTATGGCTTAAGTAATCTACATAGTTTAGTTTTTTCAATTGCTTAGTTAGCTCTAGTTTGTAAGCAAATTGCACTTTAAAACAGAATATTATTCGTCATGTTTTTCTGGCTGTCGTAATTTTTATCCAATGACAAATAGCCATAGTCAGACAGTATTATTAGTTAAATTTTTAACTACCAATTAGCTATTTCTCCGTACTTTGCTTTTTTTCCATAAATATTTGAGCGAAAAAGACGCTGGAATCGATAAAAGAGTCGTGAAACGATGATGATCTTTTTAAATATTGACGATAAATGGCGACAAACAGCCCTTGAAACTGTTCAGGACATAAAAATAATTAAATAATTTAAAACCCAGCTGGGAACGAGAGTTAATTACTACAACATCTATTATTAAATGCTAGAAGACATTTATTATTCCGGTCTATTTTTTGAAGATTTTATAAACGATTTTAGCTGAATTCAAAATTAATTAAATAATTAATTAATTAAAATTAAGATAACTCTTAATTAAAGAAAATTTGAATTTTTTTTGGAAAAATTTTATATGTTTTTTTTTAATAAGATACTGAGCTTTTGCTATCTAATTATTTAATTGTTTAAATACATAAGTTGCGGTCTATTAAGATTTTATAAGCAAGTTTGCTAAATGTAGATGATTTTTAAATTAATCAATTAATATGTTAAATAAAGTTTTTTTTTGCAATTTTTAATTAAGTAAAAAAAAAATTATCTAATTTTTTAAAATCTCGTACGTCAAATTAGAAAGTTTTTTGTGCATTTTTAAGAAAAAAATTTTGAATTTTTGACATTTTTATCAATAAATAAAATTTTCAAACTAAAAAATGTAAATTAATCAATGAATTAATAAAATTAATTTTTTTAAATTTGGATTGTCAAATTTGTTAAAGTTTTGTAAAAAAAAATAACCAGATAATTTTGTCAGTTTTTTCTGTTTTTTCTAAAGAAGATCTGATTTTATCAATCAAATATTAATTTTTTACAATAATTAATTAATAAAAATTTAAAACTTAAAAAATCCAAATTTCATACCATTTTGAAGTTAATTAATTGATTGATAAATTCAACAATCTTTTGTGTTTAAATTATTAAATTTAAACACAAATTATTAAATTATTAAACAAAAGTGGACTCAAAATTTTAAAATGTTATTTGTTAAATTTCTTAAAGTTTTCTAAAAACAAAATTTGAAAATTTTGTTTAATTTTTGCGTATTTTTTTTATAAAATGGTATTGAGCTTTTACCGTTAATATTATTTTTTAATTAATAAATAAAAATTTAAAACAAAAAACCAAAATGTTTAAGTATCATTTCTAAATTAATTACATACTTAGTTTATAAATTAGATTAAGTCTTCTGTTTTAATTAATTAATTAATGAAGCAAAAGTGAACTCAAAATTTTACAATGTTGAAGGTTCTTAAAAACAAAATATGAGAGTTTTGTCTATTTTTTTGTGTTATTTTTTTATGAAAAAGCTTTGAGCATTTGACATTATTCTATTTTCTTAATTATTAAATAAAAATTTAAAACAAAAAAGCCAAAATAAGTAAGTATCATTTTAAAATTAATTAACAGATTTGAAGTCTTTTGTTTTAATTAATGAATTAATTAAGCAAAAATAAACACAAAGCTTTAAAATGCCATTTCTTAAATTTCTTAAAGTTTTCTAAAAATTTGATTTTTGGTTTCATTTTGTCTTATTTTTTTATTAAATATGACGCTAAACTTTTGACAATAATATTGTTGTTAAATTAATAAATAATAATTCAATACTAAAAAACTAAAATTTATTAATTGATCAATCAATCAATAAAGTTTTTTTTTTGATAGGTTGGCTGTCAAAATTTTTTAAATTTTTGTAAAAACAGAATTAAACTACGTTTTCGGTTTTTTATACTTAAGATCTTGACTTTATTTTTTTTAACTAATAAATAAGAATTTAAAACTATAAAAACTAAAGTTTATATTGTTAATGAATTAAGCTAAGTCAATTGACTAATTATTTAAGAAAAATAGATCTGAAATTTTTAAAATGTCAAGTTAGTGTCAACTTTCTAAAGTTTTTAAAAATATCAGACAATTTTTTACGCTTATGTGTTTTTTTTTTGGAAAAAATACTGTTTTTGACATTTTGACAAAAAAGCTGAAATGTAAATAATTTTTAAATTAATTAATTATTATGTTAAATAAAGATTTGTTTTCAATTTATAAATTAAGAATGAAAAAATTTATTCAATTTTTTGAAATGTCGTGTGTCAATTTAGAAAGTTTATCTGTTTTTTGTGTTCTTTTTAGAAAAAAATATCGAATTCTTGACATTTTTATAAATAAATAAAAATAAAAATAAAAAAATATAAATTAATCAATTTATCAATAAATTAATAACGTCTATTTTTAAATAACAAATTCATTAAATAAAATTAATTTTTTTAAATCTGGATTGTCAAATTTTTTAAAGGTTTGTAAAAACAAAAACAGATAATTTTGTCAGTTTTTTCTGCTTTCTTAAGAAATATCTGATTTTATCAAGCAAACATTAATTTTTTACAATAATTAATAAATAAAAATTTAGAACTTAAAAAAGCCTAATTGTATACCATTTTGAAGGTAATTAATTGATTGATAAATTAAATAAAGTTTTGTGCTTAAATTAATAAATTAATTAAACAAAAGTAGAATAATAATTTTAAAATGTCATTTGTTAAATTTCTTAAAGATTTCTTAAAAGAAAAATTTGAGAAATTGGTTTAATTTTTGTCTAATTTTTTTAGAAAATTACACAATTAAACATTAATATTATTTTTAAATTAATAAATAAAAATTTAAAACAATAAAAGCCAAAATGTTTAAGTATGATTTCTAAATTAATTAATTGATTTATAAATTAAATTACGTCTTTTGTTTTAATTAATGAATTAATTAAACAAAAGTGGACTCAAAATTTTAAACTATTATTTGTTAAATTTTTTAAAGGTTTCAAAAAACAAAATTTGAGAATTTTGTTTAATTTTTGTGTAATTTTTTTATAAAATGGTATTGAGCTTATAACATTAATATTATTTTTTAATTAATAAACAAAACTCTAAAACAATAAAAAAGCCAAAATGTTTAAGTATTATTTCTAAATTAATTACTTGATTCATAAATCAAATTAAGTCTTTTGTTTTAATTAATGAATTAATTGAACAAAAGTGAACTCAAAATTTTACAATGTTAAAGCTTTTTAAAAACAAAATATGAGAGTTTTGTCTATTTTTTTGTGTTATTTTTTTATGAGAAAGCTTTGAGCATTTGATATTATTCTATTTTCTTAATTATTAAATAAAAATTTAAAACAAAAAAGCCAAAATAAGTAAGTATCATTTTAAAATTAATTAACAGATTTGAAGTCTTTTGTTTTAATTAATGAATTAATTAAGCAGAAATAAACACAAATTTTTAAAATGCCATTTCTTAAAGTTTTCTAAACATCAAATTTTTAGAACTTTGTCTTCTTTATGTGTTATTTTTTTATTAAATATGGCTTTTGACAATAATATTATTTTTAAATTAATACATAAAAATTTAATACTAAAAAACTCAAATCTATTAATTTATTAATTGATCAATCAATCAATAAAGGTTTTTTTTAATTAATGAATTAAAACTAAAACTTAAGTTAATTTTTTGAAACGTTGGCTGTCAAAATTTTTTAAATACTTTTTGTAAAAGCAGAATAAAACTACATTTTCTGTTTTTGCAAAAAAATGCAGAAAAGTTTTTGACTTGTTTTTAATTAATAAATAAAAATTTAAAACTAAAAAATACTGAAATTTATATTATTAATGAATTAAATAAAGTCAATTGACTAGTTATTTAGGAAAAATAAAACTGAAATTTTTAAATGTCAAGTTTGTGTCAACTTTCGTAAGTTTTTTAAAAAAATATTAAATTAATTAAACAAAAGTGAACTAAAAATTCTAAAAAATGTCATTTGTTAAATTTCTTAAATGTTTCAAACAACAAACCTTAAGAATTTTGTATAATTTTTGTGTATCTACTTTTTTTTTAAATGGCAATGACTTTTTAAGATTATTATTATTTTTTAATTAATAAACAAAAATTTAAAACAAAAAAAGCCAAAATGTTAAAGTATCATTTCTAAATTAATTACTTAATTTATAAATTAAATTAAGTTTTCTATTTTAATTAATTAAACGAAAGTGGACTCCAAATTTTACAATGTTATTTGATACATTTTTTAAAGCTTCCTAATAACAAAATATAAGAATTTTGTCTCTTTTTTGTGTTATTTTTTTATGAAATAGCTTTGAGCATTTGACATTATTTAATTTTTTTAATTATTAAATAAAAATTTAAAACAAAAAAGCCAAAATGAGTAAGTATTGTTTCTAAATTAATTAACAGATTCGAAGTTTTTTATTTTAATTAATGAATTAATTAAGCAAAAATTAACTCAAATTTTTAAGATGCCATTGGTTAAATTTCTTAAAGTTTTCTAAAAATCAAATTTTTAGAACTTTGTTCTCTTTTTGTGCTATTTTTTTATTAAATATGACGCTAAGATTTTGACAATAATATTATTTTTAAATTAATAAATAAAAATTCAATACTATAAAACTAAAATCTATTAATTTATTAATTGATCAATCAATCAATATTTTTTTTTTAATTAATTAATTAAACTAGATCTTGAACTTAATATTTTGAAATGTTGGCTGTCAAAATTTTTTAAATACTTTTTGTAAAAACAAAATTAAACCACATTTTCTGTTTTTCGCAAAAAGATGCAAAGAAGTTTTTGACTTTAATTTTTTTAATTAATAAATAAAAATTTAAAACTAAAAAAACTGAAATTAATTTTATTAATGAAATAAATAAAGTCAATTGACTACTTATTTAAGAAAAATAAAACTGAAATTTTTGAAATGTTAAGTTTGTGTCAACTTTCGTAAGTTTTTTAAAAGAATCAGACAATTTTTTACGCATAAGTGTTTTTTTTTTTTGGAAAAAAATACTGTTTTTGACATTTTGACTAAAAAACCAAAATGTATTTTGAAGGTAGGTAATGAATTGATTGATAAATTAAACAATGTTTTGTGTTTAAATCATTAAATTAATTAAACAAAAGTAAACTCAAAATTTTAAAATGTCATTTGTTAAATTTCTTAAATGTTTCAAAAAACAAACCTTGAGAATTTTTTTTCATTTTTGTGTATCTACTTTTCTTTTAAATGGCAATGACTTGTTAACATTAATATTATTATTTAATTAACAAACTAAAATTTAAAGCAAAAAAAGCTAAAAACAATTCAATCGATCTCTGATAAGCTAAAAGCTTATCAAAGTAGCATTTTTAAATTAATTACTTGATAAATTAAATTAAGTCTTCTATTTTAATTCGTTAATTAATTAAACAAAAGTGGACTCCAAATTTTACAATGTTATTTGATACATTTTTTAAAGCTTCCTAATAACAAAATATAAGAATTTTGTCTCTTTTTTGTGTTATTTTTTTATGAAATAGCTTTGAGCATTTGACAATATTCTATTTTTTTAATTATTAAATAAAAATTTAAAACAAAAAGCTAAACTGAGAAAGTATCATTTCTAAATTAATTAACAGATTCAAAGTCTTTAGTTTTAATTAATGAATTAATTAAGCAAAAATAAACAAATTTTTAAAATGCCATTTGTTAAATTTCTTAAAGTTTTCTAAAAATTTAATTTTTAGTTTGTTCTTTTTTTGTGCTATTTTTTTATTAAAAATGGCGCTAAGCTTTTGACAATAATATTATTTTTAAACTAATAAATAAAAATTTAATACTAAAAAACTGAAATCTATTAATTTATTAATTGATCAATCAATCAATAATTATTTTTTTAATTAATGAATTAAAACTAGAGCTTGAAATTTTTTGAAATGTTGGCTGTCAAAATTTTTTAAAAATTTTCTGTAAAGTCAGAATCTTTTTGCATTTTTCTTTTATTAAAAGATGCAAATAAGTTATTATTAGGTTATTATTAAGTTATATTATTTTTTTAATTATTGAATTAAAACTAGAACTTGAACCTAATTTTATGAAATGTTGTCTGTCAAAAATTTTTAAATATTTTTTGTAAAAGCAGAATCAAACCACATTTTCTGTTTTTTGCATTTTTTTTTGCAAAAAGATGCAAAGAAGTTTTTGACTTTATTTTTTTTAATTAATAAATAAAAATTTAAACCTAAAAAAACCAAAATTTATATTATTAATAAATTAAGTCAATTGACTAATTATTTAAGAAAAATAGAACTGAAATTTTGGAAATGTCAAGTTAGTGTCAACTTTCTAAAGACAATTTTTCACGCTTACGTGTTTTTTGTTTGGAAAAAAATACTGTTTTTGACATTTTGACTAAAAAAGCTGAAATGTAAATTAACTAATTGATTGATGAATTATGTATATAAAATTTTAATTATTAAATCAATTAGAAACAAGTAGTTTTTTGGGAAAAAATTTATGACCTTTTGACATTATTATTATTTTTTTATTAATAAAAGAAAATTTAAATTAAAAAGGCCGAAATGTAAATTAACTAATTGATTGAGAAATTAAATAATGTTTTAATTAATAAATTAACTTTAAAAAGTAGTCTCAATTTTTTAAAATAGGTTTTGCAAGATTTTTTAAAATAAAATCAGAAACTTTTCTTGCTTTTTGTGTTGTTGACATTGCTTAATTAATTAACTAACTAATTAATTGTTTTACTCTTTGAGTAGCAAACAGGTACGATTGGGAGTTAATACCCTCAGCGATAATAACTGCCGTTAAGCAACACTAATTACAATTACAGCTATTTGCGTATTTGTAATTTTTGTAATTAAGCTAATTAGCAGTTTATAGCAGTAACAATTGAAATGCAAATATTAAGTAATAATTCTGTTAATTGAGATAATTACTCACAATTAATTAGACCACCTCTATGAGTTATTTAGTTGTTAAATGTTTATTTTGTCACAATTACTCATCCCATCACGTTTTTTGTCTTCGTACCAAGAAGATGGTAATGCCACCACAGGTCGCAAAATAAGAGCAACAGAAGCTCCTCTGATTGACAGACCATTATGAACATAAACAAGCCTCTGGGCCCCAAAACTTGTTAGCTAACCTCTCTCAATCGACAAAAGATGCAAATGAATCCTATACCCATCATTTATTTTCAATATACTTATCTTTGCTGGTTTTGTTTCTATTTGGTCATCATCAGGAACAAAACAAGTCAATTTTCAATGTGATTAATGTGACAAATTCTTATTTTTATGTTACAGATTTAATGTGCTGCTCGCATACCACTGGATCTTGCAGGAGTATATGTGAGAAAGTGAGTTTTTTATTTTTGATTTCTTTTTTTCATATGCAAATTGAATGGGACAGGTTCTTGTGCGGAATTTAACAGCTAACTGATAACTGAGCTAGGGTTTTTATCAGAAATTGTTTTGGGAATTTAACCACTAAGCCCAATGAAGATAAAGCTCTCTTATCAAGCGCTTACGCCACGCCCGGGCCTATTTTTTTTGTATTGTTTTCTACTGACATTGTATTAAACTATTATTATTATTATTATTATTATTATTATTTGGGTATCATAAGCCAAAAAAACTTGATCAAAAATACCTAAAAGAGTGTGTGATGCTTCAGGTCAATTTACTTTCTATTTAAAATTGTATAGGTTTAACCAAAAAAAAACTTTTTTTTGTATTTGGTTAACCGGAAAATTAAGGTTTAATTGAATTAAAACTAAATTATATAAATTAGCTTAGCTACATATATAATTGATTAATAGTTTCTAATTAGCAGACAAAATAAGAAACTAAACTGGCTTGAATTAAGCACCAATTAGACTAGATTAGCCTACTATATAAAATACTATATTAAATTAATTAAATTATAATATAGACAAAAATAACTAAACTAGATCAAATAGACTAAATAAATTAAGTAGATTAATATATCTACTAAAAAAAATTCTAAGCAAATCAGAAAAGTTTGAATATTCTATTATATAGGATTTAAGTAATTAATTTACCGAATCAAAATACATTAATTAAACTATAAAAACTAGATAAAACAAACTATATTATTTAAATTATTTGAACTAAGCCATTAAGCTTACTTGATTAACTAGATTTAATTAATTAAAGTAGAATAAGTAAACTGAAAATAAAGATTACAATTTTTAACCAAACTAATTAAATTAAATTAGTTAATTAACTAGAACTAAATCGTTTAAAAAATTAATTTATAAAGTAGACAAGTTGTAATTGTTATTTTTGAAAAACGTTTTAGGCAGCATTTTAACAAGAAATAGGTATAAAAATTTAAACTAGATTAAATCATGTATAATACATAAACCATCTAAACTGTCTAAACTGAAGAAATGGTCTTAATTAGATTTAATTAATTATTGTAGAATAATAAACTAAACTAGCAAGATGAGAATATTTAACTAAATTAAAGACCGAACCAGCTTATTTTGGTTTAATTTGTGAATCAATTAGTTTTAATTAACTTATTTAGACAAACAATCCTACTAGATTATTTAATCTAGGTTTTTGTTAGAAGCACTAAATTGAAGAAAAAACTAATTGGTTTAGTTTTACTAGACTACTTATTTAAACTTAACCAGCTAGATTAGTGTTTTTTTTACTAAAAAAACATAAAATGGCAATCTAAATTATCTAAGTAGGCTAAAATACTATAAAACTAATTAGAATAGATCGTCCTATATAAACTAAATTAGCAAAAGTGCATTTGATAAGTTTTAACTTATTAGATCAAGGGGGGCTTATAAGATTTAATAAAAATTATACGAATTAATAAATTAATTCGTTACGTGATTGGTTAAATTTGACAGCTTAATTTTGCAATTAACTTAATTTGTTTTCTGTAAGCCAATTATAAATCAACTAAAATAATTTACTTGCACTAACTAGATCCATTAAATGAATAAAACTAAACTACCTCTATTAAATAAACTATCTATTAGATTCCTTAAGCCATTGATCAGACTACCGTTTGATCTACAATTACTAAATAAAGGGAGGCTGAATGAAAAACAAAATCAAACTCTTAGTCTGATTAAACGTGTTTAGATTGACATTTTTGTTTCTGGGCTTCTGTCACGTCAAACTAGCACCACTACTACAGCCTCTCTTTATCTAAATAATTGTGGATCACACGGTACTTTAGTTTGATTAACTAAATAAAAATAGTTTAATTGGAATAAGCTAACTAAACTAGATCTAAATAGAAATAAAGGTCTTAGACCAAATTCGAAACAAAAAAAATATATAAATAAAAACTATATTTTCTTAAAGTTTTTTTTATTAAATTAACTAAAATATTGCTAAATTACTTAAGCTATATATACTAGACTAAACTAGACAATAATAGGTTATGGATGGAGCAGCATTGACTGGATTTAATTAATTAGAATAGAATAAGTAAACTAAAAAAACTATGTTTACTATATAGATTAGAATTTTTAACTAAACTTGTTAACTAAATTAGCTTATATAGTTTTTTTGTAATTAACTACAATTAACTTATTTAGATAAACAATACTAGATTATTAAAACTAGATGTTTGTAGGAAACTATAGTAGCTTTAATATAAACTAAACTGTGTACTTATGTAGTTCTAGTAGTTTGGTAAACTAAACGCAACTAGCTAGATAAATTTTAGTAGACTAATAAAAAGACCAGATCTGATTACAAATACTAAAAAAATTAAATAATTTAAATTGAATTAAGCAAAGTAAACTAATTAATTTAAATAAACTAAAATAAACAATTAAATGATTAGGCTAGATTAGCATTATACATGATCAAACTAAATAAACTAAAGAAAAAACATCAGTAAATGAGTTTAATCTTATTAGATTAAATTATAAATAATTTAATTAAACTAACTGAACTATGCGAACTAAACTAAACTAAATCTTCTAAATTAATAAAATTATTCTTTATATATTAAATAAACTTTTAAGATTTTTTTAAAGCATAAAAACTAGATTAGAGTAACTAGCTTAATTGGACTTGGTTAACTAAACTAAAATGCTAAAAAAACAATTTTTTTGCTGAACAATTGTCTAGAACTGCAATTAACAAGTTGTAATTTTTGTTTTTAAAAAACGTTTTAGGCAGCATTTTTACAAGAAATATGTATACAAAATTAAACTATATTAAACCATAAACTATCTAAACTGTCAAAACTGAAGAAATGGTCTTAATTAGATTTAATTAATTAAGACCATAAAGTAAAATAAAATAAGTTAACTGAAAATAAAGATTACAATTTTCAACCAAACTAATTAAATTAAATTAGTTAATTAACTAGAACTAAACTGAACAACATTAAATTATATTAAACCATAAACTATCTAAACTGTCAAAACTGAAGAAATGGTCTTAATTAGATTTAATTAATTAAAATAAAATAAGTAAACTGAAAATAAAGATTACAATTTTCAACCAAACTAATTAAATTAAATTAGTTAATTAACTAAAACTAAACTGTGTAAAAAATAAATTTATAAAATAGACAAGTTGTAAGACAAGAAATATGTATAAAAAATTAAACCATGCATAATACATAAACCATCTAAACTGTCTAAACTGAAAAAATGGTCTTAATTAGATTTAATTAATTAAAGTAGAATAAGTAAACTGAAAATAAAGATTACAATTTTTAACCAAACTAATTAAATTAAATTAGTTAATTAACTAGATCTAAATCGTCTAAAAAGTAAATTTATAAAGTAGACAAGTTGTAATTTTTATTTTTGAAAAACGTTTTAGGCAGAATTTTAGTAAGAAATATGTATAAAAAATTAAACTATATTAAACCATGTATAATACATAAACAATCTATAAACTGTTCAAAATGAATAAATGGTCTTAATTAGATTTAATTAATTAAAGTAGAATAAGTAAAATAAAGATTACAATATTTAACCAAACTAATTAAATTAAATTAGTTAATTAACCAGAACTAAATCGACTTAAACGTAAATTTATAAAGTAGACAAGTTGTAATTTTTATTTTGGAAAAACGTTTTAGGCCGGATTTTGGCAAGAAATATGTATAAAAAATTAAACTAGATCAAACCATGTAATACATAACCCATCAAAACTGTCTAAACTGAAGAAATGGTCTTAATTAGATTTAATTAATTAAAGTAGAATAAGTAAACTAAAAATAAAGATTACAATTTTCAACCAAACTAATTAAATTAAATTAGTTAATTAACCAGAACTAAATCGTCTAAAAAGTAAATTTATAAAGTAGACAAGTTGTGATTCTTATTTTTAAAAACGTTTTAGGCCGCATTTTAGTAAGAAATATGTGTAAAAAATTAAACTAGATTAAACCATGTATAATGCATAAACCATCCAAACTGTCTAAACTGCAGAAATGGTCTTAATTAGATTTAATTAATTAAAGTAGAATAAGTAAACTAAAAATAAAGATTACAATTTTTAACCAAACCAATTAAATTTAATTAGTTAATTAACTAGATCTAAATCGTCTAAAAAGTAAATTTATAAAGTAGACAAGTTGTAATTTTTATTTTTGAAAAACGTTTTAGGCAGCATTTTAGCAAGAATTATGGATAAAAAATTAAACTAGATTAAACCATGTAAAATACATAAATCGTCTAAACTGTCAAAACTGAAGAAATGGTCTTAATTAGATTTAGTTAATTAAAGTAGAATAAGTAAACCGAAAATAGGGATTACAATTTTCAACCAAACTAATTAAATTAAATTAGTTAATTAACTAGAACTAAATCGTCTAAAAAATAAATTTATAAAGTAGACAAGTTGTAATTTTTATTTTTAAAAATCGTTTTAGGCCGCATTTTAGCAAGAAATGTGCATAAAAAATTAAACTAGATTAAACCGTGTATAATACATAAACCATCTAAACTGTCTAACCTGAAGAAATGGTCTTAATTAGATTTAATTAATTAAAGTAGAATAAGTAATCTGAAAATAAAAATCACAATTTTCAACCAAACTAATTAAATTAAATTAGTTAATTAACTAGAACTAAATCGTCTAAAAAATTTATTTCTAAAGTAGACAAGTTGTAATTTTTATTTTTAAAAAACGTTTTAGGCTGCATTTAAGCGAGAAATGTGTATAAAAAATTAAACTAGATTAAACCATGTATCATACATACATAAACCATCTAAACTGTCCAAATTGATGAAATGGTCTTAATTAGATTTAATTAATTAAAGTAGAATAAGTAAATTGAAAATAAAGATTACAGTTTTCAACCAAACTAATTAAATTAAATTAGTTAATTAACTAAAACTAAATCGTCTAAAAAGTAAATTTATAAAGTTGTAATTTTTATTTAAAAAAAAACGTTTTAGGCAGCATTTTAGCAAGAAATATGTATAAAAAATTAAACCATGCATAATACATAAACCATCTAAACTGTCTAAACTAAAGAATTTGAATTACATATTTAATTAAAGCAGAATAAGTAAACTGAAAATAAAGACCAGACTAATTAAATTAAATTAAATTTGTTAATTAACTAAAACTAAATCGTGGAAAAACTAAATTTTAATTAATCTATCAAAGCTAATTAGACTAGATTGGCATTATAATATAAATTTTAGAACAAAAAAAAAAATTAGACTTGAACTATACAAACTAAACTAGCTTTACAATATTAATAAAACTAATCTAACTATATTAAATAAACTAACACATAAGCAAGCTTAACTAGATTAAACCATTAATTACTACTGGATTAATACTTGTTTCTCTAATACTTATTATTCTTACATTTGTAAGAATAATAGGTGCTGACAAATCTCTTTCATCAGAGTATAAAACGAAATAAAATATAGAGAGATAATAAAGTGACATTTCTTGTTTTGATGCATATGCCTTGATTGAATGAGCTTTCTGTGGTTTTATAAAAAAATAAATTGTTTAGTTTTAATACAGCTCACATTGCTTAAAAAATGTTGACACGTTTGAAAAAAAATGTCTGTGAGGAGCCAGCACGTTTACCTGATTTAACACTCAATAGGGCTGCCGCAAACAAAATGATTTTTTAATTGAGAAATTAAAAAGCCTCTTCAAATAAAGTAAAATAAAGTAAAATAAAGTAAAATAAAGTAAAATAAAATAAAGTAAAATAAACTAAAATAAACTAAAATAAACTAAAATAAACTAAAATAAGCTAAAATAAACTAAAATAATCTAAAATAAACTAAAATAAACTTAAATAAACTAAAATAAACTAAAATAAACTAAAATAAACTAAAATAAACTAAAATAAACTAAAATAAACTAAAATAAACTAAAATAAACTAAAATAAACTAAAATAAACTAAAATAAACTAAAATAAACTAAAATAAACTAAAATAAACTAAAATAAACTAAAATAAACTAAAATAAACTAAAATAAACTAAAATAAACTAAAATAAACTAAAATAAACTAAAATAAACTAAAATAAACTAAAATAAACTAAAATAAACTAAAATAGAATAAAATGGACTAAAATAGACTAAAATAAACTAAAAAAAATTGAAATAAACTAAAATAATAATGATCAACAACTCTAGTAAGATGAATCAATTTTTAGATCAAGTTTCTTTCTTTTTTTTTTGCAAATAAGTAATTGTACTATGTTCTTCTATGTTAAAAGCGATATTATGTTACAACTTACTGCATGGCATCAAAAACATGTGTTCTACAACTATTATCATTTGTTCCAGCTTCTTGAAACTGTATATTTGCTTAGGACAAGACAAATAAATAGCGGAGGAGCACTTGATAAAAACGTTCCAGAAATAAAAGCCGTCTACAAATTATTTACTAAGTAAACATGCCGCCAACTTAAATTTATTAGTTTAGAAAGCTAAATGAGTAGTTTTTTATATTTCTGGAAGAACAGTCGATAAAGTAGTGGTAGTGCTTTGAAGATCAAAGAGCGGCGGCCACTTTGGGGCAGGTTGCCACCCTAATGGGGTTGACAGAAATAGCTTTTTCAAGTACTTCCTTCGCAAAATTAATTTCACTAAAAGCCTAATAAGATATTGGAACGCATTTTTATAGACCAATGACTGCATTTATTGTCTCTAACTTGTCTCAATTCTTCTCTTCCTCTTCTTTTCCTTCTTATGGTCAACCCTCCCTGTCCCGGAGGCACAGCAATTTTCCTGGATTCAAAAACCATTACGGTCTTTGACAAGTAATGATATTGACAATATTATTTACTAAATCATATAAAAATTGTTGAAAAACAAACTTTTAATTTTCAATTAGTTTAAAATCCAATTTGAGGATTGAAACAAAGAAAAACAAAACAAATTGGGTTTTAAACCAAATAGACTATACAAGTTTGTTTTTTGAAAAATCAAGCTAAATTACTATCTCCCCACGCATCTGCGAACATATTATTTGAATTGTTGGATTTAACATTTAAAAACATTCGAACAATATGACCTGAACATAATAATGCCGCTTTTTGTACTTTCGCGAAGATTTTTAAATCCAAATCTAAAATTTTGAGATTTTTACTTAATGATATGGATACAACACCCATATTTGAAATAACTAAAGGTAAAGTTTTTATTATTTTTAAATTCCAAAGAGCCCTAATGGCCACCGAAAGCAGCAAATATTTAGCCATTTATTATTATTATTATTATTATCATTGTTATTATTATTAATATTTCATTTGTGGTGTTGTACACTTGAAATAGATGGTCAAGTTTCCCGATCTATCTAATTTTCTGCGACGTTATTATTAAAATGATTATTTTATGTTCCATCCTCCCTGTCCCGGAGGCACAGCAATTTTGCTGGATTTGAAAATCATTACAGTCTTTAACAAGTAATGACAATGCTGCACAAATAACTTTTTCAGTAATATAAAAATGGTTGGAAAAATAAGCTTTCAGTTTTCAATTAGTTTAAGAACCAATTTAAGATTTTAAATTTATTTTTATAATGATTAATTATCAAAAAAATGACAATGCAAATTTGTCATCATAGATGCAGTTGCATGTTGCCAATTGTCAATATATTATGCCATTAACATACTTCACCGGAACCCTTGTCAGCGACAAACATCCGGTCACGTTACTTGGACGTTTAAAACAAAACTTGCAATTACTTCTACGTTGTGGGTGGTAATTGTTTTTAATAATTTATTGTCATAAAAAAGTCAGGAAGCAGGCACTTTTTCAATTCTTAATTTTTTGATGTTCATAGAATGTTTTTAGTGTCTATTTTATTTACAACTCTCCGGAAGATTGCTGACAATCGGTTTAGTTTTATGGCTGTTCAAGTATCTTGTCTCCCACAAGATGAGAGATGAAGAAGGAATATTGTCTTCAGGTTGGGCTGGTTGTTATTTTAGTAACATTTCTCGTTGTTACCCACATTTTGACTAGGTTTTTTCATCAGTCAGACATTTTGTCACAAAATTAAAGACGAGGAATGGTACCAAATGAAGAAAACTTAAACAATATGAGGAGTTTTTAATGCAAGAATAGGAAGAAAGAAGAAAGAGCAAATGAGAAAACGAAGACAAGAGACAAGAAAGTGAATAAATACACTACCTATAGTATTACAAGGATTTTTCGTAACAATAAATATAATATAAGTCATCAACATTCGGTCATTTTGTAACAAAATTAAAAAGTTTTTGAGGAAGTATATTATAAAGAAGGGAAAAAGTGTAACAATATGAGGAAATTTCAATGCAAAAAAGAATAATAGAAAAACTTTTGAAAAGAAAAAGCAAGCCAGAAGAGGAAAACAAAAAAAAACAAAGTAAATAAGCATCAGAAAATACATATAACAAAAAACTACAAAAATTTTTTTACAAAAGATACGTCATCATCATTCAGACATTTTGTAACAAAATTGAAATATTTGAATTAAAATAGGGATAAGAACAATATTACAATAAAAAGAGATTTCAATGCATGGGTAGGAAATTTAAAAATAAGAAGAATATAGAAAAAAAGCAAAACGCAAAAAAAATGACAAAAAGTAAGAAGGATACTTATAACACAGCAAAGAAGAATAAATAGACTACTATAAATGTCAATTATTAAAACGAGAAAAAAACTAGAAAAAAGTATATTAAATTTAAGAGTGGTAAAAGAGCTATAAAAACATCTAATAAAGAAACAAAACAGGAAAAAGGAAGAAAGAGTAAAAAAACCCAAAAAAATGTAATCAAATATAGAAGAAATCTCTACTTATAGTAAAACAAAAGGGAATAGATAAACTACAATAAATGCTACAAAAAATATCGTCAACCGGCCATTTTGTAAAAATTTTTTATTTAAATATGTTAAAAACTGATATATAAATGTGATATGAGAAAAATTTAATGCAAAGATAGAAAGAAAAGGACTTAGAAGAAGAAAATAATCAAAAAATGAAAACAAGAGACAATAAGATAAATAAGCACAAAAGAATAATCTACCTAACAGAAAGAAGTAGATACACGAGGCTAGAATAAATATTAGAAAAAGAAAGAGCAAGCCAGAAGAGGAAAGCAAAAGACAACAAAGTAAATAAGCACAGAAAATACATCACTCATGATATAACAAAAAAATACAAAAATTTTTTTACAAAAGATACGTCATTATCACTCAGACATTTTGTGACAAAATTAAAATATTTGAATTGAAATAGGGATAAGAACAATATTACAATAAAAAGAGGTTTCAATGCATGGGTAGGAAATTTAAAAATTAAAAAAATATAGAAAAAAGGAAAAAAGCAAGACATATGACAAAAAGTAAGAAAAATACTTATAACACAGCAAAGAAGAATAAATAGACTACTATAAATGTCAATTAATAGAACAAAAAATTGAAAAAGAAAATCAGTATTAAATTTAAGAGTGGTGAAAAAGCTATAAAAATAACTAATAAAGAAACAAAACTGGAAAAAAAAGAGAAAGAGAAATAAAAAACACAAAAAAGTAATCAAATATAGAAGAAATCTTTATTTATAGTATAACAAGAGGGAATAGATAAACTACAATAAATGCTACAAACAATATCATCAGCCGGCCATTTTTTAAAATTTTTTTTTTTTTAAATTTGTTAAAAAGTGAGATATAAATGTAGCGATAAGAGAAAATTTTTATGCAAAGATAGAAAGAAACGAACTTAGAAGAAGAAAATAATCAGAAAATAAAAACAAGAGACAATCAGATAAATAAGCACAAAAGAATAATCTAGCTAACAGAAAGAAGTAGATACACTATTAAATTTATTTTCAAAAAAGTGGCAAGCAAAAAAAAATGTTACATTGGAATGAAATTTTTATTTAAAAGTTGAAGCTTTACAATAAGAAAAACATAATAAATAGAACAAAAAAAAAACAATAGAAAAACAAAACAAATGATAAATAATAACAAAAAAAAATAGATAGATTATAATGAATAGCAAAATAAAAGAAGAACAGTAATGTTTTGATAAATTTATTTTTTGATTTATTTTTTTTATTTATTTGATTTATTTATTTGATTTATTTTTTTTCCAAAAGAAAGAAGAGTCACCAGTCAGCCATTTTGTAACAAAATTAAATAATTAAAAAAAAAATAGTTGAAGTAAAAAAAACAAATCGGAAATTGAAACAAATAACAAGAAACTGAAGACAGATACTCGTAACATACTAAAAAACAATAGATAGACTACAAAGTTAAAACTTGAAAAAACTAAAAAGATTAAGCAGTGAAAGGCTATAAAAATACATAATAAAGAAACAAATGAAGAGAAAATAACATTTTGATAAAAAAAGTGAAAACATTTTCTTCTAGTTTCTTCTTTTTGTAGTTTTTTAACTGTTTTTCTTTTCTTTGATTTGACTATTTGGTGATCAAAAATGGCGACCATCATGTTTACAGATATTTGAGACATTTTTCTGACAAAATTTTGTTAAACTTGAACTAGAGTTTCAATGTCAACATTAGTTGTTATTTGTATAATAATGGTTTATAACATCTTCTTGTCTTCGGGTCAAAAACGATGACAAATTTTACATAATTTATCACAAAACTGAGGATAATTTGAAAAAACTTAATTAATCTTAGCTTCGTATTAAAAGAAACGAATAAAGAGAAAATAACATTTTGATAAAAAAAGTGAAAACATTTTCTTCTAGATTCTTCTTTGAATATTATTTTACTTTGTGATCAAAAATGGCGACTAGTACGTTTACAGATATTTGAGACATTTTTCTGACAAAATTTTGTCAAGTCTGAACTTATAGAGTTTCATAACTATTTTGAATGTCAACATTAGTTGTTATTTGTATAACAATTGTCTATAATATTTTCTTGTCTTCGGGTCAAAAAAGATGACAAATTTTACATAATTTATCACAAAACTGATGATAATTTAAATTTTTTTAATTAATCTTAGCTTCTTATCAATTATTTTGACTTTATTTGGTCTAACTATTTGAAATTACATTAATAATTGAAAACGTCACAATAATAATAATATCTAAGAAAAAACATAATAAATAGAACACAAAAAAACAATAGACAAACAAAACAAATGATAAGTAATAATACAAAAAAATTTGTAATATCAATAACAAAGAAAAAGAGATAAATTACAATAAATGGCAAAATAAAAAAGAGCAGAAATGTTTTGATAAATTTATTTACTTGCTCCAAAAAAAAAGTCACCAGTCAGCCGTTTTGTAACAAAATTAAATAATTTAAAAAAAATTAGTTAAAGTAAAAAAAACAAATGAAATATAGAAACAAATGTCAAAAAACTGGAGACAAATACTCATAACATACTAAAAATAATAGATAGACTACAATGTTGAAACTTAAAAAAAAAACAAAAAAGATTAAGTAATGAAAGGCTATGAAAATACATAATAAAAGAAACGAATAAAGAGAAAATAACATTTTGATAAAAAAAAGAAAACATTTTCTTCTAGTTTCTTCTTTGAATATTTTTCTATTTTGTGATCAAAAATGGCGATTATCACGTTTACAGATATTTGAGACATTTTTCTGACAAAATTTTGTCAAGCTTGAACTTATAGAGTTTCATAACTATTTTCAATGTCAACATTAGTTGTTATTTGTATAATAATTGTCTATAATATCTTCCTGTTTTCGGGTCAAAAAAAAAGACAAATTTTACATAATTTATCACAAAACTGATGATAATTTAAATTTTTTTAATTAATCTTAGCTTCTTATCAATTATTTTGACTTTATTTGGTCTAACTATTTGAAATTACATTAATAATTGAAAAACGTTACAATAATAATAATATTTAAGAAAAAACATAATAAATAGAACACAAAAAAAACAATAGAAAAACAAAACAAATGTAAATAGATAGAAAAGAATAACAAAGAAAATTAGATTGATTACAATAAATGGCAAAATAAAAGAAGAGCAGAAATGTTTTGATAAATTTATTTACTTGCTCCAAAAAAAAGAAGAGTCACCAGTCAGCTGTTTTGTAACAAAATTAAATAATTTAAAAAAAAATAGTTAAAGTAAAATAAACAAATGGGAAATAGAAACAAATGACAAAAAACTGTAGACAAATACCATGATAAAGAATAATAGATAGACTACAATGTTGAAGTTTAAAAAAAACAAATGAGATTAAGTAGCGAAAGACTATGAAAATACATAATAAAGACACGAATAAAAAGAAAATAACATTTTGATAAAAAAAGTGAAAACATTTTTTCCAGTTTCTTCTTTTTGTAGTTTTTTAACTGTTTTTCTTTTCTTTGATTTGACTATTTGGTGATCAAAAATGGCGACCATCACGTTTACAGATATTTGAGACATTTTTCTGACAAAATATTGTTAAACTTGAACTTTCATAGTTATTTTCAATGTCAACATTAGTTGTTATTTGTATAATAATTGTCTATAATATCTTGTTGTCTTCGGGTCAAAAACGATGACAAATTTTACATAATTTATCACAAAACTGATGATAATTTCAATTTTTTTAATTAATCTTAGCTTCTTATCAATTATTTTGACTTTATTAGGTCCAACTATTTGAAATTACATTAATAATTGAAAAACGTTACAATAATAATAATATTTGTGATGGTTAATTAATTTTGTTTCTCGCTTAGGCCGTATTTTTCTGTAAATTTAGGAATGAAAAACGACCAAATCTAGTGATTTACATTTGGCGACTGGCTTCTCTTTCCCTTGGCAAAATTCCAAGTATATTTCTAGATGAAGTGTTTTTATGCCTCTTTTCCTTCTCAGCCATTACAATTTTTTTTTGTTTTTAATAAATAAGGAAGATTAAAAAGCGTATAAAAAAAGATGAAATGGAAGAGGGCATTTATCACACCTAAACCAACAAATATCGGCTAAATTAGCCATGGAAGGTGTGGTAATATTTTTGGAATATTTTTGGAACAGATACTCAAAACAATGTGAAAATTATGTTATGAATAACGCTCGGAATTAATAATAGGTCTCTATTGAAGAAAATAAGTTCCTTGACCCGACTCTTTGATAAAGCAAATTGAGTTAATAGACAATAAAAGCATTCTGAATAATCTTCAATGTTGTTTTTTAACTCCTATTCTTAATTCACAAAGCAGGCTTGTTTTAGAAAATAAAAATTTAATTCACATTCTAGACATTCAGAGGGGGGGGGGGGAAGTTGATACTGCGATAAAAAGTATATCGGTCTTCAACGGAAATGGTTATCAAATTAACGTTGATTGGCGGCGAAATGAAGAAAAAAAGATTATTTCAATGGTTTTAAGACTTAATAATACTTGCAGAAAAATTCCAAAAATTTTTATACACAGGCTTATGCTTTAACGCTTCAAAAATTTTTAGCGAATCACAAGAAAGCAGCAGCTGACGTCACAATAGTAGTAAATTGGTGGATAGGCACAATGTAAATTTTGCTATAAGAAAAGTAGTGCTGGGATAATGCTAAAACCCACTAATAATTTTAACATAACCTAGTTTAGAAAAAAAAGATTACACTGTTGTCAAATATACGTTTTTTCTTGAAAAGTAGCGGACCATTTTTCAAAAAGAATTTTGCGTTATTTTAAAATTCATTCTAAGTATTTATTCAAGAAACGTTTAAAGCTAGACTATTCTCACAAGTGCGATACGTTCCTCATATTGATATCCGCATAATGGTCCATTAATATTAATGAAGCAAAGCTCAGACATTGTTCATGACGCAATTTTATTGTGGTTTGAGAGAACAATGCAAATAGGAATTTTTAAAGCAAAAATCCAATGGAACAGACATGACTTAAGCAGATTTTGTAAAACAAAATTTTCCATAATGAATTTTTGACCAGTTTGGCGGTTTTCAAGGAAAAAAAGTTATATTTGGCAACAGTGTAAGCATTTTTTATCAAAAACTGTTAACTGAGAAAATGAGACAATAGAGTTTGCCATATTGGATATAAGATGACATAATTTTGCTTATCGCATTTCGCTTATCAATTTGATACTAATATTGTAGGGATTGTGTTGTTATCTCTTTTTTTTCTTTGATTGTCTACATTTGCTTTCTTTACCTTTCTTTTCAAAAACCTTTTTTTCTCTCATATTATTTCTAAATATTCTGATATGACTAAAAAATTGTAGAAAAATAAATTTTGATTTTAATTTTTTATAAACACTTTTTGGTCAAACTATTGTTTGTTGAGTGAAAAAATTTTATGTTTGACAACAATGTAAACAGTTTTTACTTTTTATTTCTTTGCAAAATTTTGAATTATTTTTTTTTTTGGTTGTTCTCTGATAAACTATTTTTTGTAAAATAAATTTTGATTTTAACTTTTCAGACAGTGTCGGCTGTTAATAAAAAAAAAAGTATATTTGATAGCAATGTGAGAATTTTTTTTGTTTTACTTTTTTCAAGAAATGTTTTTTTTTAATTTGTTTTTTTAGATTATCGCTATGTTTTCTCATATGGCTAGACTGATTTTTGTAAAATAAATATTGATTTTGAGTCTTTAGTCAAACAGTCGGTTGTTAAGAGAAAAGAACATATATTAGACAACAATGTAAACATTTTCTATTTTCTATGAATAAACTAATTTTTGTAAAATAAATTTTGATTTTAATTTTCTTGGAAGCGTTTTTAGTCAAACTGTCGGTTGTTAAAAGAAAAAACTGTATATTTGACAACATTGTAAATAATTTTTACTTTTTTTCTTTTTTTTTATCAAATATTGTTTTTCTTAGATTATCTCTATGTTTTATCATATAACTTGACTAATTTTTGTTTTTCAAAATTTCAATTTTACAGAAAGCGTTTTCTACCAACTGTCGGTTGTTATGAGAAAAAAAACGTATATTAGACAACAATGTGAACCTTTTCGATGTTTTTTCTTTCTTTTTAAAAATTTTTTTTCAATTTTTTATAATGGAATTTTAAACTTTTTATTTTAATTTTGCAAAAAGCATTTTTAATTAAACCGTCGCTTGTTTAAAGAAGAAAGTGAATATGTGACAGCAATGTAACATTTTTTACTTTTTTTTTCTTTTCAACAAATTTTTTATTTTTTATTTTTTTTTAGATTATTTTTGTTTTTTCAGATGCTTATGTTGTAAAATATGTTAATGTTTGAAAAATAAATACTGATTTTAATTTTACACAAAGCATTTTGGTAAAACTCGGTTTTTAAGAGAAAAAACGTATATTAGACAACAATGTGAACCTTTTCTATAATTTTTCTATCTTTTTAAAAAAAAATTTTTTTTTATTTTTTATAATGGAATTTTAAACTTTTTATTTTAATTTTCCAAAAAGCATTTTTAACCGAACTGTCGCTTGTTTAAAGAAGAAAGTGAATATTTGACAGCAATGTAAGATTTTTTACTTTTTTTTTCTTTTCAACCAATTTTTTCTTTTAAATTTTTTTTAGATTATTTTTATGTTTTTTTATATGCTTATGTTGTAAAATATGTTAATTTTTAAAAAATAAATATTGATTTTAATTTTACACAAAGCATTTTGGTAAAACCCGGTCGTTAAGAAAAAAAAAACGTATATTAGACAACAATGTAAATCTTTTTTGTTTTTTTTTCTTTTTTTTTAAGAAATTTGTGGTTTAATTTTTATTTTTTATTATAAAAGGTTAAAATTTTGAATTTAATTTTCCAAAAAGCATTTTTAACCAAACCGTCGCTTGTTTAAAAAAGAAAGTGTATATTTGACAGCAATGTAACATTTTTTACTTTTTTTTTTTTTCAACAAATTTTTTCTTTTAAATTTTTTTTTTATGTTTTTATATATGCTTATGTTGTAAAATATGTTAATGTTTGGAAAATAAATATTGATTTTAATTTTACACAAAGCATTTTGGTAAAACTCGGTTGTTAAGAGAAAAAACGTATATTAGACAACAATGTAAATCTTTTTTATGTTTTTTTTTTTTTTTTTAAGAAATTTTTGTTTTAATTTTTATTTTTTATTATAAAAGGTTAAAATTTTGAATTTAATTTTTCAAAAAGCATTTTTAACCAAACCGTCGATTGTTTAAAGAAGAAAGTGTATTATTTGGCAGCAATGTAACATTTTTTTCTTTTTTTTTCTTTTTCACAAATTTTTTTGATTATCTTTATGTTTTTTTATATGCCTATGTTGTAAAATATGTCAACGTTTGTAAAATAAATATTGATTTCAATTTTACACAAAGCGTTTTGGTAAAACTCGGTTGTTTAGAGAAAAAACGTATATTAGACCACAGTGTAAACATTTTCTATTTTGCTTCTTTTTTTCTAAGAAATTTTTATTCTATTTTATTCTAAATTATCTCTACGTTTTTCCATATGGATAAACTAATTTTTAAAAAACTAAATTTTGATTTTAATTTTTTGCGTTTTTAGCCAAACTTGTTGTTAAAAGAAAAAACTGTGCATTTGACAACATTGTAAATAATTTTCCCTTTTTTTTATCATATATTGTTTTTAAAGTGTTTTTCTTAGATTATCTTTATGTTTTCTCATATAACTAAACTAATTTTTGTTTTTCAAAATTTCAATTTTACAGAAAGCGTTTTCGACCAACTGTCGGTTGTTAGAAGAAAAAAACGTAAATTAGACAACAATGTAAACCTTTTCTTTGTTTTTTCTCTCTTTTTAAATTCTTTTTTTTATTTTTTATTATGGACTTTTAAACTTTTGATTTTAATTTTTCAAAAAGCACTTTTAACCGAACCGTCGCTTGTTAAAAGATGACACTGTATATTTGACAACAATGTAACATTTTTTACTTTCTTTTCTCTTTTCAATAAATTTTTTTTTAGATTAACTTTATGTTTTTTTATATGCCTATGTTGTAAAATATGTCAATATTTGTAAAATAAATATTGATTTTAATTTTACACAAAGCGTTTTAGTAACACTCAGTTATCAAGAGAAAAAACGTATATTAGACAACAATGTAAATATTTTCTATTTTGTTTCTTTTTTCAAGAAATTTTTATTTTATTTTTTTTCTAAATTATCTCATATGAATAAACTAGTTTTTATGAAATAAATTTTGATTTTAATATTTTAGAAGGTTTTTTTGTCTAAATTGACGGTTGTTGAGAGAAAAAAAATTAAGTTTGACAACAGTGCAAACATTTTTCACTCAAAAGCAATAACTGACAGAGAAATAGTGTCGTTTGCCATATTTTGCTTATCGCGTTGATGTTCATATTATAAAAATTGTATGTATTTTTTTTTAATTATGTCTGCTTATTTTGCTAATTATTATTTTTTGTTTTTGTTTTTTAAACTCTCTTATTTATATTTTTCAATAAAAATTTTATCTTTGTTTTTATACTTGATATATTTTTTCGCTCTTTTTTCTTGTTTTGTCTTTTCATCTCTTCCCGCACTGTTTCATTGCTGTTTTTAATATTTTTGTTCTATAATTTTGTTTATACATTTATAACTTTTTATGTCTCTTTTTAGGTAATTTTTATTTTAAATTGTATCCACGTTTTCTCAAAACAAAAATCTAATAATTATTTTATAGCAAAATCATGGTTGTTACGAAAATTCTCCAAATGAAATTAATTCTAGATTTATAATACATAAAAAGTTATACCCCAAGTATCTCATAATGACTACACAAATTTGTTTCCAGAAGTGAGGGAATTAGCAATCGTTTTCTAAATAATATTTTGAAAAAATAAGTTTCAGATTTGCAACTTTAAATAAAGTGCTGCCACTGATGCAACTGATAGGAATTTGAAAAAAAAAATAACTCATTTAAAATCTAGTCACAAATTAAGGGCTGGTCAGTAATGGCCCCAGAATAAGAATAAGATGTCAAAAACCACGTATCCAACCGGAAATGGTTTTAGGAAAAAGCCCCAATTCCCTGCATACTAAGCCCCCATTGTAAAGGATGTAATATTTCTATTTTATATAAATTTTTTATTGTTATTTCCTGTCGAAAAATCTCTTAGAGAATCCATAATAATCTTTTTTTCTAAAAATATTTTCAATGAACGCATTTGAAGCGTATAACAAAGAAAGTATTGTGAAATGTTTAGTTTAGGATTACTGCCCCATTGTCGCACCATAAATAAGAGCAGTATGGGGTCTTTAAGCACTTCTAAATCTGTCACTCATGGCGGAAATGTGGAAAAAGCGCTATGAATGGAGTTCCTGGCTCGATTTACACTGATCTCTTTAATTCTGACGTCAAAATAGTCGTCCTGCAGCTGCTGAGGCCTTTTTCGAACAAAGACTGCTAATGGTTAGATTAACAATTAAAATAATAAAACGGTTATGAAAGCTATTATGATTTAATGACATCTTGAGAAGAATTGTAGTTTTACATAATTTTGGTAAGACCTATAATCATCAAATCGTCATTGCTTTCATAACTTTTTTACTATTTTTACTGTTAATTTTTAAAAATTTTATAAAAACTGTTATGTCTAAATATCAGAAATATATTATTATTAGCTCTGATTCAGTTCATAACTCAAAATGAAATAAAGTGGTATTTCCCAAACAAATGCCATTCTTTGTTTTTATATTTTTGACATCAATAGAACACGCCATTTGTTATCCAGAAGCATTCTTGAATTTCAGATTTATGTTACAACATCCTGAAAGCTGTAAGCTCTTATTATAACACTCATCGTTGAGTTATTTATAGGAATATATCTGAACAAACAAGAATGAGCTCAAATGTGATAATACAGAGTGTTTCAAAAAAAAAATTCCATTATGGTTTGGTTTTGGAATTATTCTATTTGTCTGTTGCTTTTGTCCCACTATTATATAAATCGGAATGCGATAAGCAAAATGACATCATTTTTTGTTTTAGCGCACTATTTTCGGAAAAAGTCTATAATAAAATCTTAATAGCTCAACAATTATTGTAAATTTTTCAAGATGCTATAACTCACGCTCTAAACTGTTTAAACTATCGATGGTATTTTGTAAACACTCGCGTCAATTGGAAGCAAAACACTTTGACAGATGTGCTGCTATAAGATGAAGCAACAAACAACAATAAAATCTGTTGTATTCAAAAATAGTTTTTCCAGATGGCGTCACAATTAGATTTTGACGGATTTAAAGCCTGAAAGGCTCTTTTTTTGTATCGGTTTCAATTCGCGAGGTATTAATGTCGACTGTAAATTATGTCAAAATAAAAAGTTTGACATTTACGGCTGTGGGATAAACAAAGATCGTTAAAAAGCCCATGAAATTTTTAATACTTTAGCACTTGTTAGCCTTATTGGGAATAAATAAACCTTTTATTTTTTATTAACCATAGACGCTTAGATGGGTGATTAAATTTGACTAGGAATTACAGTAAAAAAATCAAAAAGCCAAATGTAGATCAAAAAATCTTTCACTTTGAGTATGTAGGGCCGTACTTAAATTTCTGCTCTTATAATTCTTTGTTACTCAACAATACACCTAATCTAATAAAGCTGTTAGCTGCTGCAACAGAGGAAGAATACCACATTATAACGTTATGCCATTTGGGCTACTATAATCTATCTCACATAAATTTTTCAAAAATAGGCTTAAAAATTGCAGATTTTTTAAAAAAATCAAGTGATATCAAATCTCAAAAATTACTCTAATCTCTCTGTATCGTTTTTCTAAAGAAGAAAAACTAATAGCTTATAGTGTTTTGGGTAATTCCATTGCTTGGCTATAAGCTGCTGCACACAGAGGAAGAATACCACATTATAACGTTATTCCATTTGGGCTACTATAATCTATCTCACATAATTTTTTTAAAAATAGACTTGAAAATTGCAGATTTTTTAAAAAAATCAAGTGGTATCAAATCTCAAAAATTACTCTAATCTCTCTGTATTGTTTGTCTAAAGAAGAAAAGCTAATAGTTTATAGTGTTTTGGGTAATCCCATTACTTGGCTATTAGCTGCTGCAACAGAGGAAGAATACCACATTATAACGTTATTCCATTTGGGCTACTATAATCTATCTAACATAAATTTTTAAAAATAGACTTAAAAACTGCAGATTTTTTAAAGAAATCAAGTGGTATCAAATCTCAAAAATTACTCTAATCTCTCTGTATCGTTTTTTTGACGAAAAGAAGCTGATAGTTTATAGTGTTTTGGGTAATCCCATTGCTTGGCTGTTAGCTGCAGCAACAGAGGAAGAATACTACATTATAACGTTATTCCATTTGGGTTACTATAATCTATCTCACATAAATTTTTAAAAATAGGCTTGAAAATTGCAGATTTTTTAAAAAAACCAAGTGGTATCAAATCTCAAAAATTACTCTAATCTCTCTGTATCGTTTTTCTAAAGAAGAAAAGCTGATAGTTTATAGTGTTTTGGGTAATCCCATTACTTGGCTATTAGCTGCTGCAACAGAGGAAGAATACCACATTATAACGTTATTCCATTTGGGTTACTATAATCTATCTCACATAAATTTTTAAAAATAGGCTTGAAAATTGCAGATTTTTTAAAAAAATCAAGTGGTATCAAATCTCAAAAATTACTCTAATCTCTCTGTATCGATTTTCTGAAGAAGAAAAGCTGATAGTTTATAGTGTTTTGGGTAATCCCATTGGCTATTAGCTGCTGCAACAGAGGAAGAATACCACATTATAACGTTACTCCATTTGGGCTACTATAATCTATCTCACATAAATTTTTAAAAATAGGCTCAAATGGTATTAAATCTCAAAAATCACTCCAAAATCTCTGTATCGTTTTTCTGAAGAAGAAAAGCTGATAGTTTATAGTGTTTTGGGTAATCTCATTGGCTATTAGCTGCTGCAACAGAGGAAGAATACCACATTATAACGTTATTCCATTTGGACTACTATAATCTATCTCACATAAATTTTTTAAAATAAGCTTGAAAATTGCAGATTTTTTTCAAAAATCAAGTGGTATCGAAACTCTAGAATTACTCTAATCTGAAGAAGAAAAGCTGATAGTTTATAGTTTTTTGAGTAATCCTATTGCTTGGCTATTAGCTGCTGCAACAGAGGAAGAATACCACATTATAACGTTATTCCATATGGACTACTATAATCTATCTCACATAAATTTTTAAAAATAGGCTTAAAAATTGCAGATTTTTCAAAAAATCAAGTGGTATCAAATTTGAAAAATTACTCTAATCTCTCTGTATCGTTTTTCTGAAGAAGAAAAGCTGATAGTTTACAGTGTTTTGGGTAATCCTATTACTTGGCTATTAGCTGCTGCAACAGAGGAAGAATACCACATTATAACGTTATTCCATTTGGACTACTATAATCTATCTCACATAAACTTTTCAAAAATAGGCTTGAAAATTGCAGATTTTTTAAAAAAATCAAGTGGTATCAAATCTCAAAAATTACTCTAATCTCTCTGTATCGTTTTTCTGAAGAAGAAAAGCTGATAGTTTATAGTGTTTTGGGTAATCTCATTGCTTGGCTATAAGCTGCTGCACACAGAGGAAGAATACCACATTATAACGTTATTCCATTTGGGTTACTATAATCTATCTCACATAAATTTTTAAAAATAGGCCTGAAAACTGCAGATTTTTAAAAAAATCAAGTGGTAACAAATCTTAAAAATTACTCTAATCTCTCTGTATCGTTTTTCTAAAGAATAAAAGCTGATAGTTTATAATATTTTGGGTAATCCCATTGCTTGGCTATTAGCTGCTGCAACAGAGGAAGAATACCACATTATAACGTTATTCCATTTAGGCTACTATAATCTATTTCACATAAATTTTTTAAAATATTCTTGAAAATTGCAGATTTTTCAAAAAAATCAAGTGATATCAAATCTTAAAAATTACTCTAATCTCTCTGTATCATTTTTCTGAAGAAAAAAAGCTGATAGTTTATAGTTTTTTGAGTAATTCTATTGCTTGGCTATCAGCTGCTCCAACAGAGGAAGAATACCACATTATAACGCTATTCCATTTGGGCTACTATAATCTCACATAAATTTTTAAAAATAGGCTCAAAATCTGCAGTCATTTTAAAAAAATCAAAGTGTCAAATCTCAAAAATTACCATAAAGATCAAAATTTCGTAATACTTGACTTGTTTTTTTTTTCCTATAATTTCTACACACTGGGATCTACAACTTTTCCGATAAAAAGTGTTACATTTTGTACTTGGATGTAAAATATGAATGGTCGGTTTACATTAAAGTGCCTTTTTGGCGTCGCGCTCAAAATTCGGTCAACAGCTAAAATAGACATGGATTAGTATCATTCGATTTTTATAGAAAATAATTCTTACTCGCATAAGTAGCAACAGCCGCTTCTACTCCTTTTTCGTCCAACTGTATAAACCCTTTTTGGACTACCAATTGTACAGCAATGTCGCCCTTTTCCCCAGCTATTCCGCTCAGATCAGCTTCCGAAGGGCTGAAGATTCTATGAATTTTTAGCTGAAATGGTTTAATTGTTAAAAACCCAAAAAATTGGGCATTACCCACCTGTTGTAGAATTGGGTTTAGAGTAGTTTCGGTTTCTATTTTGAATTTTGGTAATGATAGAATCAGATATTCATCCCTGTAATTTTGTGGGGCTAAAACTTCGTTCATTTTTCTCTCAAGGGTTGTAATACCATTTAGTTTATTGGGTAGGACAATAACCATTTTGGCCTCTTCTGAATCGAATGGTATTTCCAGAAATTGGGCATCTAATTGATAGTTTTCGCTGAATTTAAGAGGATTTGTATTCCAGGATTGGTACATAGTGTCAACTTGAACAGATGAATCAAGGCTTGTATGGAATATTTTTTTTTGTGTTTGATGCTTTATAAAGGCGTTTTCCCATGAAGCCTTGAAATATAAGGCATTAACCAAAACTGCAACTGTATTGCCACTCAAAACACTTGGTTTTATCAGATTTTTGATTTTATTGGCTGTTTGTGACTCCACCCATTGGTTAATAGTATTTGCTGCAGCGGTATTTGCGGAAAAGTCTACATTCTCCAGACCAGCATGGTATGACGTTGTTGCCAATTTTCTGAAATTTTCCACAATTTCTACACCATTGGCTATGTATATTTTATTGGCTGTATGAAGGGTGTATGATTTATCAGACTCTAGTTTCTCCAGAATCGTCCTGATTAAATTTGAAGGGTCTTCGGGAAGCCTTAGGGCATTTCCAATTTCAAGAGCTGTTTCCCCTTTTGCCCCATTTTGAATGAGAGCTAAGATAATTTCGACGGATAATGGACTAAAGAAGACATTGCCATTTTTGGTATTCACCACTTTCTGCAATTTTTCACTAATTATCTACTAAATTGGTCATTTTGCCACTAACCTGAAATATTGACGCTGCAAATGTCCTCTGTCTGTTAGGAATTTCCTCAGAATTTGCTCCAATTATCAACAATGCGACCGAAATTAGCAGAAAACAAGTGAAAGTCCTCATGATTCTGCTTCACTCTATGGCACAACTTGTGAAAAATTGAAGTTTTATGGCAGTTTCATTCATTTATAGATAAAATGATGACTATCGGGTTTTGCCGCAAATTCTCATTATCATCTCGAGGCTAGAAACCGCGATATCGTATCTTCCGTCTGTTTTTCCAACGGTTTTAACACTGAAAATAAATTTATTTTTAAAATGACTCTTAGATAACATTTATAATTTGATAACCTTGCTTCTAATTGGCATTCACTAATTTAATTGCCACGTTTTATGCTGATTTTTATTCCATAATTGATAGTCAATTATCGTATTTTTTTATTTATTATGGTAGTCATGTCTAGGTTGTTGCTGTTGTTGTTGTTGTTATGTATGTGGTGCTTTGCCATAATTACAAGTACTCGATGAATTCAGTTATAGAAGGCTTTACAGTTTACTGATCACCGATGAAGCACGGTTCCACTTTAACAGATACGTGAACTCTTAAAAAGCAGGCATTAATCCAAAAACCTGTATAAGGCAACCTATCTATTTTTTGTTGTTGCTTTGTTTACGATTATAATCGCAGCGTGTTTTAACACCTTTCATAATTTTTCCTTTCCAGCTGTACAATGTACTTGTTTGTGACGTTTATCGACAAATAAATTTCGTCAGGCTGCAATAAGTAGTGCTTCAATAGTCACCACAGCGTGCTTTTTTTTCCATTGGCGCACATGTGGAGCGCCCAGCGTGAGAAATACCATATATTCTCCACGCTTTTTATTAGGTTTTTAATTTTACAGCCTACGACATGTTGCAATTGCAAGATCTACCTACATTTAACCTGTTAAACATGTTTCTCACCCAAGCCCTCTTCTGCCAATGTCTTTATGAACAGATTTAATGTTTTGGGGTCTCGTAATGAGAAATAGAGAGCTTTCAGAGCACATGTAAAGCTGTTAGCTATTTCGAGTGTGATGAAAGATAAATTGAATACATTTCCTCTTGTCGAACGAATGAATTCACTCGAATTTATTATAGGGATTAAGTGTCATAATTTTTTTATTAAGAGCTTAAGGCTGGGACAGACTAGTGGAACATGTTATGCGATTTGTCGTTAGACAGTCTAGTTCTTTATGAAGATTATACCAGGATTTGACTGTAGTCTGCGACAGAACATCATAGCAAGCATTGCCATATGAGGCGTTTTTTTCACGCGGTCTCCAGACTGGTTAGTTAATACACTCTAGAAAACTAGACGAGACTACGGTAGAAGAGACTAGACTAGACCAAATTAGACTAGACGAGACAACACTAAACTGGACAAAACTAGACTATAAGAGAAGATTATATTGCTATAGTTATCTTTGAACGGTTTGTGGAAGGTCTATATACTTAACCAGGTTTGTTGGTTAGTACACACTAGAAGGCTAAACTAGGGCAAGACTAGACTAGACAAAAAAAAACTAGACAAGACTAGACTTAGGTCTATATACTTAACCAGTTTTGTTGGTTAGTACACACTAGAAGACTAAACTAGGACAAGACTTGACCAGACGCAAAAAGACTAGACAAGACTAGACTTATGTCTATATATTTAGCCAGGTTTGTTGGTTATTACACACTAGAAGACTAAACTAGGACAAGACTAGACTAGACGAAAAAAGACTAGACAAGACCAGACTTAGGTCTATATACTTAACCAGGTTTGTTGGTTAGTACACACTAAAAGACTAAACTAGGACAAGACTATACCAGATGAAAAAAGACTAGACAAGACTAGACCTAGGTCTATATACTTAACCAGGTTTGTTGGTTAGTACACCCTAGAAGACTAAACTAGGACAAGACTACACCAGACGAAAAAAGACTAGACAAAACTAGACTACATGAAACTAAACTAGACGAAAAAAGACTAAAAGATTAAACTAGACTAGGAGAAAAAAGAATAGACAAGAGTAGACAAAAGAAAACTAGACTAGACAAAAGAGGACTAGACGAGACGTGACTAGACTAAACTAGACTAGACTAAATGACTGCGTTTTACAAGTTATCCTTAGACTGTTTATGAAAGATCTAGACTTTTATTTTAGGTTTCGTAGATAATCTCGTAGGCAAAAATTGGTCTAAATAGACAACTCTAATCACAAAACGCAAAACTCACTCAACATGTGTACGAAGCTTTAGCGTTTTTTTTTTTTTTTTTTTGACAAATTTGTTTTTTATGTTTTGAACAACAGCTGGCACTCATTATTTACGCAGCACTTTAACCTTGTCAGAAATATTAATGAATGATATGGAATTTTATAATTCTAACACAATAGACAACATGCATGGCTAATGGCAACACTGTAGTTTGTTTCAATTTAGACAAAAAAATTCATTGTATTACGCTAAATTTGCTGGATTGCTCATAATATTAATAATGCCACTAGGAGCAACAGTAAATAAATTAAATATGAGCATATATATATATATATATTGCGTGCAGCTTGACACTCTTTTAGGATATTACGCATGTCAGTTTGATTGCCAACTATATATATATACAATATACATATATAAACACTTTAAATACTCTTTGAAAATATATTTCTTGTTAACTTATTTTTTTGCGGTAAAATTGGCATTTAGCTCACGGATGCCAGCTTGACTGTTAGTTATATAGTTTATACAGTATATTTATTTGAAAATGCAGAAATTAATACATTTATTGTTCAATTAACTAAGTTGGAGTACTAATCTTGACTAACTGAACTGAATCTATCAAATCAATTTTTATATTGTTTATTAACTAAATCAGATCAATTAAACTGAACTCAATTGAACTAGTTAAGTAGAATTAGATATTGGACCAGTTATTATTGAATCAATTAAATTACAAAATGTAAATAGTATCAATTAAATTATATTAACTAAACCTGTTCTAATAAACTAGATTTAGCTAACGAAAATTGGGTGATTAAACTTAACTAACTAAGTACTAATATAAAATAAAAATTAAATCAATAGAAAATTTTAATTTAATTAGTTAAAATACATTAGATATAATTAAAATACTTAAGTTTTTTAAACAATTAAACTAATTTTTTACTATTACTTATTAAACAAATTCACTAAAATTAACTCAATCATCAAACATTAAAATTAAACTAATTTAACTAATTAAAAAAGAGTAGCTAGGCTAAATTAACAAAATTGGAGTATTATTCTTTACCAACTAAACTAAATCTGCTAAAACAAATTTTATAAAACTTGCAAACTATAACTGAACTAGTTTTAACTAAAATAGTTAAATAGAATAAACTAGATCTTATATTAAGTAAATTATATTATATTAACTAAACTAAACCAACTAAACTTGACTTAACTATCTATAATAGAGTCACTAGATTAAGTAAGTTTAAATACGAAGTTTGGATTTATTAAACCAAATTATATTAAAGTTAAATAAACTAGATGCAGTTAAGTAAACTAAACTATTCTATAACAATAAGTTAAATAAATTACAAACAGTAAATTACACCTTTTAATTATATCATATTAACTTCATCAGATCAAATAGAAAAAAATAAACAAAATCTAACTAATTAAAATAGAGTAACTATAGACTAAATTAATTAAAGCAGAGTATTAATATGAACTAACTGAGCTAAACCTACCAATACAAACTATATTAAAAAAATTAGATAATAGTTACTTAATTAATTCTATCAATTTGATTACTTAAGTAGAATAAACTGTTGAGCTGCATTTTATAAGTTAATTATTTGGTTTAACGTAAATACGTTAAACCAAACTGGTATTATTAAGAACCAGTTAAATTGTTTTAACTAAACCTGTTCAAAGAAACTAGATTCAGCTAACAGAAATTGAGTGACTAAACTTAATTAACGAAGTACTTACATTAAATAGAAATCATATCTATAGAAAAATTTTACTTAATTAGTTAAAATATGTTAGATTCAATTAAAATAGTTAAAATTTCCAAACTATTAAACTATTTTTTTAATAATAATTTTATTAAATTGTTCATAGTAAATAAAACCTATTCAATAAAATTAACTCAATCATCAAACATTAAAATTAAACTAATTTAACTAATTAAAAAAAAGTAGCTAGACTAAATTAACAAAATTGGAGTATTATTCTTAATCAACTAAACTAAATCTGCTAAAACAAATTATATAATAAATTTAAACCAAATTGAATAAGCTACTTTAAATGAACTGAACTAGTTTTAACTAAAATAGTTAAATAGAATAAACTACATAATTTACTAGATATTAACTAAACTAAATCAAGTAAACTTGACTCAACTATCTATAATAAAGTCACAAAGTCTAAATACGAAGTTGAACTAACTAAATTGGATGTATTCAACCAAATTATATTAAAGTTAAATAAACTAAACTAATAAATAATATTAAAAAATTAAGTAATCTAAATTAATAATAAGTTAAATAAATTACATACAGTAAATGAAACCTTTTAATTATATCATATTAACTAAATCAGATCAAATAGAATAAAATAAACAAGATCTAACTAATTAAAATAGAGTAACTATAGACTAAACTAACTAAGACGGCGTATTAATATGAACTAACTGAGCTAAACTTACCAATACAAACTATATTAAATAAATTAGATAATAATTACTTAATCAATTCTATCGATTTGATTAGTTAAGTAGATTAAACTGTTGAGCTAGATCTATTATTTGGTTTAACGTAAATAAAACCAGTTAAATTATTTTAACTAAACTTGTTCAAAGAAACTAGATTCAGCTAACAAAAATTGAGTGATTAAACTTAATTAACGAAGTACTTAAATAAAATAGAAATTATATCTATAAAAAAATTTAACTTAATTAGTTAAAATATATTAGATTCAATTAAAATAGTTAAAATTTCCGAACTATTGAACTATTTTTTTAATAATAAGTTTTTTAAATTACTTAAATTAAATAAAACCAGTTATTATTGAATCAATTAAATTACAAAATGTAAATAAAACCAATTAAATTATATTAACTAAACCTGTTTAAATGAACTAGATTTAGCTAACAAAAATTAGGTGATTAAACTTAATTAACTAAGTACTAATATAAAATAAAAATTAAATTTATAGAAAATTTTAATTAGTTAAAATACATTAGATTTAATTAAAATAGTTAAGATGTTTAAACACTTAAACTAATTGTTTACTATTACTTAAACCAATTCACTAACATTTATTATTCACTAACAGTAAACAATTATATCATATTAACTAAATCAGATTAAAAAGAAAATAATAAACAAGATCTAACTAATTAAAATAGAGTAACTATAGACTAAATTAATTAAAGCAGAGTATTAATATGAACTAAGTGAGCTAAACCTACCAATACAAAATATATTAAAAAAATTAGATAATAGTTACTTAATTAATTCTATCGATTTGATTAGTTAAGTAGATTAAACTGTTGAGCTAAATCTTATAAGTTAATTATTTGGTTTAACGTAAATAAAACCAATTAAACTATATTAACTAAACTATCAACTTAATCAAGTGTCACAAATAAACTAAATTCAACTGACTAAAATAGAATAGATAGACAAAATTAAACTAAATAGTTATCAAGACTAAACTAAAATATCTAAAAAAAATATTTAAATTTTATTATTTGAATTTAATAAACTACAGTAGATTAACTAAACCAGCTTTGTTTGATATAGTTAAGAAATAGTTAAGAAAGCTAAACTACTTTACAACATATTTAAAAAAAAAAGACATAGAACTAATTCAATCATCTTAACTAAACCAGATAAGAAAAACAACAACATTACTTAATCAAAATAACGCAACTAAACTAATCTAACTAAGTAGAAGCACTGAATTGAGCTAACTAAATCAAATTCCACAAGATAAATTTCTAAAAGCTTTCTAATTAATTTTTTAGACAAACTAAACTAGTTTGTCTAAATTAAAATTATATAGCCGAATAAACTATTGAAAAAAATTGAAAAAGTAAACACAAAATCAATTTTTTGTGTTTATTATATATATATAACATAATATACATACCACTTCAAGTATTATATAAATAAAAACTATATACTATATATATATACATATATATATATATACTACATATATAAACATAATATACATAACACTTTAAGTATTTTTAGGGAATAAGTTTTTTAATTAAAAGCACTAGACGAGACTAGACTGGACAAAACTAGACTAGATTAGACTAGACTAGACTACAGTACAATACAGGTACCTAGGTTGCACAATACTGGTGATAAAAATAAAATTGTTACAATATTTAAATTAATTTGTAATATTTAATTTTTAATTATATATTCGTGCATATATACTATGTATATATTTGACTCACAAATTGGCATCCTTTTGCGGTAAACTTGGCAACAAGCGCACGGATGCTAATTTGACTGTCAGCTTTATATATATACATATATGTACACTATAATTTTTTCTTAACAGAATGCACAAATACATGTATAGCTCAATTAGAAACAAAACTATATATTTTGTGTTTTTTTTTTCAAATTCCAACAGATCTTCTCTAAACAGAATAACGTAAATCATGATTCCGATAAGAGACACAGATAAATATGATTTGAAAGCAGCAGGTACGACGACACCCTGATGCGAGCCATGCCTTACATTGTTCGCGACCTTCGCATGCTCTTTTGTTTTGTCTTTTATTTGAGAGATGAAAAAAAAAAAAGAAATATGTTTTGGGGGGCCCTACCTGCTATTGAATAATTCAATTAATTATCGAAACACGTCCCAGTGTCTAACGTCTCATATAAACATATCAATTTTATTTAACATAACAAGGCGTAGGTGGGGTATGCCATCGACATCTTAGTACAGGATTATTGCACAACGAGGAATTTAATGGGGGCGAAGGAGTCTTTTTGTTGATATTATTGACCGTTCATGGATTGGAAAAGGGCTTGCCAGACAATGTTTTATTATTTTGACACATTATATTTAGGGATTTGGAGTGCTGGGTGGGTAAAATAATAATAATAGTATTTTATATATACATACTAAAATAATAAAATATGTTTTCTCAGTTTTACAAGTTTTTATTAGATCGGACAATCTATTGGTGTTTCTTCCTATTTTTATTTTTTGTTTAGTTGCTCTTTACATTTTTTTGTTATATTTACTATACTGTTCTATTCTTGTTTCTCTGCTTTTCTTTTAATTTTGCATTTAATTATCAAACTTTTTTGCTTGATTTATCTGGTCTCTGTTTCATTTACTTTTTGTTTGATTTTTCTCATTTTTTATGCAATTGCATAGATTTTGTTTTTTTTCAGTTTTTTTTCATTTATAACTTATAACATTGGTGATTCTTACTATTTTTATTTTTTGTTTAGTTGCTTTTTACATTCTTTTGTTATATTTACTACACTGTTCTATTCTTGTTTGTCTTGTTTTCTTTTAATTTTGCTTTCAATTATTAAATTTTTTTGCTTGATTTATCTGGTCTCTGTTCCATTTACTTTTTGTTTGATTTTTCTCATTTTTTTTGCAATTGCATAGATTTTGTTTTTTTCAGTTTTTTTTTTATTTATAACTTATAACATTGGTGTTTCTTACTATTTTTATTTTTTGTTTAGTTGCTTTTCACATTCTTTTGTTATATTTACTATACTGTTCTATTCTTGTTTGTCTGCTTTTCTTTTAATTTTGCATTTATTTATCAAATTTTTTTGCTTGATTTATCTGGTCTCTGTTCCATTTACTTTTTGTTTGATTTTTCTCATTTTTTTTGCAATTGCATAGATTTTGTTTTTTTCAGTTTTTTTTTATTTATAACTTATAACATTGGTGGTTCTTACTATTTTTATTTTTTGTTTAGTTGCTTTTCACATTCTTTTGTTATATTTACTATACTGTTCTATTCTTGTTTGTCTGCTTTTTTTTAATTTTGCATTTAATTATTAAATTTTTTTGCTTGATTTATCTGGTCTCTGTTCCATTTACTTTTTGTTTGATTTTTCTCATTTTTTTTGCAATTGCATAGATTTTGTTTTTTTCAGTTTTTTTTCATTTATAACTTATAACATTGGTGATTCTTACTATTTTTATTTTTTGTTTAGTTGCTTTTTACATTCTTTTGTTATATTTACTATACTGTTCTATTCTTGTTTGTCTGCTTTTCTTTTAATTTTGCATTCAATTATTAAATTTTTTTGCTTGATTTATCTGGTCTCTGTTCCATTTACTTTTTGTTTGATTTTTCTCATTTTTTTTGCATTTTGTTTTTTTCAGTTTTTTTTTATTTATAACTTATAACATTGGTGATTCTTACTATTTTTATTTTTTGTTTAGTTGCTGTTTACATTCTTTTGTTATATTTACTATACTGTTCTATTCTTGTTTGTCTGCTTTTCTTTTAATTTTGCATTTAATTATCAAATTTTTTTGCTTGATTTATCTGGTCTCTGTTCTATTTACTTTTTGTTTGATTTTTCTCATTTTTTTTGCATTTTGTTTTTTTCAGTTTTTTTTTATTTATAACTTATAACATTGGTGATTCTTACTATTTTTATTTTTTGTTTAGTTGCTTTTTACATTCTTTTGTTATATTTACTATACTGTTCTATTCTTGTTTGTCTGCTTTTCTTTTAATTTTGCATTTAATTATCAAGTTTTTTTGCTCAATTTATCTGGTCTCTGTTTCATTTACTTTTTGTTTGATTTTTTTTATTTTTTTTGCAATTGCATAGTTTTTGTTTTTTACAATTTTTTTTCATTTATAACTTATAACATTGGTGTTTCTTACTATTTTTATTTTTTGTTTAGTTGCTCTTTACATTCTTTTGTAATATTTACCATACTGTTCTATTCTTGTTTGTCTGCTTTTTTTTAAATTTTGCATTTAATTATCAAAATTTTTTACTTTTGGTTGGTTTATCTGATCTCTGTTCCATTTTCTCTTTGTTTGATTTTTATCATTTTTTTTGCAATTTCATTGTTTTTGATTTTTTCAATTTTTTTTCAGTTATAACTTATAAAAATGCTTATAGTTTTAGATTAAATTAGATTGTAATACACCTAATTGGCTATGTTTACTATCACAAATGGAAGTTTTCCACTTAATTTAGTAGTAACAGTGTAAACATAAACCATTTTAATTTGACATTTGTAAGAAAATAAGTGGTAAAGCATCATACCTCGCTCAATGATCTAATTTTTCTAAATTTAAACCAAGTGCTGTTGACTGCCGACGCGAGGACCGTCTTAATGAATCCAATTAAGTTGTTTTTTTTTATTGTTTCAGATATCATTAGTGAAACATGCTGCCGATGGAAGCCTGAGAAATCAGACAATACAAACAGTTCGGAAATTTTGCTCGCCACAGTTGGTAAGAGGTTTTTTGCAAAAAAAAATCACTAAAAAAAAGTCATTTTATTGAAAAAAGAAAGAATTAATTTTGTAGAAAAACAGCTTTGACGACTCAAACTATAAATTTAAACACCTATAGTCTATTTTCTTCAGTATCTTCAATCTAGAGTAGATAGAGATAATATTCAGAGCCATAAACCTGGAATTTTTAAAATAGCTTCTTCGTTGAAGAAGAAGAAATGACATTCAAAAGACTTGTCCTTTTGGCTTATCTCTTGACATCAATCAAACTTGAGAAAGTGACAGGAATCTTGTCCTCTTAGCAGCCATTTGGATGTTCTGGATTGTGTTTTCTACACATAAAACCGGTTGAATACACTTGAAGAGATTTATTATACTTTAAAATAAAAAAAAGATATTATCTTTTGTAGAAGATATTTGAATATAATATTGTTTATTTAAAATGGTGAAGACGTAAATTACTGAGGGATTTATTATACCTACCAAACTATATAGTAAATAATAATTACAAATTATGTACGACTGATGAGTTCTAATAAGACCAAAACATTGTTTTGTTTCAGATCACATTTTGGGAGTGCCTAAATGCAACATTTAAAGGTGAGAATTCTCAATTGCTTAAACAATACTATAAATAAAAATTGTTTATTGTTTTTTCACAAAATAATAGACACGTTTACTTTAATTTATTGTGATATTATGCTAAGGTGTGTTGTCTACGATTTTTGTATAATTTATAACGATGTCTTTATTTAAATTAAGTTTTTTTTAGACTGAGGTTTGTTTTGGCAATTATTAAGAAAAGTTTTAAAAATTGGGTATATTTCGGCCGCACTTTTAAATAAGTGAGGTTAAGAAAGTAATTTATTTAGGTTATATGTATAATCTGTTGAATGTATGAATGTAATAATAAAAACACATCAAAAATAAAATTTGTAAACGAAAATTGGCAATAAACCGCGCAAAAATCTATTTTTTTTTAATTTTTTTTAAATCTTTTTTCTGTATGAATATGTAACACAAAAATTTTTATGTTGTCTTTATCTTTATTTTTTCACTGTTTCTTTTTTTCAACATCCAGTTCCTGTCTCTTTTTGTTTTATTCAATTTTTTTCTTCTTTTAAGAGTTTATTTTAAATTTTATTTAATAAAATATTTTATTAAATAAAGATATCAACTTATAGGCTATAATAGCATATTTTTGGCCGAATTAGAAAACAGATGAAGAAAAGCCGCAGACAAAAAAAAATAAAATTCTTTCCATTCCTTCTTAATTTTTTTTTGTTTTTTAATGGTTGCTTTCTCTTGATTCTTTTTTGTTTTTTAAAGAAAGTTGCAGTTTTTTGTTTTTTCTTGCTTTATTTATTTTTGACAATAAACCGCGCAAAATTCAATTTTTTTATAATTTTTTTTTAATATTTTTTCTGTATGAATATGTAACAAGAATTTTTATGTTATTTTTTTATGTTGTCTTTATCTTTTTTTTTCTTATTGTTTCTTTTTTTTAACTTCTAGTTTCTGTTTCTTTTTGTTTTTTTCAATTTTCTTCTTCTTTTAAGAGTTTATTTTAAATTTTATTTAATAAAATATTTTATTAAATAAAGATATCAACTTATAGGCTATAATAGCATATTTTTGGCCGAATTAGAAAACAGATGAAGAAAAGCCGCAGACAAAAAAAAATAAAATTCTTTTCATTCCTTCTTAATTTTTTCTTGTTTTTTAATGGTTGCTTTCTCTTGATTCTTTTTTGTTTTTTAAAGAAAGTTGCAGTTTTTTGTTTTTTCTTGCTTTATTTATTTTTGACAATAAACCCCGCAAAATTTAATTTTTTTATAAATTTTTTTGAAACTTTTTTCTGTATGAATATGTAACAAGAATTTTTATGTTATTTTTATATGTTGTCTTTATCTTTTTTTTTCTTATTGTTTTTTTTTTAACTTCTAGTTCTTGTCTCTTTTTTGTTTTATTCAATTTTCTTCTTCTTTTAAGAGTTTATTTTAAATTTTATTTAATAAAATATTTTATTAAATAAAGATATTAACTTATAGGTTATAATAGCATATTTTTGGTCGAATTAGAAAACAGATGAAAAAAAACCGCAGACAAAAAAAATTAAATTTTTTCTATTTTTTCGGCACTTTTTTGGGTTTTTATTGTTTCTTTTTTGATTTTTTTTTGTTTTTTAAAAAAACTTGCAGTTTTTTGTTTTTTTTTGGCTGTATTTATTTTTGACAATAAACCGCGCAAAATTCTATTTCTTTATAATTTTTTTTGAATCTTTTTTTGTATGAATATGTAACAAGAATTTTTATGTTTTTTTTTTATATTGTCTTTATCTTTTTTTTTCCTATTGTCTCTTTTTTTTAACTTCCAGTTCCTGTCTTTTTTTGTTTTATTCAATTTTCTTCTTTTAAGAGTTTATTTTAAATTTTGTTTAATAAAATATTTTATTAAATGAAGATATCAACTTATAGGTTATAATAACATATTTTTGGCCGAATTAGAAAACAGATGAAGAAAAACCGGAGAAAAAAAAATTAAATTCTTTCTTTTCCTTCTTTATTTTTTTTTGTTTTTATTGCTTCTTTTTCTTGATTCTTTTATGTTTTCAAAAAAACTTGCAAGTTTTTGTTTTTTTTTGCTTTATTTATTTTTGAAAATAAACCGCGCAAAATTCTATTTTAAAATTTTTTTTTAACCTTTTTCTTGTATGAATATGTAACAAAATTTTTATATATTTTTTTGTGTTGTCTTCATCTTTTTTTTTTCTTATTGTTTCTTTTTTTTAACATCCAGTTTCCGTCTCTTTTTGTTTTATTCAATTTTCTTCTTCTTTTAAGAGTTTGTTTTAAATTTTGTTTAATAAAATATTTTATTAAATAAAGATATCAACTTATAGGTTATAATAGCATATTTTTGGTCATATTAGAAAACAGATGAAAAAAAAACCGCAAACAAAAAAAATAAAATTGTTTCTATTCCTTCTTAATTTTTTTTTTTGATTTTTAATGGGTGCTTTTTTTTGATTCTTTTTTGTTTTTTAAAAAAACTTGCAGTTTTTGGTTTTTTTTTGCTTTATTTATTTTTTTAATTGTTTAAGGGTTTTTTTAATAAAAAAAAAGAGGTTCTCAACTCGACTGTATTTTTTTTATGATTTTTTCTGGGTGAACATTTCTTTTCTATTTGGTCTCATTTCTGACCAGTAGTTGTTGAATTATTTATATTAATGCATTTTTTGACACTTTAATTGATTATAAACATTTGTGAGAAATTAAAAAAATATTTCAATACAATTAATTAATAAAATTAATCAATAAATAAATAAAATAACAATTAATCATATTGAATTTTTTAATTTCACATTTTTAATTTGTATTATTATTAGGGAATAAATTAGTTAGAAGTAGTTCAGTTTAGGGAAAAAAAATTTTAATTCGGCTTTTAATTTTTTTTTGAGAATTGCATTATAATTGATTTTTTTTTTCAAAAAGTGTTAAAGCCTTTTGGTTGGACTCTTAAAGAAGGTCAGCCTTGACGTCCTTGGCAGTATATGATTACCCTTTTCGTATCTACACTGTGACACATCATAATTTTAATTTAAGTCTGTTTTTTTTTTGAAAATTATTTATGGTTTTTGAACCTGCTCGCTGGCATTTACAAATAATCTCAGGTTTTTTTGAATTTTTGGTGACTTCTTCTCTGATTATGATCATTTCTATGCCTAAATTAGGATTTAGTATTGGAAAAACGGCCCCCATTATTTATTCGAGTTTTATAAGTCTCTTGTTGTTGTTGTTGTTGTTGTTGGTGGTGTTGTTGCTGGTCTCTCTGCAAGAGATCGGCTGCTGCACGAGAGCTGGGGCCATAAATTTTGAAAAGGTGGACATCTGAGCACGTTGCAGAATCAAGTAGCTTACAATCGCACATCTGGAAGGATACCCCTATCTTAATGAAGCGGAATAAGAGAAATATTATTATATTGAGGCAGCCCCTTGTTTTTTATAGTATTATCTTGCTAAAAATAGTTTTTATAAACTAGTATGCCTAATATTAGTAGGGCTACCACTTACGCTGGTTTATAGTATAAGAGTAGTTATAACTAGTGTGTTTATTCTAATATCCTAGTACAATAGTATGATTAGTATATATTTACTATTATTACTCGTACTATAATTTATAGTACAAAAAATATATCAACTAGTACAGTAGAGATGTAAACTAATACCCTAGCACAAATAGTACAATAGTAAAATATTTATAACTAGTGTGTCTATTGTAATATTCTAGTACAATTGTATGATTAGTATATTTTTACTAGTATTACTCGTACTATAATTTATAGTACAAAAAATATATCAATTAGTACATTATAGATGTACACTAATACCCTAGCACAAATATTACAATAGTAAAGCTAGTATCTTTATACTAGTATATCTTAGACTTTAGTTGAGCCACTAAATACACATAAATGACTTTATCTTTTGAGCAAGATTTTATGTTCAGGTATACATATTATATAATTTTAATAATAAAAATAGTTAATATAATAATTCTGATCGATTAGATTATAGTATACGTACATCTTACGTATACTAAGAGTAGTATTCAAGATTTTGTTATCATAGCACTTACCAGACCAGACCAGAATTTTCTTATTATTTAATATATAAGTGTACCAGTTTAAGAATACTTTATGATCGGTTAGACGCTTGACTATAGTATACTTATACTAATTTATCTTAAACTAGTATACTTGTAGTGGTTATACTAGTATAACTAGTAACAGCTAGCTGTACTAGTCATAATATACACCTTCACTGTTTTTTATATATGTACACTTTTATGTGAGTTATACACTTGGTAGCTAATGTACTTATACTAAAGTATAGGAATGGTATGATGAGTATAAGTATACTAATATGCTCGTACTATAATATATTGTATAACTAGCTAAAGTTTTTTATAAAAATACTAGTTATTCTAAGCGAATTTAGTTTAAGTATAACTAGTGTACCTTTACTAATATCACAATAGTACATTTAGTATACTTACACTAGTATTTTATAGTTGAGCCGCTGAACCCATATAACAACTCTCTCTTGTCGACAAAGCTTTTTTCCTGAGACCTTTTGCGCTAAAATTTGACTAATATTATCAATAAATTGACAAGAGCTTAAAGAATTTATTATTATTATAAAATAGTACTATATACTAATAAAGTACTATATACTACTATATACTACTATAGTACTATATACTAATAAAGTAGTACTTATACTACTATTTTTATACTAGTTTTATAGTATAACTAGTAAAAACTTTTTCTAATATTGTTATGTACTTTGATAAATATAAGTCAATTTGACACTTGGTACCTTAAGCCACTTGAATGTTGAAACCAGTGTCAACGTAAAAATGTAATTTTGCATACTAGTTTAAAGAAAAAATTGTTGATGTTAAGTATACTAGTATAATATAACTAATATACTTTTACTGATGTCTTAGTATACTTATAGTATATTTTATTAGAATTATAGTATTACTAGTAAGACTTTTTCTAATTTTTTTTGTTAAGTTTTTTATGTATAAACTAATTTTATACTGGTTTATATCTTAAGATTCTTAAGCCACTTCTTACTTGTTCAAAAATTTAAAAAGTTTGTTAATGTGTGCAATATGATTGTGCATACTAGATTATAGTATAAAAGGTTATTGAAAATTGCACCAGTTACAATATAATTAATAAACTTATACGAATATTCTATTATACTTTTATAGTTATATCTTAAACTATAAAAATGTGATTTTTCAATTTGGCATACTAGATTATATATAGTGAAGTAGTGGAACCTAGCTAATTCTAGTTATAGTATAACTAATGTATTTTTTCTAATATTCTAGTATGCTTATACTGATGTATTCTCTAAAACTTATACTAGTTTCATACTATAACGACTTTTTTCAATTTTTTTATGTACAACTTTAGCTGTGATTTTGCAATTTTGTATACTAGTTTATAGTATGAGCAATTGTAGAATTTTAGATGCGACATCAGTTATAGCACGTATAACTAATGTGCTTATACTAATATTATAGTATTTTTATACTAGTATATTGTACAATAGTATACTTATACTAGTACTAGTACTTTATTTTGAATGTATTTTTTTATGTAGGTATCAATAGAACACTCGCTATATTAAGCCACTCTTTACCTCTTCAAGTGTTGATGTAAAATGCAATTTTTGCTTTTCTAATAAAGCTACTGTTAGCGTGAATAATGTGATTTTTTAATTTGGCATACTCGATGATATATAGTAAAGTAATTGAACCTAGCGAATTGTAGTTATAGTATAGCTAATGTATTTTTACTAATATTCTAGTATACTTATACAGATGTATTCTATAAAACTTATACTAGTTTCATGCTATAACGACTTTTTTCAATTTTTTTATGTACAAGTTTTGCTGTGATTTTGCAATTTTGTATACTAGTTTATAGTATAAACAGTTGTAGAATTTTAAATAGCGACACTAGTTATACCACCTTTAACTAATGTGCTTATACTAATATTATAGTATTTTATACTAGTTTATTGTACAATAGTATACTTATACCTAGTATATTGTACAATAGTATAGTTATACTAGTACTAGTACTTTTTTTTGAATCTAGTTTTTTATGTAGGTATCAATAGAACACTCGCTTTCTTAAGCCACTCTTTACCTCTTCAAATGTTAATGTAAAATGCAATTTTTGCTTTAATAATAAAGCTACTGTTAGCGCAAATAATGTGATTTTTTAATTTGGCATACTAGATTATATATAGTGAAGTACTTGAACCTAGCTAATTATAGTAATAAAATAACTAAAGTATTTATACTAATATTCTAGTATAAATCCTGATGTATTCTATAATTCTTATACTAGTTTCATACTATAACGACTTTTTCCGATTTTTTTTATATATAGGTAACTTTTGATGTGATTTTACCATTTTGTATACTAGTTTATAGTATAAATAATTATAGAATTTTAGATGCGACGTCAGTTATAGCACCTATAACTAATGTGCTTGTACTAATATTATAGTATTTTTATACTAGTATACTTATACTTTTATAGTAGTACTAGTACTTTTTCTGGAATGTTTTTTTTATATAGGTATCAATAGAACACTCGCTATCTTAAGCCACTTTTTACCTCTTCAAATGTTAATGTAAAATGCAATTTTGGCTTTAATAATAAAGCTACTGTTAGCGTGAATAATGTGATTTTTCAATTTGGCATTCTAGATTATATATAGTGAAGTAGTTGAACCTAGCTAATTATAGTTATAGTATAGCTAATGTATTTATACTAATATTCTAGTATACTTATACTGATGTATTCTATAAAACTTATACTAGTTTCATACTACAGCAACGTTTTCCGATTTTTTTTATGTACAACTTTTGCTGTGACTTTGCAATTTTGTATACTAGTTTATAGTATAAACAGTTGTAGAATTTTTAATAGCGACACTAGTTATAGCACCTATAACTAATGTGCTTATACTAATATTATAGTATTTTTATACTAGTATATTGTACAATATTATACTTATACCTAGTATATTGTACATATACTTATACCTAGTATAGTTATACTAGTACTAGTACTTTTTTTTAATGTATTTTTTCATATAAGTATTAATACAACACTCGCTATCTCAAACCACTCTTCACCTCTTCAAGTGTTAATGTAAAATGCAATTTTTGCTTTAATAATAAAGCTACTGTTAGCGCAAATAATGTGATTTTTTAATTTGGCATACTAGATTATATATAGTGAAGTACTTGAACCTAGCTAATTATAGTAATAAAATAACTAAAGTATTTATACTAATATTCTAGTATAAATCCTGATGTATTCTATAATTCTTATACTAGTTTCATACTATAACGACTTTTTCCAATTTTTTTTATGTATAGGTAACTTTTGAAGTGATTTTACAATTTTGTTTACTAGTTTATAGTATAAACAATTATAGAATTTTAGATGCGACATCAGTTATAGCACCTATAACTAATGTGCCTGTACTAATATTATAGTATTTTTATACTAGTATACTTATACTTTTATAGTAGTACTAGTACTTTTTCTAGAATGTTTTTCTTATATAGGTATCAATAGAACACTCGCTATCTTAAGCCACTTTTTATCTCTTCAAATGTTAATGTAAAATGCAATTTTGGCTTTAATAATAAAGCTATTGTTAGCGTGAATAATGTGATTTTTCAATTTGGCATACTAGATTATATATAGTGAAGTAGTTGAACCTAGCTAATTATAGTTATAGTATAGCTAATGTATTTATACTAATATTCTAGTATACTTATGCTGATGTATTCTATAAAACTTATACTAATTTCATACTACAGCAACGTTTTCCGATTTTTTTTATGTACAACTTTTGCTGTGATTTTGCAATTTTGTATACTAGTTTATAGTATAAACAGTTGTAGAATTTTAAATAGCGACACTAGTTATACCACCTTTAACTAATGTGCTTATACTAATATTATAGTATTTTATACTAGTTTATTGTACAATAGTATACTTATACCTAGTATATTGTACAATAGTATAGTTATACTAGTACTAGTACTTTTTTTTGAATCTAGTTTTTTATGTAGGTATCAATAAAACACTCGCTTTCTTAAGCCACTCTTTACCTCTTCAAATGTTAATGTAAAATGCAATTTTTGCTTTAATAATAAAGCTACTGTTAGCGCAAATAATGTGATTTTTTAATTTGGCATACTAGATTATATATAGTGAAGTACTTGAACCTAGCTAATTATAGTAATAAAATAACTAAAGTATTTATACTAATATTCTAGTATAAATCCTGATGTATTCTATAATTCTTATACTAGTTTCATACTATAACGACTTTTTCCGATTTTTTTTATATATAGGTAACTTTTGATGTGATTTTACCATTTTGTATACTAGTTTATAGTATAAATAATTATAGAATTTTAGATGCGACGTCAGTTATAGCACCTATAACTAATGTGCTTGTACTAATATTATAGTATTTTTATACTAGTATACTTATACTTTTATAGTAGTACTAGTACTTTTTCTGGAATGTTTTTTTTATATAGGTATCAATAGAACACTCGCTGTCTTAAGCCACTTTTTACCTCTTCAAATGTTAATGTAAAATGCAATTTTGGCTTTAATAATAAAGCTACTGTTAGCGTGAATAATGTGATTTTTCAATTTGGCATTCTAGATTTTATATAGTGAAGTAGTTGAGCCTAGCTAATTATAGTTATAGTATAGCTAATGTATTTATACTAATATTCTAGTATACTTATACTGATGTATTCTATAAAACTTATACTAGTTTCATACTACAGCAACGTTTTCCGATTTTTTTTATGTACAACTTTTGCTGTGATTTTGCAATTTTGTATACTAGTTTATAGTATAAACAGTTGTAGAATTTTTAATAGCGACACTAGTTATAGCACCTATAACTAATGTGCTTATACTAATATTATAGTATTTTTATACTAGTATATTGTACAATATTATACTTATACCTAGTATATTGTACATATACTTATACCTAGTATAGTTATACTAGTACTAGTACTTTTTTTTAATGTATTTTTTCATATAAGTATTAATAGAACACTCGCTATCTCAAACCACTCTTCACCTCTTCAAGTGTTAATGTAAAATGCAATTTTTGCTTTAATAATAAAGCTACTGTTAGCGCAAATAATGTGATTTTTTAATTTGGCATACTAGATTATATATAGTGAAGTACTTGAACCTAGCTAATTATAGTAATAAAATAACTAAAGTATTTATACTAATATTCTAGTATAAATCCTGATGTATTCTATAATTCTTATACTAGTTTCATACTATAACGACTTTTTCCGATTTTTTTTATGTATAGGTAACTTTTGATGTGATTTTACAATTTGGTATACTAGTTTATAGTATAAACAATTATAGAATTTTAGATGCGACATTAGTTATAGCACCTATAACTAATGTGCCTGTACTAATATTATAGTATTTTTATACTAGTATACTTATACTAGTACTAGTACTTTTTTTTAATGTATTTTTTTATATAGGTATCAATAGAGCACTTGCTATCTTAAGCCACTCTTTACCTTTTCAAGTGTTATTGTAAAATGCAATTTTTTTTTGACGTTAATGGAAACTTTCTCAACGATTGAAGATATGCAAAACATGTTTGCTAAAGCCGTTTCTTCTTTAATCTTCAATTCCGTATAGAAAGAACCATCGCGTCTACATTATCCCTCGATTATATCTCCCATTCAGTCTCTTCTTTCGTTTTAGCTCATTAACTGGGCGTAGATAGATAATTTAAACAATTTTATTTTATAACTCTGCTGTTAACTCCTACGCCATTTAAAATACTACATTGAGAGGAAGATGGCTATCTCTTCTTCACTCGTGTTTAAACAGCAAATCTTAATTAATTTCTTACATTCCAAACACTCGAAAGAGGATTTTATTTCATAATTATTTTTTTTATCATTTAATAACTCAATTTGACATTAGATTAATGATACTAGAAATACACAAAGTTTATATTAAATCTTGATAACCTTTGGCCTTTTTGGAAATTCCGTAGAGCTGCTTATAAGTGATAATAATTGTTGATAAATTTGTGTACTGTTATTCAAACAGAAACTGTCTTATCACAAATAGTAGCTTAAGACTAATTTGTTTTGGTTTTTTTTTCGTGGCCTTATCAGATGTGGATCACCATTTTTTTCTTTTGAATCATCTGTAGATTTTGAATTTAATATCGCTTATTTCTATTCTTTACTCTTTCTTCTTTTTGTTGCAACTTTTTTATTGCTTTCTTATATTTAATGTTTTTCTGTTCTTTATATTACCTTTCACCTACTCTATGGCACCAGAGCTAGTAGGGCGTGAAACTGCGTTTTTTCCGGCGTTTTCTTTCACTTTTTTTTATGGTGGTTAAGATTCTTTGATCTCAATCTGGCCATCTTAACCACTAGATCTAAAACCAATTTCTCACTTATGTTTTATTTTCAACCTCTGTGTTTTCTGACGTTGCTGTTCAATTGGTTCACTTGTTTGCACTTTTTTAGTCCAAGATAGTTCAATCTCAATCTGGTCATCTAAACCACTGGATTCAAATTCATTTTTTTTTCCAGTGGATGGTACCTAATAACTTTTTTTTTAGATCTTCTTAGTAACTTTTTATCTTTATGAGCTAAGATCGTGGTTCTTTTTTAATTGAGTGGCACTCGATTGCATTTTAAAGTTAAAAGAAGGTCTAAACATTTCTTGGAGCTGATAATCGCCAGGTCAGGTCAGGTCAGGTCACGTTAGCTTTAATTTAAATCCATTTCTAGTTTTAATTGAAGAAAGTAACATCTTTTTAGACTAATTAGCAAAAGCTACGGTATTTCCGTTCTTGTTTTTTGCAAAAAAATGTTTTGTTCTAGACATGTCCTATGGGGAGTCATGGTCCGGCCGCGCTTGCTGCCCTCTTCCCCAAAGCGAAAGCTGCAGAAAGGCCTGCATTACAGCAGCTTCTCGCGCAGATCTCGGCCAAGGCTGCAGAGAAAGTGACGAAATATCTTTCTTCAGTTGCTTGGATCGTCAGCGAGAAGGAGAAGTCTGTTGCTCAAATGCCAAATCTGACGAGTGCCAAGAAGCTTGTGCGGACATTTTTAGAAGCCAATGGACTCCCAAGTCATCTCAACGCCAGAAAGTACAAGAAGCTTGCGAAAACAATCCAATAGTAGAGGAATGTCTCAAAGATTTTGTAAAAGTCACGCCAGCTAAAAATTTGCACAAACGTAAGTAAAAAGAGCTTCGTTTGAGTGATTCTTTTTTGTTATTTTGTTTTAAGCTTGTTTGGTACTTTTTCTTACTTTTATTTTTCTGTATCTTATGTAGTCTTTTCTTTTCCAGACATGCATTGTTGCGACAAGTCGAACCACAGCAAGTGTAGAGAATCCTGCAAGAAGCTCCTGACCAGCAAAACCATGACCATTCAGGAAATTATTGACGGTCTTGAAATGGGCGGTTGTGGGACTTTATTGCCGCAAGAGTACTTCTGGCAATGCTTTTTCAAACCAGCAGAGCCAGCAGTTACCGCTGTCGGAGTATCGAGAATTGAGCGAGTTGGAATGGATTCGGCCAAATGGCACTGTTGCCAAAGAGCAACTACAGATCAATGCCAGCGATTGTGTACCAAAACTTTCACAAAATTTTGGGCAACTTCTTGGGAGGAGTTTCACCAAAAATGCCTGATCCATGTTTCTGAGGAAAATTTAAGAAATTGTATTGATGAAGGTAGGTACTGACAGTGCGTAGTTTTGAAAAAAGTATTATTGAAGTCTTCTTCAATGGTACTGTTCAATTTTGTTATCTGGAGTCTGCGCTGCTGAAACCTTTTCAATTTGGTATTTATCTTTTAGTGGATGAACCTTGCGAGCTAAGCTGTGATGGACTTAGCTTTTGCACCAATTTCAACAACAGACCTACGGAGTTGTTCCGATCTTGTAACTCCCAATCTGATGAGGCAGCTCGCAATGATGTTGCTGCTTGGCAATTTCAAAACAAACTGGCATTGCCGGGCCTAATTCTTCCTTTAAAGAACATTTTTGAGTGTTCTCCGAATGTTTGGACAGCTGTTGCTTGTACCCTTCAGATAAAACCATGTTCTCGGCATTTCCATGCAAATCAGATTTGTCGGGATGTTTGCTTGGATATTCTGTCAAAATGTGTAGATTGGTCTAAAATTTCTTCCGAGCACTCTGCTGATACCATTTGTGCAAATTTATCACCAGATGATCCTAACGCGTCTTGTATTCATCTCGAAAACTTTTTGCATCCTTCAGATACCAGTTACCATAGGATAACAGAACAAGTGTTTTCTCCTTGCAAAGGTGATCCGTGTGAGCCAAATGAGGTTTGCCTTTTAAACAAGCATTGCATTCATGGTACTAATTGCTTACAATACCAATGTGTACCAGGCTGCAAGTTGGGAGAAGTCAGTGAGTATATGGTACCAGACGGTACCTATGTGCGCATACCAGTCCCAAACAACAAAGACCCAAAAGGTTGTCTAAAAATCTGCAAATGCAATAAGGGAAAAATTGAAGAATGCCAACCTCTACCATGCGTATCATTAACACCTTGTTACTTGGGCAGCCGTCACCAGCTTCATGGTACCTCTTTCAACATGGATTGCAACGCCTGTAGCTGTTTTGCCGGAGAACTCATCTGTAGCAAAAAACAATGCGAAAGTACGGCTCTCAGTGGAAGAAACACAGCTTACACCACTCTTCCCTGCAACTGTGCACCTCATTATGTTCCCGTTTGCGGAAGAAACGGGAACACCTATCCATCCGCTTGCTTAGCCAAGTAAGTTTTTGCTTTTTTGTGATCAATTTTTTCTAAATTTAGCACTTTTAGGTGTGCAGGATTGAGCGATTCAGATATTGAACATCTGCCTTGTCAGGATTCTTGCCGCTCAAATACGTGCCCGGTGGGGCAAAAATGCGTTCCCCGGCCGCAAATTTGCTTATCGTTGATGCAGAAGCCATGCCAACAATTTGAGTGTGGTAAGTGCCCAATGGGCGGCTTTAAAAAGATTTTGGTTGTTGTTTTTTTCCTTCAGTATGCTTGTTTACAATTCTTTTTTTTCTTACCTTGTTTGAATTTTTTTCTCAGGTTAATCTAAGATCTAAGTTTTTAATGTCTATGTTTTTCTAATCTATTTTCTTTTTTTTTCTGCGTTTATTTTTCTCTAGGTTTGTTTAAGATCTAACATCAAAGATCTGAGTAATCAGTGTCTATGATTCTGTTCTACATATTTTTTAGTTTTCTCTCTAAGTTAGTCTAAGATCTAAAATTTTTATTTTTAATGTCTATGTTTTTCTCTTTAAGTTTGTTTTCTTCTGTGTTTTATTTTTTGGTCTACACTCATAGATAGTCTTCAGTGTTTATGTTTTTTTCTCTATATTCTTTTTCTTCTATGTTTGGTATTATTTCTAGGTTAGTATAAGATCTAAGGTCTATAATCTAAGATCTATGAAAGATTAAGGTCTGTAACTTTTTTCCCAATCTGTTGTTTTTTTTTAGTATGCTTGTTTGCAATTCTTTTTTTTCTTACCTTGTTTATTTTTTGTTTGATTTTTTTTCTTAGGTTAGTCTAGGATCTAAGTTTTTAATGTCTATGTTTTTCTAATCTATTTTCTTTTTTTTTCTGCGTTTGGATTTCTCTAGGTTTGTCTAAGATCTAAAATTTTAATTTTTGTTGTTTATGTTTATCTTTTTTTTCTGAATTTTATTTTTTGGTCTACATTCTAAGATAGTCTTCATTGTTTATGTTTTTTTCTCCATATTCTATTTCTTCTATGTTTGGTATTCTCTCTAGCATAGTATAAGATCTAAGATCTAAGATGTAACTTTTTTTTCCAATCGGTTGTTTTTTTTTTTTTTTAGTATGCTAGTTTACAATTCTATTTTTTCTTACTTTGTTTATTTTTTGTTTGTTTTTTTTTCTTAGGTTAGTCTTTTCTTAGGTTAGTTTTTTTCTTAGGATTTTCTTTTTTTTTCTGCGTTTAGTTTTTTCTAGATTTGTTTAAGATCTAACATCTAAGATCTAAGCAATCAGTGTCTATGATTCTGTTCTCTATCTTTTTTCATGTTTAGTTTCCTCTCTAGATCTGAAATTTTAATTTTTAATGTTTATGCTTATCTCTTTATCGTTGTTTTCTTCTGTGTTTTATTTTTGTATCTGTAACTTTTTTCCCAATCTATTGTTTTTTTTTCTTTAGTATGCTTGTTTACAATTCTTTTTTTTTCTTACCTTGTTTATTTTTTGTTTGATTTTTTTTTTAGGTTAGTCTAAGATGTAAGATCTAAGATCTAAGTTTTTAATGTCTATGTTTTTCTAATCTATTTTCTTCTTTTTTTCTGCGTTTGGTTTTTTCTAGGTTTGTCTAAGATCTAAGATTTAAGATGTAATATCTAAGATATGAGCAATCAATGTCTATGTTTTTGTTCTCTATCTTTTTTCATGTTTAGTTTTCTCTCTAGATCTATAATTTTAATTTTTAATGTTTATGTTTTTCTTTTTATTTTTGTTTTCTTCTGTGTTTTATTTTTTGGTCTACACTCTAAGATAGTTTTCAGTGTTTATGTTTTTTTCTTCATATTCTTTTTTTTCTATGTTTGGTTTTCTTTCTAGCTTACTATAAGATCTAAGATCTATAATCTAAGATCTATGAAAGATTAATATCTGTAACTTTTTTTCTTAATCTGTTGTTTTTTTTTCTTTAGTATGCTTGTTTACAATTCTTTTTTTTTCTTACTTTGCTTATTTTTTGTTTGATTTTTTTTCTTAGGCTAGTCTAAGATCTAAGATCTAAGTTTTTGATGACTATCTTTTTCTAATCTATTTTTTTTCTGCGTTTTGTTTTCTCTAGGTTTGTCTAAAATCTAAAATTTTAATTTTTAATGTTTATGTTTATCTTTTTATCTTTGTTTTCTTCTCTGTTTTATTAGTTGGTCTACACTCTAAGATAGTCTTCAAATGTTTTTTTCTTCATATTCTTTTTCTTCTATGTTTGGTTTTCTTTCTAGCTTAGTATAAGATCTAAGATCTATAATCTAAGAACTATAAAAGATTAATATCTGAATTTTTTTTTCTAATTTGTTGTTTTTTTTTCTTTAGTGTGCTTGTTTACAATTCTTTTTTTTTTCTTACCTTGTTTATTTTTTGTTTGGTTTTTTTTCTTAGGTTAGTCTAAGATCGAAAATCTAAGTTTTCAATGTCTATGTTTTTCTAATCTATTTTCTTTTTTTTTTCTGCGTTTGGTTTTCTCTAGGTTTGTCTAAGATCTAAAATTTTAATTTTTAATGTTCATGTTTTTCTCTTTATCTTTGTTTTCTTCTGTGTTTTATTTTTTGTTCTACACTCTAAGATAGTCTTCAGTGTTTATGTTTTTTTCTTCATATTCTTTTTCTTCTATGTTTGGTTTTTTTTTAGCTTAGTATGAGATTTAAGATCTATGAAAGATTAATATCTGTATCTTTTTTTCTCAATCTGTTGTTTCTTTTTTCTTTAGTATGCTTGTTTACAATTCTTTTTTTTTCTTACTTTGTTTATTTTTGGTTTAGTTTCTTTTCTTAGGTTAATCTAAGATCTAAGATCTAAGTTTTTAATGTCTATGTTTTGCTAATCTATTTTCTTTTTTTTATTCTGCGTTTGGTTTTCTCTAGGTTTGTCTAAGATTTAAGATGTAATATCTAAGATCTGAGCAATCAGTGTCTATGTTTCTGTTCTCTATCTTTTTTAGTTTTCTCTTTAGGCTAGTTTAAGATCTAAAATTTTAATTTTTTATGTTTATGTTTTTTTTCTTTTTCTTTGTTTTCTTCTGTGTTTTATTTTTTGTTCTACACTCTAAGATAGTCTTCAGTGTTTATGTTTTTTTCTCCATATTCTTTTTCTTCTATGTTTGGTTTTCTCTCTAGCATAGTATAAGATCTAAGATCTAAGATGTAACTTCTTTTCCCAATCTTGTAGTGCTTTTTCTAAAATCTTGTTTGCAGCAAATGGAACGACCAACTGTCAGACTCTTCCCAGAGCCCCTGTTTGCAGCGTCAACAACACGGAGTACTTCAACCCTTGCGACTTAGCGTACCACAACACCAAGTTAGCTTACCAAGGTCCATGTCTCAAAAACTGCCGCCATGAAGGGACTGTTTGTGGGTTTAATGGTCAAACCTACGTTTCTGAATGTGCCGCTTTGGCAGATATGGTTCTTGTGGATTATATGGGGCCTTGCATGGCAGTAGGATTGATAACGGACATCAAAAGCCAGCAATGTCCTGGAGTTAAGTGTGCTGCCCTTCCTGACCAAAACTGCTTAGGGATTACACCACCAGGCGCTTGTTGTCCTATCTGTGCTGGATCTTTACGTTTGTTGTATTCCCGGAAGCAAATTGACCGAGCTTGGTACGCTTTACAGTATAAGAGTACTGACTTTTTGACACTTAAGAGTCTTCTGAAAGCTCTAGAGCGACAAATTCAAGTGGCACAATGTGCCCTAAAAGGCTATCTCACTATTGAAATGGACATCTTTGTGGCAGTTCACACAACAGCAAAGTACCCCTCTAACGTCCAACTTGAAGCTTGCATACGTGAAGCGGAAAAAATTGCAAGTTTGATAAATATGCAAAGTCCGCGCATTGTGAGTGAGTTAACTTTAAGCAGCTTGACACTTGCAAATACGGTACATGTGGAAGTTAATTCTGGTATCAAATTGACAGCATTTTTGGTAGTTATTGTAGGATTGACGACTATTGTCAGAATTTTTTGATCAAAGTGTCCCTTAAAAAACCAAATTTTTGATCTCAACAAGCTGATTATTGTTGACGTTGCATTTTTCAAAGTCCAAAAAATTGTACCAAAGAAGACATAAGATTGTAAAATGTGTGTTCGTTGTGCCATCTGTGTGATTAGGATTAAATACTATTAGAGTAAGTTTGCTTGAAAGGTACACAAGCGTGGCAACAAGCCGCGCGAGGTCAAATAACGTTGTGTATGCTTTTAAATGAATGGCTTATATAGATTTGGACCTGTGGCCTAATTATTTGAACATTTGTGAAGTTGTATTTGAAAAAAATTACCAAATGGGCTAATGTAATTGTTATATTCTGTGATATCAAGTGTATATAAAGTTGAAAATGTTTTATTTTAAAAATCGTATAATGTATATAACAAATGTACATAAATATGACGAAATTGGCTTTTTGGTGTTTGTTTTATTATGAAATATATAAGATATCTTTCCCCGATCTAATCCTGGAATAAATCCGAAAAATCTGGTCTAGACAAATTTAAAAGTTTTTACCGTTTAAGAGATGAACGCTATGTGGCACATCAAATTAGGAATGAGTTTTATTTTTCTATCATTTTTTTTATTGTTTTTACTCTTGTCTGATCTTCACTTTTCTTATCGCTATGTTTCATTCTGTGTTTTATTTTAATAAATTTTTTTCACATTGTACAGTATTACTTCTTTTATTTATTTAATTATTTATCATGTTTTTCACTTTTTCAAATTTTTCTAAGGGTGTTTTAAGCCTAATTTTGTCGACTAGCCGAGAGTGGTCGCCGTGCGGCTAAAAACAGAACATCTGGAGGATGTTCGGAAGCGGCACCGTCTACCTGTGAATAACTTTACATTTTTTTAACATTCGGGTAACTAGTGGATCTACAGAACTTGGAATTATTAAAATTATTATATAGAAATTGTTTAAACAATTGTAAAAAAATTTTATTTTTCTAACCGAACAGTTTTTTATATTTTTCATTAAAATTCAAATAAAAAAATTATATGACTTTTTTTGAAAAAGTTGCTATTTTTGGAGATATGAATTTTGAAAGTTCGAAAAATCTCAAATTTGGGTACTTTTGAGCTCTGACCAATAACAAATATTAAAAAAATATATATATTATAAAAAATATAAAAAACGCACCTTTTTTAGCAAAATAAAAATCAATTAATTTCGGTGTTAGAGTGGAAACCAAGAAGTTTTTTTGTTTATAAACAAATCTTGGTCGAAAACAAAAGTGTCTTAAGGGTAGTTTTCAAAATTTAGTAAAATTTAATTTTTTTGTTTCAAATGTTTGTTTTTTAACCGATTTTAACAATTGTTTCTTTGTAAAAGAGAAGGTATCCTCAGGGGTAGATTTACAAAAATTAGAAACAATTTTTACAAAGATTTTGAGTTATGCTTAAAAATTGGCAGACAATTTAGTGGAATTTGTATATTATATTCAAATTACTTACATAACCTGTAAGTAAAAAAGTAAACAGTTTTCTTTTGTTCAAAAACAGAAAAACTAATAGTTTTATTTTAGGTTATCAGTTCAAAAACATTTTAAGTGCCAAAAATTCAGTTTTTAGAAATGTTATTTATTGTTTGCTTGATTTGAAACAACCACTCAGGATAGCCAACGTATTTTTTTTTAATCAAAGCTGCCAACTGTCAATGTATCTTAATCTTAAAAACCAGTACGTTTTCTATATTACGTTTAATAAAGATTATCATCGCATTGATTTTAAAAATTTTTATTTATGAAAGCATCTATAGTGCAGTTAGTTTTAAATTCGACAGAAACAAAAGGTCAGTGGATATTTTAAAATCATTATAAAATTATAAAAATGTAATATTTTGTTTAGAAAGCAATGAAAATTGCTTTATACAGTTTTTTTTCAAAAAAAATTAATTTTTACAATTTAATTTTTTTAAATTTTATTTCAATCATACAGAATAGTTTTAAAAAAAATTATTCTATTTATAAGTGTACTAATAGTTTCTGAAAAAATAAACTTAATATAAAGCCCTTGGATAAACTATTTTGTAATGTAACGTGTTTTTTGTGGAAATTATTAATTTTTTTTAGTATTTGGAGAATTTTGTAGTTTTCTTACATTATTCTAAGTAGAGATCAGCTAACCAGTAAAAAAAATAGTTATAGTCAATGTCTTTTTAAAAAATATATTGAAAATCTAGTAGCTTATACATACTCTTACAGTTTTTAAAATATGACGGTTAGAAACTATGAATCTTTAAGCTCTCAATCGGTTATATAGCAGGCGCTATCATTCTTAATCTTTAAAGTAAGAAGAAATAACAAAAATAAAACGAGTTTTGTCAATTTTGGTTCAAATAAGTCATTATTTTGTAATTATTTTGATTAATAGAATTAAATAACTTATTTTCGAATTTGTATTCAAGTTACTTACATAACCTGTTTATCAGTTTCTTTTGTTCAAAAAGATGATAACAAAGAAAAAAATCATTGTTTTTTTTTGTTATAATTTTTTTATAATATTATCTTGTTGTTTTCCAAAAGTGTAATCTACTTTAGTGTAGTTCCAGACCTCGTACAGTATGCTACAATGTTAGTGTGCAATAATTAAATTAAAAAATTTCAAAAAAATCCACGCTATTTAGATTCTTTGTTTTTTTTTATAGATACAATGTTACATATACAGTGTAAGTTACCTCATACATTATAGAGAAAATAAGTAGAGTAAGTTTGTTTTAGCGTTATTAAATTATTTTAAGACATAGTTCATGTTTTGTAAAAAAAAATATTTAGAAAACGACTCAATTTTGATGTCTACCGTTTTTCTTTTTATTAATGGAAACATTTGCAGTGATTGGTGTTAAATGTATATTAATTACTCTTAACTTTGTTTGGCTTTCCGTAAGTGCACGATAATGCTCATTGAAGAGTGTATCAACCTCTGACCCTTGGTTATTCGAGCCTACAAAACTTGTTAAGCGTCATTAAGGAGTTAGGTATAATAGTGTTTCTTATAACGGTTGTCTCTTGCTTCGGCTAGAAAGAATCGGCATGGTCTCTCTGTGAATATGTTTTACACATACATATGTGAGGGCATGTTAAGGGAGTTAGCACTGTTGGGTAATTAATATAGATATGATGCTTTTTGTTGTTACAAATAAACGTTTTTTACTGATTATTGTAAATAAAGCTGTTTTTTGTATTAGATGTTTCTTATTTGTTTTGATTGATGTTTGGTGATTATGTGTTGCGATGATTTATTTATAAAAATGCGAAAATTTTGGTCTGATTTCAAAATGCGCACAAATGACTTGGTGTTGTTTTCTGAGGGGAGAAAACGGATATAGATCTAAGCAAACAACGTTTATTTTAAGGTTTTGCAGTTGTTAGGTGGCTGGTATCGTTTTCTGAGGGGAGAAAGCGGACGTGAGATTGCAGCAAACATTTATTTGAATTTTCAATATTTAGTGCTTTTTCTTATTTTAACAGTGTATTAGGCCTACTAGAAACACCACTATAAAAAAAAATTTCTAAGTATCAATATTCTGTCTACTCATTAATTTTTCTATTTTATTTTGCATACTCAGATTTTTCTACTTAATTATTTTACATTTGGTGTTTTGTTTTGAAAATATTGGTTGTGTTATTTTTTGGTTTCAGCTATGTCTTTTTTCTTATTTATTTTATTTTTAATTACATCTTTTCAGTTTTTTAAAAATTGTAGAAATTTATTTTCTAGCAGAATAACGTTTGTTTACAATCATACAAAAACAATTTAATTTAATGATAATTTTTTTTTTTAATTATTAAGTAGAAATTAATTAATTACGTGCAAATTAACTTTATTATTTTTAATTTGTTTTTTTGTAAGCTAATTTTAGTAAATCTAAGAAAAAAGATTATCTTAACAAATTTACAGCTATAGCTAACGAAAAAACTAAACGTTGTAAGTCTAGCACTACCTTAATTATATTTAAAAAAAATCTGTCAAACAGCTGTCAATGTCTTGCGCAATCAGCTGCGCGATGCTTTTCTGTCAAAATAGCTGTGACATTCGTTTAGTTTTCTTGAGATAAATGTAATAAATTGTAAATTATAAATGAAATATCAAATTGTGATGTGATCATATCAATTGTGATAATTAAGTATTATGTTGTGATGTATCAAATTTGTGCCATTGTTCTTCCATTAAGAAAAAGTGAAGATCCTGCCAAATTAGCCCTAACCATGATGTGATACAAGTGTCAAACGTACGCAACAAAAAAGAAAAATTTCTAAATTTTCCGAAATCCCTTTACTCTATATAGTCCAGTAAAAGTCCCTTCGTAATGCTGGCTGCACATAATCCATACCTTCAGAATGAATATAGTCGAAACGGTCTCGAGAAGGACTTTTAGTGGATCTAGTGGAACCTATAATGTCCAAGCTTTAGAACTGGCTGCAACACGCGAAAGAAACAAATTAAAGGGAATTACAGTCACTGTACATTTCCTAGATGATACCGAACATGATTTTTATGTTACAAAACGCTGTAAGGGTAACATCATCCTGGACCAGGTCTATCAACATCTGGAACTCGTGGAAAAGGACTACTTTGGGTTGCAGTATTCAAGAAATGGAGGGAATTCATATAATAACAAACCAGAGGAAATGGTATGAATGGAATTTTTAATAAAAAAAAGTTGTAAAGCATCGCAACATCTCTTCTGTCTCATTTATAGTCTTTATTGTTATTCATCTACTGAACTGTCTCTTTCCCATTCGGAGAAAAGGAACTTTTAAGTGACTCTATTTTAAAAAGCATCCGGTCGGTTACGCCCACTTTTTGTGACTTTAAAAGAAAAATATTATACAGTCTCTTCTACTTTTCTAAACTGTTGTAAAACATAACAGCATTTCTTTCTATCTTATTTATAGATGTATGATCTGTCTTTTTTTACGTTCCCACAAAACACCCTCTTTTTACTAATAAAAGTGAAGCACTCTGTCTATTACGTCAGATAATACGTCACAGATACATTAGTTGTCACTGTGTTCACAATTGCTTGATATTTAAAAAAAAGTATACTGAGACACCTTTATACTTTAAACGTCAACTATCTCAGTTTTGTTTTTGACAGCAAATGTGCCAAATGTCGCCGAGTTTCAGACATTTTAATCAAAAACGTCTGAATGGTTTAAGCTTGATAGGCATCTTACACATTTACTACTAAAAATATCTGTCAACTGGCTGACGTTTACAGTCTCAATAAACTGGGAACTCTTTAGCCGTTATGTATTTGCTTGATTCATCTTATTCAAGCCCTATGATTTAGAGCTTTGACTGCCGAAGCATGGCGAAGCAAAACCTGGACTCGTCACTGAAGGCGACACTATTCTATATGACATTTTACATTGTCGGCATTGTTGCATGAAGTGGCAATTAGTTTCATTTAATTACAATTCATCATGCGTCATTTCTTTACGGTTTAGTAACTTTATTTAGAATATTTTGTGAATTATAATTGTGTAAAAAAAGTAGAGAGTAGAAATTTGTTTGAATAAATATTTATTTATTTATGGAAAAAATTGATACAGATGTGGGAAAGTAAAAAAAGGGCAAAAGGTCGTAAGTTATAAGAAGTGTCATTTGCCTCAACATTTGACTATTTTTATATCTATAGTTTTTAATAGATGTTAAGGTGCAGAAATCTTAAAATAGTTTAAATTTTCTAAACATTTCACCTAATTGAGAAAATAAGAAAGTTCTATACATTTTATTTCGTGGACCATTAAGAATATAGTTTTTGTTTGTGATTTGTGTCGATAAGAGTGTTTTGATTTTCCATGGAAAAAGCATATATCCAGCTTTTTGAAAACGTACAATTTTGGGGGCTTGCCACCCTAATAAAAATTATGAATTGTTTTTTTCTTTTGTTTTAGCGTTGGCTAGATCCGTCCAAACTTATAAAAAAACAATTGAACAACTGTCAGTATCCGCTGGATTTTAGAGTTAAATTTTATGTCTCCGATCCAAGTAAATTACAAGAGGAATATACAAGATATCAGTTTTGTTTACAAATAAGAAGAGATATTTTAGGTGGAAGATTAATTCTTGCTCCAAGTACCGCTATTCTTTTAGCTAGTTATACAGTGCAAGGTATGTCAAACATAATACATGAAAGGTTATATCTCATAAAAGATTCATTACAGTTTTATTTTTATTCGAAAGTTATTGCTTGAATTTATTTTAAGCTTTTTTTTTCTTATTTACAGCTGAATTGGGGGATTATCAACCCGAAGAACATGGACCGGATTATTTATCTCATATGCAACTCATTCCAGAACAAACAGATGAAATGGAGAGGAAAATTGCCGAATTGCATAAATTGCATAGGTGACGATTATTTTTTTATCTATTCTATTAAAAAGAGATTTTTTTAAATAAGATGAGGGAAAGTTAGTAATTCTAAGCAAACAAACATTGCAAAAATTAAATAAAATGGGGAGATATGATAAATGTAAATTTACTTTAAATAAAATACACAAAGATTACACATTTCTAGAAAACCCGGATATGATGTCTTTGTTTACAATAGATTTTATGATCTACTATCTGGTTTACAGCTGATCAAACTCATTATTTGTCTTAAGTTTAGATAAAAATTTAATTTAATTAGAAATAAATTGGTTATGCTTGTAGGAGATTATTTATGCTCACTTTTAATAGCGCTCCGCTACGCCACTGGACAGTTAATTAAATCAATTGGACAACTGCTCACTAATTTACATTAAATATATTATTTTTGTACTTTCTTTTGGTTATTATTTGGCATTTTGTTGAGCCCTCTAGTGTTCGTTTTGTCTATTAATGTGCTTTATCAGACAAAATATTTTCAATGTTGGCAACTAGATGGAGTCCCATTTATTTTTTGCTTATTTTTTTAGAGGCCAATCACCAGCTGAGGCCGAATTTAATTTTCTGGATCATGCAAAGAGAATAGATATGTATGGGGTAGAGCTTCATAAGGCTAAGGTATGTGAAAAAAGTCTAAGATCGAAAGGAAAAATGGGTTTTTGGCGTCTTGCTTTGACTTTTTCTTTCTGAAACATTACATTATGTATTTTTACAGGACAGCACAAATCGTGACATTCAATTGGGAGTAACACATATCGGTTTAGTTGTTTGTCAAAACAATAACCGAATTAATACATTTTCCTGGTCGAAAATCATGAAGATCTCATTCAAACGAAAACAGTTTTTTATTCAATTAATTCGTGAAATGGTAATTTTGAGTTAGATTCATTGTTAATTTATTTTTGGTATCAATTTTAGTCCGAGAATTACGATACCTTATTAGGTTTTAACATGGAATCATATCGTTCATCGAAAACATTATGGAAATCATGCGTTGAACATCACACATTCTTTCGTTTGGATTCGCCGAAAGTTAAACGAAAATTTCCATTTTCTTTTGGATCGAAATTTACTTATTCGGGTCGTACGGAGTATCAAACAGTATCTGACGTTAAACGTAGAGGGAAATTAGAAAGAAAGTTTATCAGATCGCCTAGTAAACAATTGGTACTTTTGGATAAATCTTTATGGGAAAGCACAACTTTAATACAATAGTTTTTTAGAGAAGACAATCACTGCCATCTGCTGGAGAAGAAAGAAGTAAGGTGTATATAACACCTGGACGACCACCTAGACCTTATGATAATAAAGTGACGTCTTTGGGGGCTAAAGAACCTAGAAAAGCTTGGGCTGACGATTCTCAATTATCTGATGAGTAAGTATTTTAAGGTTATAAATTGACATATATCTTTGTTAAATGCACAAATGTGAGATATATTTAGCCCTTATTGGAACTCATCAGTCACATGTAATTTAGTGAGAGTATTCTGTCTCTTCTAGTGATGGTGGATTTTTGGAGCGTGCTATCGAAGCTCCTTTTTCTCCTGGTTTAGCTGGACGTGTTCTAAGCTACGTAGACGAAGAAGTGCCTTCACCTACATCAAACGGTTTATATGATACACCACCGTATAGCGCAAGTCATTCACCTACATCACAAATTACGGATGAAGGACTTGTAACTATCGTACTACATCCAGATGATGGTAAATATGGTTTTAATGTTAAGGGTGGTGCTACAAAAGGTGCACCAATTTTGGTGTCAAAAATTGGCCCAAATAGTCCGGCTGATAAATGTACGCCACGTTTATCGGAAGGTGATCAAGTCTTGCAGATTAATGGTACGGATTTGGCACATTTAGTACATGAAGATGTTGTGAGGATTATCCAAAAAGCTCGAAATACTAATAAAGGTAAATCTACTGCAATGGACAGAATTAAGTTGACCAACTATTAACTGATGCCTGGTTCAGAGATATGCATTTTAGACTGTTTTTATTTTAGGTAAACTGGTTTTAGTATTAAAACCAAACGTTTTATACAGTGGTATCGAAGAGTTTGAAGAACCTCCATATCAATACGTTCCTGTAGAAGAAATGCAAAGACCTCCATCACCCGAAAATGCTTTAGAACAAAGTATGTTGCTCTTGGCTGATGGTTTAGCAAGTGGTGCTCTAATTGCAAGATATGAAGTATTATATCGAAAACATCCCGATTTAACTTGTGATGTATCGGCTGATCCCAAAAATGTTAACAAAAATCGTTACAGGGATATATCTCCATGTAAGTAATTTTTACGGTTTTGGTGGCCAGTTCACGAACTGATTTTTTTTTCTAACTTTTAGATGATACAACACGTGTTATATTAAAAAACGCATCAAGCGGTGATTATATTAACGCTAATTACGTAAATATGAAGATCAATGGTACTAATATAGTGAATAGATATATAGCAACACAAGGACCTCTCCAATCTACCAATGAGGATTTTTGGCAGATGATTTTGGAAGAGAAATGTAATTTAATTGTGATGCTTACGACAATAACGGAAAGGGGAAGGGTTAAATGCCATAAATATTGGCCTAATTTAGAAGAAATTATGACACTGCCAAATATGACAATTAAATGTGCGCGAGAGGAAACAGACCTATCAGAAAATTTCATTTTTAGAGATCTTGTTCTTACAGATGTAGAGGTTGGTAATAATTAGATGTGTGTTTTATATACGGATTTTTTTTTCTTTAGGAAAATATCGATCGAACCATTAAGCACATGCAATATGTGGCATGGCCTGATCATGGAGTCCCAGATTCTCCAGCTCAGTTCTTAAATTTTATTAAACATGTTAGGGACGCAAGAAAAGAGGATGAATCTCCTGTTGTGGTACATTGTAGTGCTGGAATTGGGAGAACGGGAGTTTTGGTACTAATGGAAACCGCCCTCTGTCTAATTGAAGCCGAAGAACCGGTTTATCCATTGGAAATTGTTAGAACGATGCGAGAACAACGGTCGATGATGATACAGAATGCTGTAAGTAGGAAAAATCTTTCCAAATTATTAATCTTGTGCGCTTGAGGTAACTTCACAAGCAAAAGTCATGTTGTTAAATCAGGTGAACTAGGAGGCCGGAAGCACTTTGGTGCGTTCAAAAACGATTGAAGTTAATTAGCTAAAATCTTAACAGCTGATTACAAATTGTTTTTGTACATTAAGCATTTTTGTTGCAGAGTCAGTATAGATTCGTTTGCGAAAGTGTTCATGCGGCATATTTGCAAACGATTGAGGAGTCGAAGCTCTACAGTTGAATTATAAAAAATCGTTATAATTTACGTATTTAATTAGGACAGCGAAGTAAAAGGAGAACAGTCTGGAGTGTTCCTAATTAACAAATCCGTCGTGGCAAAAGGTGATTTATGTGATTTCCTGAAGCCTTCATCCAGCTCAGCCTTACCCAAGAGCAGTTGGTTTTAAGATTTTTGTATATTCTATATAATTCGACAATTTTATATACCCTACGTACTTAAATTTTGTCGTCTCGTGATGTTTGTATGTAGAGATAGTTTTCCTGTTTTAGGGGAGCATTAGGAGCTTGTGGTTGGTAGGTACTTAACATTAAGACATTAAAGGCTGATTTTTCTATTCTACAATTACTATACTTGACTGTCTTATATTGTTTATACCTACTACTATTTTGATTGAGAACAATGTGTTCGTGTCCGAGTTTATGTTTCGTAATAACTTACTTATTTGTTGTTGTGGACTTCAGTACTAATCATTGTGAAGAAAAAAAAAGTACAAAAAATTTGTGTAATATTTTTGTTTTCGAAATTGAATAACTAAAAAGTATATCAATTTATTATTATTAGACATAATATAATTATGTAATTTTTAAAAAGTTTAAAAAAAAATTAATATATTTGTCAATTATTATTATTTTCTCTTGCGGTACTTTGCTTGTATCCAAACCCTATACATCTTTAACAAACGACCTCGATTCACTTGGAGTCTACGATCTACTCGGTTTTCCTCTTCTACAAAGCCATTGCTTTCGCATAATCCTTTTAATTCATCTAAAGTAAAGAGAACATACCGAACAATATAATGTATCTATAAATAAAATTTAATGACTGATTGATTACCTTGCGTAAAAAAGTAGACTCTCGTCCCATCTCCCCGCACATAAAAGTTTTCTCCGAGGGATTTTCCAGGTTTGAACCTTAATTGAGCCATATCAAACCTGCCATAGTCTCTGAAGAGCAGTAAACCACCTGGTTTTAAGTATTGGTGTATTTTTTGGATGACATGGTGGAATTTATCTGGCGATATTGCCGATAGAACAAAGATCATAACTATAATATCCATTGAATTATCTTGAAAGGGGACATTCCACTCATTTTGTGTGGCATCTAGAACGAAGACACTGCATCTTTGAGCGTCGAAATTTCGTGTCTCTTTTATTAAATCTATAGCTTTTGAGGAAAAATCACCACCGAATACCTGTAAATTGGGGCTTTTTGATTGTTGTAGAATGGGGAAAATAGTATTTCCAACACCACAACCAATCTCAAATACGCTTTTGGTTTCAGTGTCCCCCACTGACAACTCGGAGAATTCCGTGAATAACCAATGCCTGTCTTTAAAAAACCGATTTGTGTGAATTCCATAAAAACTATTCCAGAAGTCAGCAGCTTCTTTTTCATATTTTTCTATTTCATTCGAACTTAATCTAACCTCACTATTTAACTCTACTTTTTTCCGGGCATCGGCCTCCTGTTTCTCGTCCCATTCCACATCATCCCTGGAATAAAGCAATTACAAACGATTCTTCTTCCTATAAATTTCAACCTACCAGGCATTGTGTTCAAAAATGTTACTAGAGTCTGTGAGGAATCTATTACCGAACTGGGGCCTCAAGTCTTCATACATCTTGGGGGCCCCACTCAATATTTACACATAGAAAAACTAATAAATCAGCAGAGGGATTCTGATACACATTGGAATATCTCGATAGTCAATCATACTTTTACATGAATAATTTTTAGGTTAGAACATCTGTCAAATTGTATATTATACTAAAACCACGTAAGATGTCGCTTTAAAAAGTTTTGTAATTTTTTAACAAAGTGCGCTACTGCTTTTTAAATAACAAAGCCCGTGAATTTTTATAAAGTACCGACACGATTTAAAATTTGCTTTGGTAACGATTTATTTGCCTGTAGAGGACGCTGTGACAATTTATGTTTGTCATCATTTTGACAGTGACTTTGACATAATTTTCAAATCAAACACAAATACCACTCGTTACTTGTCAACTTGACACGTAATAATTAAGTTTAAATTATATTCTGTATTTTAGTGTTGGTATTCTGTTGTTTCGTTTTTTAAAACTAATAAGTTTAAATGCTTTGCTGTGGCGCAATTATAATAATAAATATGAATTGCCACAGCGTCCTCTACCGGCAAATCAATCGTTACCGAAGCAAATCGTGTCGGTACTTTATAAAAAATCAACGGATTTTGTTAAATAAAAATGTTAAATAATTTTTTAAGATAATGATAAAAGAAATGACTTAAATTTGATTTATTTATAACGTTTTAGTGTTTAAAACATTAGATTTTAGGGCGATGGGACCGTAATTATTGTTTTATTAATGTCAGTGTTTTGTGTTTGGCGGTGACATTTAGCAGGGTCTTTGTTTATTCACTAAACGTGGTCCTACCATTTTAATAAAATGATTTTGTTTCATAGCAATATATTTAATGATTGGTGAGTATGGTAAGTTGTTTGAGCAGAAATTTTGAATACGTTTAAGTTAAATTTTTTGATTATTTATAATTTGATTGATGTAATTGAAAAAATTAAATTTTTTTTTCTACGACTTTATCGATGGTTGATGCTATGTTATGTCTGGTGATGTCATCACTTTGACATTAGCTGGTTAAAGTAAGAATTCCTGTGTCTCGTATGCGATCCGGTGCCGCAAAGAAGTTTGTTTGTTTAAAATTTTTTTCAATCAAATAGTTGTTTTTATAGAAATATACATTAGCCAAAATCAGTACAAATCAATTGAGAAGACTGACGTGCCGTCGCCGTGCCCCTGTATTATTTTAATCGTTCGGTTTTTGGGCGTTTTTGACATCTGTCAAAGTTAGGAGGGCGTATTCATTGCCAAGGAATCGGACAATTTTTTCATTTCTATTTCGTTTCGATCGCCTCAAACCGATTTATTTTTAGGAAAAAGTGCCTTTGTCTGCAAATGTGCACTCGGTGCCGCATCCTAGTGCTACACCCTGCGAAGACATCGTCATTCTAAGGTGGGTAAGTCCCCTGTCACCCTTATTAGCACCACCCTTGTGGTGCCTCTTCGCAGATACGTATTTTTATAAAAAAAATTAAAAGTTTTAAATCAATTCAATTGACAGTTTTTAAAAAGAAAGTCTTTTGCTATCATCTCATTACCCCATTAGACATTTTTAAAGAATCAATAAATTATTGCTAATTCATAGATAATTATTTCCAATAAATACTTCAATTTTCTATTAGTATGACTCTATTGCGTACCGAACATTAAAATAACATTTAAATTCTTTAAACTAATCAATAAATTATTATTCCCTGAATACAGGTGAAAACGATGAATCTGGCAACAGTGCAAAAGTATTTTTTCAATCAATGACATTTGACAGCTAAAGTTTAATCAATCATACTTTACCTACCCTTATAGTATAGGGATGCGATGTTTCTCATATTAATCTATGCTTTTTAGTAACGCTAAGGCACAGTCTAACAGTTTGGAAAAATGTCTGAAGTTTTTTAATAAATATGTGCAACCAATATAACACAATCTGTGGTTATGGCAACATTGCATTTGCTCTCCCGAAATCTCACCTGTTGATACAGGATACAGGGTGCTTCAGAAATAATGTCCCATTATAATATTTTAGTCAGAAATCCGCTTATAGATGGCGCTAAAATAGCATCAGTTGATGCTTCTTAACATTTTTTTAATATCTTGGATTATTTTTATATTCTTGCTTTATTCTTCTTCTTGTCTAATATTAATTTTGGTTTCCAATTCTGATTTCCGTACATTTTTATTTTTTAAATACTTTTACTTTTAGTTTAAGATAATATAAGTTCTTCTTAGTTTTAGTGGTTTCCTAGCTTAATTACATCATCTATTTGTGGTTTTTCTTTTCTTAATTTTTTTAATATTTCGATAGTTATGTTTTTGTTTTTTTTTTTATTACTTTTCTCGTTGTGGTTTTTTCTGTTTTCTCTACATTACTTGTTGGAGGTGTTTTCTTTCTGTTTTTTTTTTTCGAATTTTTTTAGGTAACTTTACTATACATTCGTTGCAAAAAGATGTACGAGCTTGGGTAAATATCTTAGGGGTAATATTGAGATAATTTTAGAGCTGTTATATAACCTTATAGCTTAAGCTTTGCCTTATGTTTGCGCTGTCTTTTTATACAAACTTTGCGGTATTTTAAGTGCTCGCTTCTGAATTGTTTTTGACTTTTGTTCTATTTGGAAAGAATTTTTAAACTAAGCTGGGAAGAAAGGAAAAACTTTCGAAATAATTTGTTTTGTTTTTGACTTCATTTTATTATATCAGGATTGAGTTTTCAACTCTTTTTTTTTGATATCTTGGGACTGCTCAGGAACATAAAACAACCTATCCTGTTCAGCGCTTCAGAGTTTTAGGGTTAGCGCCCTTCCGAGTCTAGACGCGTCCAGACACCCCTACCACGTGTCGGGGTCGCCCTCTTTGGATTCCAAGTTTGCATGGGGGTGGCAATATAAACATATAGCCAAGGTGATGCCATATGTGACCTATCCATCAACAGGCGACCTATTAAACTAATGTACAAAGCCACATTAAGCAAATAGGGGGAGGGAGATGTGTGAAAATAATGGGGATAGTGATTTTTGTTTTATTCTAGTTCGTTAAATCAAAATGAGCAATGGTTTTAATCATAAAATATATATACAGGGTGTTTGAGAACTAATACATGATCACAAGGAGGCTGACAAATAACGCCCTATCATAGTAGATTTTGAAAATATTTTCTAACCAATCAAAGCAATTCAATTATGTTTTGTATCTTTTTCATTATTATACGTGTTTTTTAGATAATATCTTTTCTTATTTCATTTCTTTCCCTTTTTTTTTTCTTTCTTCTTGACTATAAGCTTTTGGTTTTATGTCACTTTTCTCTATTATACTTTATACTCAGAATCTTTTAGAGGTGACATTATTGTAAACTGATTGGTTGGAAAATACTTTGAAACCTAACTATTTATTGTCAGTTTTTTTTTTTTTTTGACAGAAATAACATTTTTTGACGCCTGTCTAACTGTAGGAAGATTCACTTTCTCTAAATTTCTGCTTCATTACGACAGTAGCAGGAATTGTATTTTGATTTTGACGGCTAGACTGCTTTCGTTCTTATCTTATTGTACATTTGGCGCAACATTGATTTTCTTAAGCGAACCGCATGCGTTTAAAGCAGACACTACATCTTATAGAAATACGAATTGCTCTGATGACGTAGAAATATTATTATAGAAATAACCACTAAGTGGTTCTCTGAAGTTATTGGTTGTCTAATTTATAGTATAATTTAAAAAATAGAAAAAGACTTATGGAAAAATCTATGAAATGTTGGTAACATACTCTTTTATAATTATAGCTAAAGGAAGTGTTATAGTTATAGTTAGAAGGGACTTTTTCTTGCTCTTTTGATAAAAGAAAGCGTACACACTAGAACACAAAACTTCTTATGGACCGACTTAACTTTTGAACGACTTGAACACAAAATGTCAATTATACGTCGTGGCTTGAGCATTCATTCCCACATACGATTTGTTCAGATAAGTACACATCTTATGAGAGCTGTTAGTTCTTCAAGTTTTGGCAATTTTTTTGACATTTTTATATAATTTGACTCTATAGCTGAACATTCATTTGCATAAATGGGCGTGGCAAATCGTTTGTGCACACGAATGCTCAAGTCAGGACGTAAAAGTTTATGCATTCATGCGGCGGAAAGTTCTGTAGACATTTTTCTGAGTTTTACGTTTTATGTTAAGATTTTTATCGAAAATGGCTTTTGCAAAAAGTGTTGACAGTTGGTTAAATTGTGTTCATAATGTCAAGAGAAAGTAATTTAAGGAATGAAAGTGGAATGTGATGTTGAATCTTTTTCATTTTTTTTTTTTTTTTGGTTGGCAACGTTGTTGTCTTGAGAATGAGAGACTTCTCTCTCATAGCTTACAAAGATTAAGCTCGACGTCTGAGAAGTTGAGCCGGAAGTGCGACGGACGCAATTTCAACCCTTGATCAATACCCCGGAAGGCGTGACCGACTTTTGACTAAAATGATATTGATGGCGAGATAAAAGAGATTTTACACCAAAAATTATTATTATTTAATTACAAAAAAAAAAAGAAGAGGTCGAAGTGCTTTTTTGCTGGCACATCTTTGAGATTCTTTTAATTTTAAAACATTTTACATTTTACAACTTTTTGGCGTTTGACAAACTTTGAGTTTTCTACGTCTGACGTTACTCAATCCGACTTTTGCTCTTTGCTTTCATGGTCTTTAATAATGATTTTTTATAATTCCATATTTATCAAGAGAATGTAAGAAATGGAAAAAAAGTGGCGAAAGGCTTGATTTGATGAATAAACAGAAATTTTGTATTTATTTGTCTTCATTATTTTTTTTTCAGAAAATTAAGAAAAGTTGACCTATGAGGACAACAAGAAAATTATATCATCGATTCCATGGGAAATCTTCAACACGTTCTTACACTAACTGAAGATTTTTACCAACGACGTTTTTGGTCAACCTAATCTGGTAAGTGTTTTAGTTTTCATACTTTTTGAGTTTTTGTTGACTTATCTTCATTTTAATTTTTTATGGTATTTTTTTTCAATCACTCAGCGACCAGAGACCGCGTGCTTATTTGTGGCTTTAATAAAGAATCTAAAAATATATAATAGTTTATTGTTCTTGTTTTCTTTTTATTGTCTTTTTTTGTTAAATATATTTTTTTTCTATTGGCTGTTTTATCTATTTCTTACTCTTTCTAGCTTTATTAATTTTTTTTTATTTACTTATTATTGTCTTCTTTTTTTTACAACTTTTTTTTCATTCTTAGTTTTTTAGTCATTTTTTCTTTTGACAAAAGTGAGGTTATTAGCGCCCGGAGGACGTGCTTACCTGGCTTTCGTTTTTTCAAAATACAATTTTTAAAAAATTTTTGAGATTGCTTGCGGGGTAAGGGAAAGTATTATTTAATTATTTTTTTTATTATTTTATTGAAAAATTATGATTAAAGCAGTTTTTTTCAATTTCTGAGCTTTTTAGCGACCGGAAGTCGCACAAATTTTGCCTCTCGTGTTCTTAAAATGATTTTAAATGAGACACGATTACGGTGCTTCTGGAATAAAGGGGTTTTTTTTTTAAATACTTTTCTAATTATTTTTGTAATAAAATAATGATCTAGTTTTTTTATATATTTTTTTGCGACCGGAAGTGGCGCTCATAATTGCTCTTCGTTTTTTTTTCATAATATTTGATTATTATAAAAAAAATGTAATTATGATATATTTTTTCTATTTTTTTGGCTTTTTTTTATATGTAATTACTCAGCGATTAGAGACCGCGTGCTTATTTGTGGCTTTAATAAAGAATCTAAAAATATATAATAGTTTATTGTTCTTGTTTTCTTTTTATTGTCTTTTTTCGTTGAATATATATATATATATATATTTTCTATTGGTTGTTTTATCTATTTCTTACTCTTTCTAGCTTTATTAATTTTTTTTTCTTCACATATTATTGTCTTTTTCTTTACAACTTTTTTTTTATTCATATTTTTTTAGTCACTTTTTCGTTTGACAAAAGTGAGGGTGTTAGCGGCTGGAGCTCGTGCTTACCTGGCTTTTGTGTTTTCAAAATATTTTTGAGATTGCTTTGCTTGCGGGGTGAGGGAAGGTATTATTTAATTATTTTTGTTACTATTTTATTAAAAAATTATGATTAAAGTAGTTTTTTTCAATTTTTGAGCTTTTTAGCGACCGAAAGTCGCACATATTCCTCTCGTGTTCTTAAATTAATTTTAAATGAGCCACGATTACGGTGCTTCCGGAATAAAGGGGGTTTTTTTTTTTAAATATTTTTCTAATTATTTTGTAAAAAAATAGTGATGTAGTTTTTTTATATATTTTTTTTGTGACCGGAAGTTGCGCTCATAGCTCTTCGTTTTTTTTTCATTATATTTAATTATTATAAAAAAATTATAATTATGATATATTTTCTCTATTTTTTTTGGTTTTTTTTTTAAATGTAATTACTCAGCGATTAGAGGCCGCGCTTATTTTTTAGATATATTTTTTAGATTTAGATTTATTCATTTTTTTTCTTCACTTATTATTGTCTTCTTTTTTTTACAACTTTTTTTTCATTCATAGTTGTTTATTCATTTTTTCTTTTGACAAAAGTGAAGTTGTCAGTGCCCGTAGGACGTGCTTACCTTGCTTTCGTTTTTTCAAAATATTTTTTATAAATTGTCAAGATTGCTGTGCTTGTGGGGTAAGGGAAGGTATTATTTAATAATTTTTTTTTATTATTTTATTAAAAAATTATGATTAAAGCAGTTTTTTCAATTTCTGAGGTTTTTAGCGACCGGAAGTCGCACATACCTTGCCTTTCGTATTCTTAAAATGATTTTAAATGAGACACGATTACGGTGCTTCTGGAATAAAGGTTTTTTTTTAAAATAATTTTCTAATTATTTTGTAAAAAAATAATGATCTAGTTTTTTTATATATGTTTTTTGTGACCGGAAGTTGCGCTCATAATAGCTCTTTGTTTTTTTTTTATGGTAAAGGAGAATTATATTTAATTATTATTATAAAAAAATTATAATTATGATATATTTTCTCTTTTTTTTTTGTTTTTTTTTTTTTATATGTAAATTACTCAGCGACCAGAGGCCGCGCTTATTTGTGGCTTTAATAAAGAATCTAAAAATATATAATAGTTTATTGTTTTTGTTTTTTTTTAATTGTCTTTTTTTGATAAATATATATTTTGTTTCTATTGGTTGTTTTATCTATTTCTCACTCTTTCTAGCTTTATTTTTTTTTCTTCACTTATTATTGTCTTCTTTTTTTTACAACTTTTTTCTCATTCATAGTTTTTTACTCATTTTTTTTTTGGCAAAAGTGAGGTTGTTAGCGGCCGGAGGACGTGCTTACCTACCTGACATTCGGTTTTTCAAATTGTTAAGATTGCTGTGCTTGTGAAGTAAGGGAAGGTATGATTTAATTATTTTATTAAAAAATTATGATTAAAGCAGTTTTTTTCAATTTCTGAGCTTTTTAGCGACCGGAAGTCGCACATATTTTGCCTCTCGTGTTCTTAAAATGATTTTAAATTAGACACGATTACGGTGCTTCCGGAATAAAGGGGGGGGTTTTTTATAAATACTTTTCTAATTATTTTGTAAAAAAATAATGATCTAGTTTTTTTATATAATTTTTTTGTGACCGGAAGTTGCGCTCATAATTGCTCTTCGTTTTTTTTCATGATATTAAACTATTATAAAAAAATTATAATTATGATATATTTTCTCTATTTTTTTTGGCTTTTTTTTTACTCAGCGATTAGAGGCCGCGCTTATTTGTGGCTTTAATAAAAAATATATAATAGTTTTTTGTTCTTGTTTTCTATTTATTGTCTTTTTTTGTTAAATATATATTTTTTTCTATTGGTTGTTTTATCTATTTCTCACTCTTTCTAGCTTTATTCATTTTATTTTCTTCACTTATTATTGTCTTTTTTTTTTTACAACTTTTTTTTCATTTGTAGTTTCTTAGTCATTTTTTCTTTTGACAAAAGTGAAGTTGTTGGCCGCCGGAGGACTTTCGTTTTTTCAAAATATTTTTTAAATCTTTTGAGATTGCTGTGCTTGCGGGGTAAGGGAAGGTATTATTTAATTGTTTTTCTTATTATTTTATTAAAAAATTATGATTAAAGCAGTTTTTTCAATTTTTGAGCTTTTTAGCGGCCGGAAGTCGCACATATCTTGCCTTTCGTGTTCTTAAAATGATTTTGAATGCGACACGATTACGGTGCTTCCGGAATAAAAAGGGGCTTTTTTTAAATACTTCTCTAATTATTTTGTAAAAAAATAATGATATAGTTTTTTTATATATATTTTTCTGCGACCGGAAGTTGCGCTCATAATTGCTCTTCGTTTTTTTTCATAATATTTAATTATTATTATAAAAAAATAATTATGATATATTTTCTTTTTTTTATCTGGTTTTTCGTTTTTATTTTAAATAATTTTGGAAATTGTTGATATTGCGGTGTCTTTGTGGTAAGTGACGATTTTATTTAATTATTTGATTAGAAAATAATGATTATGATAGTTTTCCTCTTTTTTTTTTTGGTATTTTTATGCGGGCAGAGATCACGGCCCATTTGGCTTTTTGTGTTTTTTTTTTTAAATTTTTTGAAACGGTTGATATTGCGGTGCTTTTATGGTATGGGTGAATTTTATTTACTATAATTATTTTATTAATGAATATCGATTCTGATAGATTGTCCCATTTTGTTTGTTGGATTTTTTGCGGCCGGAGGTCGCGCCCATCTGGCTTTCGTTTTTTTAAAATAATTTTTTAAATGGTTGAGAGGGTTGAGCGTTCGGGGTAAAGGAGGGTTTAATTTAATATTTGGTTTCATTATTTTATAGAAAAAATTATGGTAATGAGGTTTTTTCCGAGAAAAACAAGCGTTAAATTTACACCTATAACCGCATTTTAAATCCGCGCCGCGGCGCCACTCCCGTTTTTTTTTGGGTCCTCTGGCGGCGATCTGTCAAACTAAACCATATCGCCGCACACCAAGATGGTGTCGGTGTGTGTCGTAGTAGTCTAGATCGTAGCAAATCCCGATTTGCGGGGGGCGGCGGTGAGTGAGATCGGTGACGGTTGTTCCATTCCATCATCATCAATTTTTGACTTTTTATATTATATCGATAGGAAAACTTGGTGGTGGTGGTCGGCGGCGTAACGACGACGACGACGGTGGTAGTGATGGTGGTGGTAGTGATAAGACCTAAAAGTGAAATGACCGACCGCACGAAAATAGCAATTTTTTAGGCACACCCCTTTCGTCAACTGATCTGTGATATCTCTCTATATTATTATAAAATAGATGCTATGGCCGTTCGTATGGATAGCTCTGCGGCCCCAAATAGAAAAATTACCTACAAAGTCATCAGCAGCACCACGGTAGGCTTGACTCGATGCGTGTTTGTTTTGATTTTGTTTTGTTTTTTATCAAGGACATGGATGAGTGTATGATGGGTGTTGTTAGTCGTCTTGACCCCGCCTATTAATAATTGCGTAATGAATGTCAAAAAGGGGTTTTAAATTTTAAAAACTTTTTTTTTGAATAATATATTTTTTTTTAATTTTAAAAAATGTAAAAATTTCGGTTATCTGTGATAAGCCATATGGTTCAAGTGTGGGTGCAGTTATATCGGAAATCGAAGAGGGCAGACACAGCCGCCCTCTCATAAAACCGGAAGTCCTGTGACGTAGCTCGCCTCAGTCAGTTCCTATTCATCTGTCGTGTAACGTGAAACGTCGTACTATCTCATCTCTACCGGCAAACTTTTTGATTTGATTTTGATTGTATTTCCATTTTGATGAAGCAAATGAATTTGACAGGTCAGAACATCTATTTTTTTTATTAATAAAAATGTAAAATTCGTATACCAAGTGATCAAATAATCGTTGAAATGTCAAAATAACAATTGAAGATCATATACGATAGAACTGTTTTATCAAGCCATCATGATGAACTATAAAAAACAATCGAAGACGAAAAGTGACAGTTTTTACTTATTTTATTTTCTATTATTAATTATATAAATGTGTTTTTTATTTTTGCGCAATATGGATGGTTTCATTAACCATAGACATTTTTTATGGCTAATCTATTTACAGCATTGTACCCAATGAACAACAGCCATAGTACCTAATGAATAGTATATCATTTAATATAATAATTATCTAATGAACAAAATATCACCTTATCTTTAAACATTTTTCTCAATTCTTACTTCCTTCGCATGGTACCTAATGAACAATTAAAATGTCTTTTTTAGCGTTATAAATAAAATGTTTTGAAACCATTAGGTCTTTTGCATCACTTTTTAATCTATTTATAGTTTGGTACATAATGAACAATAGATGTATCAAATATAGTACCTAATGAACAGTATAATCAATTTACAATTATATAGCACGGAATGAATTATTAATACAATATTGCATAACATTGAGCAGTGTATTCAATGAACAGTAGTATAGTACCTAATGAACATTATATGATTTAATACATTTTTTACAACTATGACATTATTTACCACATGGATGGTACTTGATGAACAATTAAAATATTTGTTTTTAAGTGAGATGTTTTGAAATTATAAGTTTTTTTGAATCACATCTAGATGTTTCATGAATGTATTTACAATTTGGTACTCAATGAACAATATATTATAACATAGTATCCAATGAACTGTGTAATAATATATTTCCAACATAGCACGCAATGAGCTATTAAAATGTTATATGACTTGTATATTTTTTAAGATGAAACGTTTCTAAATCATTAGACCTCTTCAGTCACACATGTTTTTAGATCCTTTTAGAATAATGTTGTATATTATATTGAGCTGTACTGCCGATAGTAGACAACCTAAACAATGTGACAACTTTTTGTTTTTGTTACATTTTGAATCTAACAAAAACCAAATGAACAATAATATGTATTTATAATGTAGCACTTAATGAACAACTTATCACTTGAAAAGTATGTTTATTGATAGTTATTATTAAAAGTGTTATCATTTTTATTAGAACTCTTCAGTGACGTATTATGTATCATAGATAATCCAATAAGCGAAAAATCAATGACTGCTTCTAAACACACTTTAGTGATTTGACCAATTTATTTGTCCTTGACGACGTAAATGAGAGAGAAGAAATAGGAATAGGTTAACAAAAATTAATAAATTTGTTTTTTATTACTTGCCAATTTAGGCGTTTGTAAATTTTTTTGACAAAAATGTTTTCAGCAGAGTTAGTTAATGGAAGATTATTGCAAGTAAAGGTTAATTGTATTAGAATGACCTTAAGGATGAAAAGCAAATAGAATTTGAATTTATAGGTTACGTGTAGCTTGTCTTAAATGCTATAAAATTAAAGCGACGTCTATTGGCAATTTTATTTAGATGTGGGCATCGGGTAGTGCTTAGTGACAAGTCCCGCTTCTGTTTGAACAAGAACTTTGTCATTAATTGAAGAAGTTGAAACAGATTAAACTTACTCTTTTTCGCCATATCCAGACTTGACACCTATTGAACGCTTCTGTTTAAACAAGAACTTTGTTACTACGTGGAGAACATCTCAGAACCCGTTGCTCTGCCATAATTGAAGAAGTTAAAACAGATTAAACTTACTCTTCTTCGCCATATCCAGACTTGACACCTATTGAACATGTGTGGCATATGATAGGTCTGAGGAGTTGGACTCTTTTTCACCATATCCAGACTTGACACCTATTGAGCATGTGTGGCATATGATAGGTCTGAGGAGTTGGACTCTTTTTCACCATATCCAGACTTTACACCTATTGAGCATGTGTGGCATATGATAGGTCTGAGGCGTTTGGGTGACAATACTTCAGACGGATATTGATCATCTGTCTCCAAGAAGCTTTATAAAAAAAAATAATAACTTGATCTTATTTATACTGACCTATCTAAAGTCTTAAAAACACACCAGATTACGCAATATTTTCTTATCTATATTATGTAAATTTGTTTATGTGATAATCTTATTCTTCTATTTACATCGATTTTTAGTTGCTAAGTGTGAGAAATTGATAATAGAATTTTTTTTTTATGCGTGGAAAAAAAGGTATTTTTGCACTTTCTCGTTAGACAAGTGAAATATGTTCCTACTTTCTAGATATCTTTAAAGGTCTTCAGATATTAGAAAGACAACATTCTTCTCTTTTTATTTTTCTGATTTTTGTTCAATATTTCTCGCACAATCACTTTTTTTCATACTCAGCCTGTCTCATCATATATTCTATTTTTTGTTTTTTCTTTTTTTTTTCTAATGTTGTTTGTGTTGTTCTGTGCTAAACAAAAACATGTAGTTTTTATTTTCACTCAATTTTTTTTACTACATTTGTTTACAAACTATAGTTGTTTGCAATAAAATGTGATACAATAATAGATTAAACATTCTTATAGTATGTGAGGGGCGGAGGGTACCTCAGTGTTAAAAAGCTGTAGAATAAATTTTGATTTTTAGTGAGAAAAAAACAATTTAATGAATGAAAAATTTATAAAAAATTTTAAAAACAATTTTTTTTTCGAGCGTAGTTAAACCAAAATATATAGGTATATATAAAAAAAGACTTTGAATGAAAATTACATATAATATGCAAAATAAAGAAAAAATAAAGTAAGCATGAAAAAATATAAAAGAAACTTAAATAGAAGAAAAAGTAGAAGAAAAAAAATAAAAGTGCTGTCAAATAAAATTAAAAAAATAGATAATTATACGTAGTACAAAATAAAAAAAAATGATGCGAAAGAGTTGAATTATAAAAAAACAAAATTCGAGCATGCGGAGGGAAAAAAACTAAATAAATAGGATTAAGTGAGAAAACAAAAGAAGATAAAATGTTTATTCTAAATAATAAAAGGCAATTTTAAGCCATGTCTTCAATTAGAAAAAAATGAAAAAAAAAATTAAAGTCAGTAGTCAACGCATCCTCCGGGTGCAAACATATTTATAAAAAAATTGATGAATAAATTTAGATTTCTGGTGAGAAAAAATCAATTTCAAAGGCTGAAATTAATGAAAAAAAGCAAAAGATAAATGAAAACTCAAAAAAGGAAATTTGTTGATGGAGAAGAATTTAATGATAGAAAAAGACAAAATTAGGTAAAACGTAGGAAAAAACCCTAATAGAATTAAATGAGACAAAACCAGAAAAAAAAAGATGAGAGTTTATATTATTTTGACACCAAAAATGGTTTGTGCTTTTAAATCATGCTCAAAAACAAGCGGTTAAGCTACGCACCCTCCGGGTGCACAAATTAAACAGTTGAGAATAAATTTTGATTTCAGGTGAGTAAAAATCAATTTAAAAAACTGAAAATGATAAATCAATAACAAAAGAAGAAGGAGAAGAAACAGTTTTGTTATAATTTTAGTTCAATCAAAATAAAAAAAATGACGCGAAAGAGTTGAATTATAAAAAAACAAAGTTCGAGCATGCGGAGGGAAAAAACCAAATAAATAGGATTAAGTGAGAAAAAAAAAGAAGATAAAATGTTTATTCTAAATAATAAAACGCAAATTTTAAGCCATGTCTTCAATAAGAGAAAAATGAAAAAAAAATTACGAGCCAGTAGCCTACGCATCCTCCGGGTGCAAACATATTTAAAAAAAAAATTGATGAATAAATTTAGATTTCTGGTGAGAAAAAATCAATTTCAAAGGCTGAAAATGGTGAAAAAAATCAGGAAAACAAAAGATAAATGAAAAGTAAAAAAAGGACATTTGTTGATGGAGAGGAATTCAATTATAGAAAAAAACAAAATTAGGGAAAACGTAGGAAAAAACCCAAATAGAATTAAATGAGACAAAATCAGAAAAAAAAAAGATGAGAGTTTATATTATTTTGACACTAAAAATGGTTTGTGCTTTTAAATAATGCTCAAAAACAAGCGGTTAAGCTACGCACCCCCCGGGTGCACAAATTAAACAGTTGAGAATAAATTTTGATTTCAGGTGAGTAAAAAATCAATTTAAAAAACTGAAAATGATAAATCAAAAACAAAAGAAGAAGAAGAAACAGTTTTGTTATAATTTCAGTTCAAACAAAATAAAAAAAAATGATGCGAAAGAGTTAAATTATAAAAAATCAAAGTTCGAGCATGCGGACGGAAAAAAACTAAATAAATAGGATTAAGTGAGAAAAAAAAAAGAAAATAAAATGTTTATTCTAAACAATAAAAGGCAAATTTTAAGCCATGTCTTCAATTAGAAAAAAATGAAAGTCAGAAGTCTACGCATCCTCCGGGTGCAAACATATTTATAAAAAAATTGAAAAATAAATTTAGATTTCTGGTGAGAAAAAATCAATTTCAAAGGCTGAAAATAGTGAAAAAAAAAGAAATGCAAAAGATAAAGGAAAACTAAAATATGGAAATTTGTTGATGAAGAGGAATTTAATTATAGAAAAAGACAAAATTAGGGAAAACGTAGGAAAAAGCCCAAATAGAATTAGGTGAGACAAAACCAGAAAAAAAGATTTAGTTTATATTATTTTGACACCAAAAATGGTTTGTGCTTTTAAATAATGCTCAAAAACAAGTGGTTAGGCTACGCACCCTTTGGGGGTGTACAAATTAAACAGTTGAGCATAAATTTTGATTTCGGGTGAGTAAAAATCAATTTAAAAAACTGAAAATGATAAATCAAAAACAAAATAAAAAAAATGATGCGAAAGAGTTGAATTATAAAAAAACAAAATTCGAGCATGCGTAGGGAAAAAAACTAAATAAATAGGATTAAGTGAGAAAAAAAAAGAAAATAAAATGTTTATTCTAAACAATAAAAGGCAAATTTTAAGCCATGTCTTCAATTAGAAAAAAATGAAAGTTAGAAGTCTACGCATCCTCCGGGTGCAAACATATTTATAAAAAAAAATGAAAAATAAGTTTAGATTTCTGGTGAGAAAAAATCTATTTCAAAGGCTGAAAATGGTGAAAAAAAGAAGAAAAGCAAAAGATAAATGAAAACTAAAAAATGGAAATTTGTTGATAAGCAGGAATTTAATTATAGAAAAAAACAAAATTAGGGAAAACGTAGGAAAAAACCCAAATAGAATTAGGTGAGACAAAATCAGAAGAAAAAAAGATGAGAGTTTATATTATTTTGACACCAAAAATGGTTTGTGCTTTTAAATCATGCTCAAAAACAAGTGGTTGAGCTACCCGCCCTCCGGGTGAACAAATTAAACAGTTGAGAATAAATTTTGATTTCAGGTGAGTAAAAATCAATTTAAAAAACTGAAAATGATAAATCAAAAACAAAAGAAGAAGAAGAAACAGTTTTTTTATAATTTTAGTTCAAACAAAATGAAAAAAAATGATGAGAAAGATTTGAATTAAATATTCGAGCATGCGGAGGGAAAAAGCTAAATAAATAGGATTAAGTGAGAAAAAAAAAGAAGATAAAATGTTTATTCTAAATAATAAAACGCAAATTTTAAGTCATGTCTTCAATAAGAGAAAAATGAAAAAAAAATTAGAGCCAGTAGCCTACGCATCCTCCGGGTGCAAACATATTTAAAAAAAAATTGATGAATAAATTTAGATTTCTGGTGAGAAAAAATCAATTTCAAAGGCTGAAAATGGTGAAAAAAAGCAGGAAAACAAAAGATAAATGAAAAGTAAAAAAAGGAAATTTGTTGATGGAGAGGAATTCAATTATAGAAAAAAACAAAATTAGGGAAAACGTAGGAAAAAACCCAAATAGAATTAAATGAGACAAAATCAGAAAAAAAAAGATGAGAGTTTATATTATTTTGACACCAAAAATGGTTTGTGCTTTTAAATCATGCTCAAAAACAAGCGGTTAAGCTACGCACCCACTGGGTGCACAAATTAAACAGTTGAGAATAAATTTTGATTTCAGGTGAGTAAAAATCAATTTAAAAAACTGAAAATGATAAATCAAAAACAAAAGAAGGAGCAGAAACAGTTTTGTTATAATTTTAGTTCAAACAAAATAATAAAAAAATGATGCGAAACAGTTGAATTATAAAAAAACAAAATTCGAACATGCGTAGGGAAAAAACTAAATATGTAAATAGGATTAAGTGAGAAAAAAAAAGAAAATAAAATGTTTATTCTAAATAATAAAAGGCAATTTTAAGCCATGTGTTCAATTAAAAAAAAAGTAAAGTTAGTAGTCTACGCATCCTCCGGGTGCAAGCATATTTATAAAAAAAATTGAAGAATAAATTTAGATTTATGGTGAGAAAAAATCAATTTCGAAGGCTGAAAATGGTGAAAAAAAGAAGAAATGCAAAAGATAAATGAAAACTTAAAAAGGAAATTTGTTGATGAAGAGGAATTTAATTGTAGAAAAAGACAAATTAGGGAAAACGTAGGAAAAAACCCAAATAGAATTTTAGGTGAGACAAAACCAGAAAAAAAATGATGTAGTTTACATTATTTTGACACCAAAAATGGTTTGTGCTTTTAAATAATGCTCAAAAACAAGTGGTTAGGGTACGCACCCTCCGGGTGTACAAATTAAACCGTTGAGAATAAATTTTGATTTCAGGTGAGTAAAAATCAATTTAACAAACTGAAAATGAAAAATCAAAAACAAAAGAAGAAGAAGAAACTGTTTTGTTATAATTTTAGTTCAAACTAAACGAGTTAGAATATTAAAAACTGATACTATATTGATTGAGTTCTGTAACCTATGTTGGGCAATTAAGGGTTAAGAATAATGATAAGTGTCATTATCGGAGGGGACAAAAGTCTAATTGATTTATTTTTTCTTTAATTTTGGAAATAAATCCGGATGTTTTCACCGGCGCTATATACCAACAGGTTTTTGCTACGTCGTCCAAAACTAGTAGTATGCTCGGAATGTTAACTTAACAGTAATAAGTGACACACATGTTCGGAAAGGTTAGTTTCTTCAGAAGAGATTTTTGACTATTGAAATTGAGCAAAGAAAAAGAAGAGGTTTCTTCTTCTTCTTCTTTTGCCTTCACTTCACACGACGAAACAGCGCTGCACTGTGACGAGAATTAAAATCCAAATCCATTTGAACATTAACGTTCAGTGGCTCAGCAACCTTCAAGTTTGTTAATCATGTGATCCGTGCATGTGTGTCATATATGTGCGATAGTGTTTTGTTTTCTCCCCTTTTGTGATATGTGCCCCATGTGTCTCATCTTTTTAAATTTGGATTATCATAGCAATCATTCAAGGATAAGGTGAGGTCAAAATTCTTACTTACCTGATCGTCGACGTTTACAGCGACGAAATTTTTAGTTATTTATAGATTTATCTCTTTCTCCATTTTTTATTTATTCGGTCGATGACTTCTATTCACTTATTTACTTCGATAATGCTTTTATTTATCACTACGTCATTTGATATCAACCAATCAAAACGAAAATATTTTTACGATGAAAGACTATCAATTTCAATAATTTTCCAAATATTTTTATTAATAATGGCAACATTGGAAACTGTACATTTTCCAAAAAAAAACTATTAAAAATGGGGTCAATTGTCGGGGTGGGGTTCCATTGAACCCAAAATTATAATTACGCATCGAAAATGAATTATGCATTTTTACAAATCGAGAAATTATTCTAGGGGGTTACTCCAGTAGTAAACTTTGGGGTAATTCAAACTTCCTAAAACTATATACGCAAAAATTTGGTCAATTATAGCTCTAAACTGTTTTGTGCAAATATTACCCATTAGTATTCAATTGGGGTCAAATCCGGCTAAGATAAGGGCTTTACCACATTCCACATTCTTGAAATTATACCACATTCTTGAAATTCCTCACTAAAAGTGAGTGAAAAGAGAGGTACTTCTTTTTTTCTAAATAGTTTTAAAATCAGGAAGAAAAGTAGATCAAGATCAAATTAGAAAGAAAGAGGAACTGATGTGGTGGCTTGTGGCTTTAATTTGAATAGTTCGCATCGCAGAGCAGACGTTCGGTGACCTTGAGAGGGTCGACGTCCTCAAAGTAGGTGCTATCCGCTACCTCGGACACTAGAAGATACCGATTGGTGGACAATCGCCAAGAAAAAAGCTCTGATTGGTGGATCTTATCTGCGAATAAAAATAGACCACTCTGGGAAAGTATAGTCTTAAAGAGGCCAATTAATTGGTGATCAATGAAGATGCCTTTCTACCTACCTACCTTACCTCCTAGTGGATCGGTAGCAGCGTGTGACGGACAGAGCTAGTGACCTCTACTAACCCAGATTTGCAGTGGCGATTCTTCAAGTGCATTCCTTCACGGATTGTTTCCAGTTTTCCTTGATGGCTTAGAATTTTTTTTTTTTTGGGGTTATGATTCTCTTATTTTTTTTTTTAAGGGAAAGGTGTACTTGAATGGTACATTGACTATTAGTATTGCATTTTTTTGAGCGTTTGCTGATCCCGGATGTTGGTGAACGGGGTCGTCGCGGAGAGAGGCTTTCTTTCTATCACACTCACGTGATTACCATTGACACATTAACATGGTGCACTTCACCTTGAATTCTTCTATATACACCCTGTATAATTAATCTTATAACCTTGATCATTAATTAAGTATTTACATGCATTTCAAATTTATCCTGATATTTAGGAATATTCGTTAATAGGTTACCAAATTTGGTTAGGTTGGAGACTATGGATTTCTGGTGGAAAACAAAAATATCGTAACCATGTCAATAATTTAGGTTATTTTAGTCAATTATTGTTATGGAATTTTACTCATAATGATCATTAAATCATAAAGGGTTTGTCATTCTGAAATAAAGTTGTTGTCACGGAATAATAAATAGTTGGATAAATAAATAAATAAATTCATTCTTGTAAAAATCTTAAAGATCTGTATTAAGGTTTGTTGTTTTCATAAATAAGTCTTTGGTCTTTGCTAAACTTTGCAAGTTATTATAATCAAACACTGGAAAAGCAGGAAAGAATAATAATAGAATTAATGGAACAAAAATAAAGAAAATCTGCTAATTCTCAAGAGTGAGAGAGAAAGAAAGAGGGCGCTTTATGGTATGCTGTCTTTTTTTTTGTTATACTATATAATAAGCTTTATTGTTGCCTATACCGGCTTACATTTTTTTTTTGTTTATTGTATCTATATCTAATTCAAATTATAATCTAAAATTAATATCTGTGTAGCAAATATCAAACTCTGGTAAATCGATTTATCTTATTTACCATAATTAATAAAATCCATTAGGAAACTTTTAAAACAGATGTGGTCGGCCATGTTGAGATTTGATGTCATTGTACCATTAAAAGGAAGGACAAAAAAATAACGTATTAGACTCTACAAGTGCAAAAATGATAAATCTATTTTAATTTTCTAGACATGTATGTACCAATAACCGGAAGAAAAATACGATACTAAAATAAAATAAATATGCATGTATACATGTCAACAATAAATTACTTTCGAAGATTCGTGCTTTTAGGGAAATTATCTTTTTAATGTTGGACGTAACAAGAATTTTAAATTATTTTTTAAACATAATTTTGTATGTCTAATGTTGATTAAACTTGATGTTGACAGTTTTCCACTACAATTCTATAGTTTCCAACTTAATTAAATTTATGACAACTTATCAGCAAATATTCCTAAATCTAGGGAGTAATTTATTCTTGACATGCAAATATGTAGGTACAATCTTTTAAATAAAATTATTGTATGGACTGTCTACAGGTTGTTTTTCTAGGCCTGTAAGAACTTGAGAATTGGTATTTTTTTAATATAGAGCGACAATTACGGACCGCGGACTAAATACGGAAATTTTAATAAAATATGCAGGATTTGTGATGACTTCCTCAGGCTACAGGAAGTTCCAAGTCTATAAATATTGAAAAAGGATACAAGCTGATGCCTTGAAGCATTAACTCATTTATATTGTCGAAATATGTAATTAACTGTAATTTTTTTACATCTTATTACCTATATCAAGTCTCATTGTTTTTGTAAATCTTAACAATTTTGATATTTAGTTTATTTCTATAATTTTTTCCTCTTGAATCACCAATGTTATCTTTGAAATCAAACACGCAGTATATAATTTTTGAGAAATTACATTTTGGACTAATGGTCTAGATTGTTTATTTTGAAAGATAAAAGGGGATTTAAACATTATATTCTAATATTGGATGGTTAACGAAAGTAACCAGAAGGTGATCTCACTTCTGATTATGCAAGATACATTTGAGAAATGAAATTTTACATTTTTAGTATTATTTTTTTTTAGAATAGTAACGGAAGTGGTGGATCAAGAACAGCGTCGTTCGGCGGCGTAAAGGGCGGTGGTGGTGGCGGTGCGCCCATGGCCACCCAGCACCAAACAACGGGGGGCTACCGCCAGCAGTGGGGCAACGTCGGCGGCGGTCACCAACACGGTCATCCAACAGCAGGAGGTGCCTATTACCAACAACGTTATTCCGTCACACAGGCAGTAGCCACAGCCTCCACGGCTGGATCGGCGGCGTCTGTGGCTGCCCAACAGCAACAGGCCTCATATACACCTAGTTCGACTGTAACTTATAACCATTCAAATTCGGTAAGTTTTGTTCATTGTGTTTAAAACATATTCTATGTATAATGTCAAAAAAAAATTATTTATCATAGCTGACTACAGCTTATTTTTCTCAGCATCATCTTTTAATTCTATTGTTTATACCGTCAAAGATTTGGAATTTTTTGTTAGTTGTATTTGGAGCGTCAATAATTATGGACCGAGGACTAAATTATGTCAAGAAATTTTAATTTGATTCGGCTAAAATCAGTGAGATGCTATTATCGCAGAAATACTGTTTTAATCGAACAGACGGATTGATTTAGTGATGACGAAAAGTTTTAAATTGTTTATTAAATTAATACTTTTACAATACGATCGTTATTTATTAGTTATTCTATTTTTTTTCGCTTAAGAAGCTTTAATTTGTATTTAACGAACCGCGGACTAAATTATGTGAAAAGAATTTTAGTAGTAGTACTCATGAACTTGTACTGTCGTTACCCAATCTTTTGACAGTTTGAGGATTCTGTAGTTATGAAATTGCATCGCAAGTGTTAAGAGCGCTGAACTGTACATTAAAAAATGATTGATAAAAAGTAGCCGTATATCATATAAACAGAGAGATTCGCCTACGATTGTTGTTGCACTTTAAGAAAAAGATAATAATGAAGAGATTAGTCAGTTCCGGCGAGGACAGTTTTTGTACTTTATAATGATTATCTTTACATAATTTGATAATTAACACAAATTTCGTTTTCACTGTTTTTTTTTTATCAATGTGTTACCACAATAATATCTATATAATGACAATAAAGGAAGATATCAGTTTACATTTCCTGATTTTTTTTTTCGTTTTAATCAATGATAGCGTCATTTTTATTTTTCTTTGAATCACTTTTGTATTGTTTTGTTATCTTTGGTTACATATCTATCTTATCAGAATAAATGTCTCATTTTCGATTTACATTAATATTTATGATATTTATTTTTTCAGTACGGAAATCAAAGAGTGCCAACGGCCACGTCGCCATCAAATACAAGTAGCTCTAGTAGCCATACAGGAAGTCAAAGCGGAACTGTATCTACATCTCATAGTAACAATATGCCGAATAATACAAACTCATCGCCAAACAATTCTTCTTCCGGATCGGAACAGTTATCCAAAACTAATTTGTATATAAGAGGATTAAATCCAGGAACAACGGATAAAGATCTTGTTAATATGTGCCAGCAGTAAGTCATATGATCGTATTTATGCTGATAAAATACTTACTTTTTTTTTTGAATTAAGGTTTGGTACTATAATTTCCACCAAAGCTATATTGGATAAAACAACAAACAAGTGTAAAGGTATATGTTTAGACGTTTCTACACTTAATATGCTTATATATGAATTTTTTAGGTTATGGATTTGTTGATTTTGAAAGTCCGTCAGCAGCAGAGGGTGCAGTCAAGGCTCTAACAGCTAATAACATACAGGCTCAAATGGCCAAAGTGGGTATATGGTATCAACAACGTAGACAAGCCACTGTACGTTTGCATGCAAGTAATACCTAGCTTTACCTACGAGTTCTGTCACAACGTTAGAGTCATTATTGCGCAAACTCAAAGTCTGTCGTCTCACGTCACTTTATGTATTTGTCAAATGCTCGATCGTGATTCGCCACTACTCGTTCAGTTAAGCCAGCATTTATTTCAAGATTCACCTATCAAAAATCTACCATAAGTTCTTAGCAACTTTTTCGATGCTGTTTTAAAGAAGCATTACTCCATAGAATAAGGAAGGCATACTGGCAAAATGGAACTTGATAAAAGCTGGATGGCTTACAAAGTTTTAAGATTTGACACTCTTAATGTAAACTTTTATTAATATAATGCTTGACTCGGGTTATATTTTGCATGTTAAACGATACCGCTTTGAAGACAAAATACAATCAAAATCCAAAGTACCGACACGATTTAAAATTTGCTTCGGTAACGATTTATTTGCCGGTAGAGGACGCTGTGACAATTCATGTTTATCACCATTTTGACATAATATTTTCAAATAAAACACAAGTGTCACTCGTTACTTGTCAACGTGACACGTAATAATTAAATTTGAATTTTATTCTGGATTTCAGTGTTGGTATCCTGTTGTTTCATATTTTTAAACTAATAAGTATTAATAATAAGTTTAAATGCCTTGCTGTGGCGCAATTATAATAAAAAATATGAATTGCCACAGCGTCCTCTACCGGCAAATGAATCGTTACCGAAGCAAATTTTAAATAGTGTCGGTACTTTATAAAAAAACAACGGGCTTTGAATACAATAAGTCAGTGGCGTCATCTATTAGTTTGATATAATTATAGCCTACATGAACTATAGGCATTTTTGGTTCAAACTGACGTTTCTATTGACGTCAGGGCGCTGAAAACTGAAAAAAATTGAACCAATATATATATATTTTATGACAAGTCTTTAGATTAAAAATCGCACAGAGAACACATTAATTTATGCTCAAAGGGCTACTTAATAATTTCCTTGATAAAAATTTAAGTAATTATTGCGCGTCAGCTGTCTGCTTTGGTTGACAATAATACGGATTTTTTCAATAATTATTTTAGTTCATTTTGTCAATTTGTAGAAAAAAAAAATTAAATATTATTTTTTTGTGAATTCTTGTAATTAATTAATTGATGATTTACATAAATTCTTAATAAAAGCTGAGTGAACTAAAATAATCTTTTTACCTTCGTTATCCAGAGTCTTCCACACGGGACAAAAACCGATAACAAGAAAGTAGAAGTCTACAATGTCGTAAAGGCAAAATTGTAAAAAAAAAGATTTTATTTTTACTTTGATAAAACGCTATCGAAGTAATTTTTTCAATAAAATGTATCTTATAAAAATGATTATATAATAAATGATTAACATAAATGAGCTATAGACATTTTTTTTAAATGAACGCTTTTAACGACGTTAAGCTGCAAAAACTGGCATAATCCAATCAAAAATTACAATACAGAACACATTTCCGCGAGTAAAAATGGCAAACGCGTTAATTTAATAATTTTTTGGACAAAAATTTTAGTAATTTACTCCGTCAGCTGTCAACTTTGGTTGCCAATTATACCTATTTTTTTAATTCAAATGCCAACTTTTGTGTAATCAACGGTCGGAACTATTTAATAAGTTTGTAAAAAAACAGTAAAATAATATGGTTTTTTATTTTTGATAATCATACTTTGACTTCTTCATGGAACAAAAAAAAAATTAAAATCTACAATGTCATGAAAGTGAGATTGTGAACAAAAATTTAGATTTCTTTATTATTTAAAGGACTATCAAAGTCAACAATTAGTTTTATGTCTTGAAATTGTGTTTTTTTTATTATTGCAAAAAAATTAATTTAAAAAAAGGTTATAAAATGGATGGTCCACCGGGTATATACATACATTGATGTTGGTGATTTCAAAATATAAAAGTGACATGATTTGACCGTGTTTTTTTTATATTATTTTTCTACTATTGAAAATTATTGATTTAGTGACTATTATAACTAAGAAATTTAATTTTTTTTAATAAAAATTTTTGAAAATCTGTAAATAAAGAATGATATTTGAATTATAAATTCATTGTTTTTGTGACAGATCAGTAAACCAATAACAAAACTCAATTCTAGTGTCGTGAAGGATCTCTCTCCCCAACTTGTACATTTCACAAAAAAAAAGGAAAAAATTCACTAGACTTGATTTTAGTTTTTATTTTTGTTATTTATTTTTATCTTTATTGGTAGTATTTATTAGTATTTGTTATGTGCTATGCATAGATGCATGAAAAAAGAACATTAGATTAAGTATATATTGTTAATGCCCTCGATTATGCGTAATTATTTTAATGAACTTTTGCCTGCAGTATCACCGTATTTTATATGAAAAAGGGGCACTTGTAAATTATTGCATCAAATATAATAAGTATTTTGCTTTAAATGGATTGCTGCCTACAATATGATGCAATAGCTTCCATAAAGCAAATATTTATTGTCACAATTATAATAATATAAACATGGTTGCATGTTGTAAATTATAACAATCCTGTTGCATCTTTGTACATTCGAATCGTCTTTAATTGGACTGTGGCACTTACCTTACCAACTAACATAATTTTTTTTTCTATTAAAAATCGTTGGCTTCAAATTTTTTTTGTTTTTGATTATAAATTAATCTCTATTGTGAAGCTGGCTGATGTAGACAAAATTTAAACTGCAGTAAATTATTGATGAATTTTTATAATAAAATTTATTAGCTTTATTCACTCTTTAATTTGCTGCATCAGTGTTTCACTTTGTTTTATTTTTTATGTGTTGTTTTATTATATAGTTTTTTCTTTTATTTGTCAACAGCAACAAGAGCAAGATCCGACGAATCTATATATAGCAAATTTGCCACCACATTTTAAAGAATCGGATCTGGATAATTTATTATCCAAATATGGTCAAGTGATATCAACGCGTATTTTACGAGATTCAATGGGTATATCGAAAGGTGTCGGTTTCGCACGAATGGAAAATAAAGATAAGTGCGAACAAATTATAACGATATTTAATGGAAATACGTTGAGTGGTTGTAAAGAACCTCTATTAGTCAAATTCGCAGACGGAGGTAATAAGAAAAAAAATATGTATAAAAATAATGAAAATGCTAAAATGTGGCGAGATGGTACCGAAGTTATGGCTGTTGCGGGATATGATCCTAATACGCTTGCGCAGAATGGGGTCGCTCCGCAACATATGATTCCGGCAGCTCTTTCTGGAGGGTTTAGGGCACCATATGGACAGGTAAATAGCCACATTTTTACACAAATTATAGGATATACGTCTGACCTATGCTTTGTTAAGCTTTTGAGACTATTACAGAATATTTTTTCACCTTATAGTTTCATACTTTATAAACTGCCCTAAGATAGCTGACGTTGAGGGAGGAGCTTATTCAAAAGTTATGTTATGTTATAGAAAATATAAGAATAGCTTAAATCGTTTTATAATTAACTGTTTTATGAATTTGTCTTTTTTTCAAATTTTTATCGAGATTTTGTTTGTAGATACGTTTTTACTTCTGGCGACTGACAGTTTTTTTTGTCGTTGGGTTATGCACCTGTTTTCTACAAAAAATACACCGGGTGTGTAATTTAAGTTATACTTTCGTCGACTTTATGCGTATCAAACATTAATATATATGCTGCTATAAAATGTTTTTGAATTAAAAAGAAAATATAATTGTTTTCAATGATGTGATTGCACATTTAACAATTGAATTGAATCTTTTATTTGAATTTTAGTACGGCTATGCACCAGGTGCTCAATGGGTACCACAGTATGTAATGCCTGCTCCATTGCCTCCTGTCGACGATAGTTACAGCTTAAGTGGACATATGGCTCAATATAAAAGTGATGGTCAAGGTCCTCGTGGTATTCCTATGATGCTTCCATCACCAGAAGCGGCTGTACAATATACAAACATGTTACCTCAGGTATTTTCTTTTTTTTTTAAGCGCAAATAGAACGAATCAAGCGATACACGTCATCCTATGACGTAAGTAGCAAAAACAATTTATGTTTTGCTATTTTTACCTAACAGATTACATTATCAGACAATTTCTTTCTGACGATACAAACTCTCTATTATTTATAGATTCATTATATCGTTTGTAAGGCCTGAGAAGATTGTTTCTATTTACTGGCATTTTGCAAGGCGAGTGATTTTGGGGGCCAAGGCCAAAGACCGAGGCTCTCAAACTACGAGCCCTTTCCTGTAAAAAAGATTAATAGTATTTTGTAAACCTAGGCGGCAAAGTGGCATTTTTCCAGGTCGAGAGAAGATATGGACAGACGAGCCTGGCCACTTCTCAAGGCCTGGAAAATCAGTTTGCGACTTAGGTTTACACATTATTTTTTATCCTACACAAATTACCTTATAATCGGTTTAAGATTATTACCGCTAATTGCCAATTCAAAATGTCAAACTTTGACAGATGTCAAAAATTCATGGATTACTTTACTCTCGTGATTTACACAATTTATCTTGCACAAAAATAGTGTTTTTAAAATAAGATTGACGCTTATAAACAGTAAATGTGATTTCAAATTTTAACACTGCTTATGAATAGTGGAACGTTTAGAGTGTCCTTGGTGCGTCACGACTGTTCATTGTTCAACCGTTTGTATAGATTTCATTTCTCGTATAGCAGCGACGCCTGGCGGAGAAAGTCTGATTCTTTTTTCTCGGCTAGCCGAAAAAGTACATCTTTTCACGGCTGTCGAGAGACGAGAAAATTTTATTTTGAGTTGGTGTAGGATAAATAAAAATTTTTGTTTATGTTGGCAACGCTAATAACACTAGATGATTTTCAATCTAAAAAATCAAATCATTTGACATTTCAAAAATTATTTGCGTTCTGAAAAAGTGAAATTGTTGTTTTCTGAAAAAATCGATACATCAGCACATATAAACGGAATCCTTGTAATAGTATTATCATTGTTTATTATTATTTCATGTTTTGAAAGTGAAGAAATTATGCGAATTTTTATTATATAAAAAACTAACCTCTAAAATTTATTCTAAAAAGAAATCTATGGTAAACTGTTTGAAACCTAATCCATGTTTGTTAGTTGAGTTTACACATACTAGAATGATTAACGAGAGAATGGTTCTTGAAAGCCCGTCAGGAAGCGCCGGACGAGGGCTTCGTAGGGCACACTAACGAATTGTCATTGTCACTCACGGCGTCTGTGAGGCGTGGGGTTTACGGGTACTGTGTGGCTTAGGGGCTTGGGGGGGCTATACATTATACAATACAAACCGTTAGTTGCCGTTGATAAATGTCTGACAATTGACGATGACAGCAAATTATGTCAACGCAAAAATTGAATTAACAATATTCCTAGTAATTATTTTCTAGCCTAGGCTGGCAAGACGGCGTTTCAGGCCGCTTAGAACACGTTGAAAGTTATGTTTTGCAGGCGCAAGGCACAAAAAAGTATTTATAATTTAAAGTTTATACAAAATTATGTTGAATAATTTAAATAATACCTAGAAGTTTTCAATTGTCCTGGTCGTCCATAACCTGTATTTAGTTGTCTTATCTTTTTTAACGCTTAAGAAGCTTAAATTTGTAGAAATAGTTTGGCAGATCGCGTACTTATGTTGAGAAATTGTATTAATATTTATATCTTTTTAACTATCCTGGTCGCCATTACCTGAAAGCTTTGTTTATTTAGTTTAGTCTGTTTTTTTTTATGCCTAAGAAGCTTTAGTTTATAGAGATAATTTTGCGGACCGCGGACTAAATTATGTTGAATTTAATAATACCTATGAGCATTTAACTATTCAAGAGTCGTTTATAACTAAAATATGTTTGAAGCTGTGTTCTTCTTAGTATCTGTCAAAATAAAAGTTTTGTAAATGGCGCTACTGAAAAATAACATGTCAAATTTTAAAATTCTACATCTGTTACGTCACAGCTATTGACGTGTGTCTGTTGATTCGTTTTCTTATTTTTAGGATATTGATAAATATCTATTATTTATAGAGATAAAACCTATAAACGTATTTTATTTATAGATAACTGCTCAAATGCAGGCAATGCAGTTAGGCACTGGTTCTTATATATCTCAACCATATTCATACTATCCGTCACATGTCATTCATACAGTAGCAATGGGTGATTCGGAACATACATCAAATGCGGCTAGTCCAGAGGATCCATATCAGGCCTATCAGCCTGCACCTCAAAAATAGATTACAAATTAAAGCAAAAAAGAAAAAAAAAGTGAAACTTAACCTAAAAATCACTCTTTTAAGCATCATTTGATTATTTTTGTTTTGTTTGGTTGATTATGAATTATGGTTACCAACTGCAATTGTTTGTTACTATAAATAATCACAGAGGGTGCTTGAAAGAGTTGCCAAAAGTCTAGCGCTTTGATACAATGACGACTGTGTGGATTGTACCGATTATATAAATTGTGCGGCGCATAAAAACACTGCTAATATTGTTTTTTTTTTGTTTATTAGGAATAGATATTTATGAATTAAGTGAAAAGACGGACGATCTGCATATTTGACTTTGTTGAGACGATTTGTTTTCTTATAATTTTTTTGGTTATAGGTTCTTTTTATGTAACCATTGTTACAAGATAAAAATGACTGAAAATATGTGTAAAGTAGGTATTTTTGATACAGTATGTTCCTAGTTTCAAACATTGTATTGAAAATATGAGAATAACTGTGGTTATCTGTGTAAGAAAAGGCATTATTTTTTTTTTGTTAGTTCAAGTTTTCTCGCTTTAATGATGAAAGAGAAAAAAAATGAAAGAGAGATGAAGAAGAGAGTGTGTATATAATATTATGTTTAGAATGATGTGAGTTTTTCTTACATGGATATAGTAGAAGACATTTAATATAACACAGATTTAAAAAAAAAACAAAAAAGAAAAGTAGAATTTAGTAATATTAGATAAATGAAGAACAAAAGAAAAAAAATAAACATCGTTGATACAAAATAAAAAAGGTCTGACGGTACATACCTAAAAAAAGTTAGGTACATAACCTAAAAAAAGTTATTACACTAGCAGTGTGAAATGATGATGAAAAACCGTATTTGATCTTCCCAAGCTGATTAAAAATCGGCATAGGTTATAGGTAAATTAGCAATTTTATTTTTTGATGAAGATCTACATAGGTAGTTGTGTGCGCAACGCAGATGCGATAAACTGCTCATTGAAATCAAATAAATCTTCCTATAATTACCATCTATATACAATATGTACTGAACTTCCAATATTGTCTTAATTTATTATATCTTAAATTATTGTACTGTTAATTTATTTTTTTCTTTTTTTTGCTTTATAAAATACATCAATCATCATCTGTTTAGATTGACATTCCAGTGTCTGTATTGGAAAAAAAAAGTAGTTGACTTCATTTAAAAAGTCTCCCTTTTATTTGTACAGAGTTTTATGAATAGTGCAATTTTTTTGTTTTTTATTTTTTAGATTTATTTATATTTATAATAAAAAGAAAATATATATATATGCGGGATTCTTTTATAAATGGATTAACTTCTTTTATTATTATTTATTTGACGATAGGTATACTACGACTGAGACAGCTGTGATTTCCTATATTTGTTTTTAACATAAATAATTTTATTCAGCCACTGATATATGTATGTTGTTTTGGACGTGTCTGGATTGGTTGGTCGTAGTGTATTATTCTATCGCATTTTTGTCGTAGATATATGATATATTTATTTATAATTTGCAAACGTCGTGACAGCCTTTCCAAGAGTTAAAAAAAATATAGAGACAGACGCAAGGCTTACCTGGCCGCTTCAAAAAAATTTTTTTTTAATTTATTTAATAATTAATAATGATTATTATTAAATGCCAGGTTTGAAGGATTTACACGTTATTGAAATCGTGCCTTTTCAGATTGTCCATTGACAGGGATATACTGAAATATTTTTAATATATTTTTTTAAAACTTCGGTGTTTTTCATGAAAAAACCGACAACCAAATTTTTATCTTCTAGTTGTTTCTATGTTGTAGACAGTTGTAATGTTTGTTTCCGTTATTTATTTAGATTTTATTGGAGGTCAGGGTAGAGTGCGAAGACACATTGTAACCACTGCTATTGCAGAGTGTCTTTTACGGCGACCCCCCATCCATATAAATTTGTTTGTGTGTAATAGCTAAGCTAACAAAATAAAAGGATTTTTCGATTTTCTGCTCGGCCTTCGGGGTTTTAAGAAAAATCCATAATAAAACTTTTAAATATACTTTATATATATATAAAAAAAAAATCAGAGTTGACCATAAAATCATTCATTAAAATACATACAACGGGCAACTAGCAATATTTTAGTTGTTTTATATATCTTATTATTTTAATTCATGGCATCTGAAACTATATATAAAGTATATTTGAAGTGTGTATAGCTACAACCAAATATTGTATTGACAACACTTAAAAAAAGCAAACTAATAATACACGAGAAATTTTTACAATTGTTGACTGATAGGCTCAGTTTATTTTTGGTATACCGGTACCGTCGTCGTTTCGACGGTTAAACTATTTTTAGACCGTATTAACGATGAAGTCAGCGACTACCTATAAGTCTCCGGCTGGTGAATGGCCACCAGTCATTTGTATAAAGTACGCGGATTGTGCCGCACTTAAGTTAAGAGAAAAATAGCTTTTAGATTAGAGTGTTTAGTTTAAAAAAAAAAAAACTTTAGCATAGCGCCTAGTGTTAAGATAAAAAATAAAAAAACTTAGTTTGTAGGTTTTTAGATATAAGATAATCATTTAAATGATGAATAAAAAAAAATTATGATGAAGAAAATGTTGGTCTTAACTGAGAATCGTTGCGATTTTTAGTTAGTGTTTATATAAATGTATAACAGAATATATTTAATTATACTACTCTGGATTGTTAGTCACATTTTTAACTGGAACGTTTTTTTGACGTTTTGGCTGAAGGGTGACTGGACTTCAGATGGTTTAGTCATAAAGGTGCATCGCTACGGTTCTCAGCTGATACAGAGATAAATTGTTTTTATCTCAAGGTTGAATGAATACGTTAGCATAAGTAAGTGTTTTTTATTGTTGATTAAGTTAAATCTGTATGTTTGTTTTGATTCTTTTGTATTGTAAGTCTATTTCCTTTTGTGTTGGTAATAAATTGTATTTGTCCAGGCGTTGTTTTTTTAATGGCTACCTATACATCCATGCAAATGCAATAAAAGAATTGCTTTGTAGAATATTAAAGTTAATTTTTTATAGCAAAGCGTAAAAATGGCGACACTTGGTGACGGCAGTCTTTTAAAGGCGTTCTGTTCTTGATTTTAATCTCTGGTCTGAGTTTGACATTAAAAAAAATTGGACAACTACTGTCATTTGCGTTAAGTTAGGTTGTGATGTGTTGTTTTACACTGATGTTTTACCTTTATTTCTTGTCTTTATAATTATAAGAATTTGTGATTTTAAATAAATATAGAATTATGGAATAGATATTTGGCTGATTTTCAGTAAAGAGACCGTATGATGTACCGGTAGGGATTATTGAAGCACTTCTTTATTTTTGAGTTGTACGTATATGTGTTATAAACAACTGTAATAAACGATAAATTGATTTTATTAATCCAATTTGCTTTAAAATAGATTTGAGGATAAATGGTTTTATAAAAACAAAAAAAGCCCATTTAACATATGGTTGCTCAGTACGCAACTTGGTATGCGAATGGATGTATTGTTGGTTGTCTAATAAATAGGCTACAATTAGTTTAAGAGCTCTTTATATTAATAAAATTATTGTATGTATAATTTTTTTTATATCTATAGTGCTAATTGAACACAAGTTTTTAATGTGAAAGAATTTTTTTTTCAAATTGAATAAATAAGATTTATCAGCACTTGGTTTTTTAAACCCAAAAAGTTTAATCAATTTTTTTTTTCTTTATTGCATAATAGGTATATGGTAAATAATAAAATTTTAAGCATTCTGAAAACAATTTTTGCTCAAAATTTTAGTTCTTTTTTCTCAAAGACAACTAGGTGAGTTTTGGCCTTAATTGTACTTTTTTTCGTCTTCAAATTGGACCCTCAGTTGATATTATCAATATAAAGACGTCGAGCATAAATCATTTAAAAAAAAACAAAGTTTTTTTTGTCAGAAAAAAATCTCAAGTGGTTAGTCTTGATTTCTTTCTAAAAATGAAGATGTTGAGTTTTTTGTAGGAAACGATCTAGAATGGCATTTAGAAAGAATTGATAAAAGACATTTTTTAAAATCCCTTATCGTTTAAAAAATACAGCCATTTTACGCTCAATATTTGAGTCTTTTTTTTGTAAGACAAATATATAGGTCAATTTGGGCTATATTTTTAGTTTTACTCCTTTTTTTTACAAATTGGACCGCTGTCAATATTGTAAATAAAAATGCGTTAAGCATAAATCTTTTAAAAAAAACAAATTTTTTTGAGTCAAAAAAAAATTTTTCTTTTTAATTAGGATGCTGGGTTTTTTTTATAGAAAATGATGTAAAACGCATTGAAAATAGATTGGTGAAAACTTTTTATCAAATACTTTATAGCTTAGAAAATAAAGCAAAATTTGTGTTAAAAAATAATCAAAAAAATTCAACTTTTGTTAAGTGCTTTTTATTTAATAAATTGTGTACAGCAAGTTTTTATGAAAACATTTTATTAAATATTATGTATTATTTTCTAATTTAACAAAAAGCGCCTAGAATTCGAGCAACTAGCAATACACTAATGCATATAAGAAGTTGCATACCTTACATCTTTCAAAGATTGAAAACTTTTATCACTGCCTTTTTTTGTAACTATTTATCTTACAAAGACTTCATGAAAATAACAGAGAATATAGCTATAGACCACAATTAATTTGTTAATTTTTAATAAACAATGTACACCTCAAAAACATGCAACAGGATTTTATTTAGAAATTTTTTTTCAATTTATTCTCCAAGAACACCATAAAACACTGTAATTTGATTTATCAAATCATTTAAAAATAGAAAACATTAAAATTTTTTTAAAAATGAGCAACATAACCTCACTCAACATAAAAATAAAAAAAATTATATTTATAAAGCTTAACTGTAAATAAAACTCTCCAATTTTCCTACAATAACCCACATAAAAACACAAATTTCATTAAAATTCAAGAAAAAAATGATAAATGTTCAAGTCGATGACAGCTGTCATTTTTTTTTTGAAAAACATTAAACTCGTGTCAGAGAATAGAATGAGAAGAGAACGCGCATTAATTTGCACCGTTTTAATATGACGCCATTTTTACGGTTGGTTGCAAAAAAAATAAAAATTACAATTAGGTTATAATAAACTAGATTAAAATTAAAATTCGCATAGTTCCAGTTAAATCTATTGTTTATATTTTTGTTTCATGTATAAATCAACATAAAAAACAATCAAAATTTTACAAAAAAAAAATAAAAACACTCATTTAGCGTTATCCATTATAAAAACTTGCATTTTTTAACACTATACAAAAAAAAAACAGTAAATGCAGAGAGTAGAACGCAAAAATTGTTAAAGATATAAAGAAACCGCTCTAACAAAAACGCATCTAAAATAACAAAATCGTTTTTTATTAATTACTTTAAGCTTCTGAAAAACAAATGTTTTTTGTTTTACGGTTTTAATATTTGTTTTTCTAATTTATTTTCTACTTTTAGACCAAGTAATGCAAGTTTTGTATTGCAAATTTTTGTGTTATGGTTTTTCTAAATTAGTTAGTCTAGCGGGACCTTAAATAAAAAACTATTTACTGTATTAAAATTTTTATGTAAAACTGTTTTTGTTTTTCTACTGTGTATGTTTCACAGTAGAAAAGTACTAAAGAAAATTTCAAGTATGTACATGAAATTTTTTATACTATCGAAGTCAAATTTGACTAAAGACAACATATTTAAATTACTTTTTATTTAATAAATATTAGATTAAAATGTATAATTGACAATAAAATGTAATAAAATTTCAAAATATAATAACCAAAAAATTTTTTTTTTAATATTTTAATAACTCGTAAAAATGGCGGCAGTAATTTTTCGATTGCTAGAGTACATCAAAGTGTATTTCATTCTTCATTATGTGGTAAAATAGGTGGTAGCGGAAGAATGTCATTAGTAGCACAAATGGTGTTTTCTAAACCAAAAAATCAAATTTGTTTTTAAAAAATTAAACTAGATTACATTACGCATCTGAAATCATTTGGATTGTCAAATTTAACGTTGAAAACATTCAAACAATACGACTTAAACATAATAATGCTGCTTTCCGTATTTTTGTAAAAATTTTCAAATTTGAATTCAAAATTTTGAGATTGTTTTATTTAAAATATGAGTGGTCGACACTCATATTTAAAATAACTAGAAATAAGACTTTTAGGTACTTTTTTAAAATTCGAAAAGTTTCTATAATTTTCTATATAGCTATTTCTGTATTAAATGTATAGTTCAACTTTTTACCAAAGCAAATCTGAGATTTACATTTGAATGAACTACTTTTGCAACAACTTAATTTTTTTATAATCTCTAATAACTAAAAATTCATAAAAAAGAAAGAACAATGTGAAAATAAAAAAATATATAAAAACTTTAGTCTTAAAGGCAATTATCGTCCCATCATAACCGTGGTTAATTATTTAATCACGTTCCAACTATAAACCTTTCTCATAGCTTAAATATAGTTTTTAAATTATTTTTATTTATCTTAGATAATCTGACTGTACCTTACAAAAATTTCTGCAATCGCCATCTTAAATTTCAAAGAATAAAGGGCTTTTCTCCACGAGATCCTATTGGTAAATAGGGCCAAAATAAGTAGACAGATGCAAACTGGAAATCAATGTAAATCCACCGGAACGATTTGGTTTTATACCAAAAAAAGGAACATACGATGCTTCATCTTGAAAGAACGTCATCTATCCGGAAAAAATTGGGATAAATTTAGCGAAACCAAAACCATAAAAGAAGCAGAACGCTTTTGGAGATTTTCTAAGCCAAAAAGAGCATCTGCCCAATAGCTTACCGAAACTTAAATCAGCTTAACCAAGGAGAACTAGAAATTTTTAATTAGTCAATTTGTTTTAACTTTAATTTTGATCTAATATTAGATATATAACTCTACAGGGATGATTTCTTGACAATATTATAAAATTTATAGTATTTTATAGTACCTGTTCACATTTTTTTTTGTATGTTCGAGTCCAAGTCATAAACAAACTGTTTTCCAAAATCTTCAGCAAAGTTTGACATAAGACTCTGTAAACTATGACAGATAAATCTGTAAATTACTATTTTTCAAAACTAAAATGTCATTTTTATCAATTTTGACCTATTTTTTACAATTTTTGCGTATCTATAATGTCTATTGCTTCACTATACAGTGCGTACAAATAAATTAGATATTTAGTTTTTCTAAAAAAAGAATGATAAAGTAAGATTTAGTGTTTTTTTTCCTTTAGTTTCTTATTTTCACTCTACTGTGTACAATCTCCTGATCATATTTAATTTTGACATTTTAAATTTTGTTTAAAAAAAAAAGATAGATGTGATAAGATCTTAAATATCCTAACTTTAATATAAAACAACAATATAAGAAATAGATTGTAGTGCAATATTTTACAAAAAGTTAAAAATAAACATCTTCATTTATGTCAAAAGTGAAAAATTTTATTTCAATGTTAATCTAATTTACATCTTTTAGTAAAAATTATATTAAAGTATACATATTTTTATAAATAAACTATTTTATTGATTTTCACTGCGTTTTTTTTCATCGTCAAAATAAGAAAATGTTCTATTATTATTTTCAAAAACCCAACGTAATAACAAAACGTTCAAAAAAAAAGAAACAACTAATGAGTCATGGCCGTTTATTTTACTACTATTTTGTGTCTATTTTGACGGTCCCTTGCATGGTGTTGCCATCTAGGAGAATTTTATAAACTATTCATTAGAAACCAGATTTGGCTCGCAAAATGGCGGTGCGTGGACGTATTATTTCTGCAATCGCCAGCAGACATGACATACTACAATTTAAGCTTAAATGTAGTTAATTGATTTCATTAGATAAATTGATCTCTGTTGCAAATACCGTCCATCTTGCTGTTGAACTCGGAATAATTTGGCGCTAAAGTTTAGACTGCAAAATCGGCTACATCTAGACCTGACTTGGCCTGACCAGCTGACAATTGACAATTTATAGACCAGTAAAAAATAAGCTGTTGGTTAAACAGATATTTAAGCAAATATCTTTTAATTAACAGTACTTGTGGTAGAAGCCATAAGAACAAATTGAAACATTTCTAGTCAGATCTAATTAGTTATTATATGGTTCTAATTCTACGGATTATAGCTCAAGTACAGAGTGTATAATATTAACATTAATTAAAGGTGGCTATGCTTTTTTGACAGCAGGTCTTAGACCGGTACGTATTAAATTTTTCTGTTTTGTTTGCAGAATTCTCGTTTCTTTTTAAATAGTTAAAAATTTATTTTACATTTAGCAAATGCTTGCGACAGATAATGTCAATGTCAGTTGTGAATAGACACCTGAAATACCGGCTTAGCTGACCGGCACTTACCTCTTGCCGGAAATTTATTATCGAACCTTTACCTCGTTTCTTATTGGATAGATCTATATTAATGACATCCACATCGATTACTAATTATTCGATAAAAATTATTTTTCATTTACTGTCCAAGAAAAAAATGTTCTTATTATAATGTGATTTTCTTAATAGAAAAAAGCAATAAAATAAAAAATGGGAATAATGGATTAATCTGTGTCTTCAAGAAATGCAGGCTGAGTATTCCACGGCGATATTACTAAAAAGTGTATCAGAGTCTTCAAGTTACCTAATTTTAGTACGAATCGATCCAAGACCTGCTGCCAAAAAATCATGGCCACTCTTGATTAATGTTGATATTATACACCTTGTACCTAGTTTGCATTTAAAAAGTTCAAAATTTTACTGTTTCTTGACTCTTACGATACTTTTATGCTTTAATTAAGTACGCTAAAAACATCCAAATCCATTTAAAAATTGTTTGTTTTTATTTTTTATATAGAATGCGAAGATAAATAAAAAAATCCTTTATTATCTCACATAGAGATATTTTTGTTTATTTTAATCAAAATAATCTGAATAAAGTCACATCAACTATTAATATAGTATACCAGTTGCAAATTAACACTAATTGTAATTAAAAAATTAGGAAACTTATTAATTTATTTGTTTTTGTAAAAAAAACATTTTTGTTTATTAAGACATTTAATTTTTTAATTAATTAATTTGTTTTAACTTTAATTTTGATCTAAAATATATAACTCTACAGGGATGATTTCTTAATTTTAGATTTTTATTGTGTCAAGATAAATATTATAAAATTTATAGTATTTTATAGTTAGTATTTTATATTTTTTTTTTGTTAGTTTGAGTCCAAGTCATAAACAAACTGTTTTCCAAAATCTTCAGCAAAAGCTTGACGTAAGACTCTGTAAACTATGACAGATAAATCTGTAAATTACTATTTTTCAAAACCCAAATGTCATTTTTATCAATTTTGGCGTATCTATAATTTTTAATATTTATTGCTTTACTATACAGTGTGTACAAATAAATTAGATATTTAGTTCTTCTAAAAAAAAATGATAAAGTAAGATTTGGTGTTTTCTTTTCTTTTTTTACATATTTTCATTTTACTATGTACAATCTCCTGTTCATATTTATTATCATATTTAATTCTAACATTTTAAATTTTGTTTTAAAAAAAGATAGATACGATAAGATCTTAAATATCCTAACTTTAATATAAAACAACAATATAAGAAATAGATTGTAGTGCAATATTTTACAAAAAGTAAAAAATAAACATCTTCATTTATAAAATGATTTCTTAATTTTAGATTTTTATAGTGTCATAAATATTATAAAATTTATAGTATTTTATAGTAACTGTTCACATTTTTTTGTTTGTTTGTTTGAGTCTATGTCATAAACAAACTGTTTTCAAAAATCTTCAGCAAAGTTTGACATAAGACTCTGTAAACTATGACAGATAAATCTGTAAATTACTATTTTTCAAAACTCAAATGTCTTTTTTATCAATTTTGACCTATTTTTTACAATTTTTGCGTATCTATAATGTCTATTGCTTTACTATACAGTGCGCACAAATAAATAAGATATTTAGTTTTTCTAAAAAAAGAATGATAAAGTAAGATTTAGTGTTTTTTTTCCTTTAGTTTCTTATTTTCACTCTACTGTGTACAATCTCCTGATCATATTTAATTTTAACATTTTAAATTTTGTTTAAAAAAAAGATAGATATGATAAGATCTTAAATATCCTAACTTTAATATAAAACAACAATATAAGAAATAGATTGTAGTGCAATAGTTTACAAAAAGTTAAAAATAAACATCTTCATTTATGTCAAAAGTGAAAAATTTTATTTCAATGTTAATCTAATTTACATCTTTTAGTAAAAATTATATTAAAGTATACATATTTTTATAAATAAACTATTTTATTGATTTTCACTGCGTTTTTTTTATCGTCAAAATAAGAAAATGTTCTATTATTTTCAAAAACCCAACGTAATAACAAAACGTTCAAAAAAAAAGAAACAACTAATGAGTCATAGCCGTTTATTTTACTACTTTTTTGTGTCTATTTTGACGGTCCCTCGCATGGTGTTGCCATCTAGGAGAATTTTATAAACTATTTATCAGAAACCAGATTTGGCTCGCAAAATGGCGGTGCGTGGGCGTATTATTTCTGCAATCGCCAGCAGGCATGACATACTACAATTTAAGCTTAAATGTAGTAAATTGATTTCATTAGATAAATTGATCTCTGTTGCAAATACCGTCCATCTTGCTGTTGAACTCGGAAAAATTTAGCGCTAAAGTTTAGACTGCAAAATCGGCAACATCTAGACCTGACTTGACCTGACCAGCTGACAACCGACAATTTGTAGACCAGTAAAAAATAAGCTGTTGGTTAAACACATATTTAAGCAAATATCTTTTAATTAACAGTAGTTGTGGTAGAAGCCATAAGAACAAATTGAAACATTTCTAGACAGATCTAAATAGTTATTATATGGTTCTAATTCTACGAATTATTGCTCAAATACAGAGTGTATGATATTAACATTAATTAAAGGTGGCTATGCTTTTTTGACAGCAGGTCTTAGACCGGTACGTATTAAATTTTTCTGTTTTGTTTGCAGAATTCTCGTTTCCTTTTAAATAGTTAAAAATTTATTTTACATATAGCAAATGCTTGCGACAGATAATGTCAATGTCAGTTGTGAATAGACACCAGCAATACCGGCTTAGCTGACCGGCACTTACCTCTTGCCGGAAATTTCTTATCGAACCTTTAACCTCACTTTTTATTGGATAGATCTATATTAATCACATCTACATCGATTACTAATTATTCGATAAAAATTATTATCCATTTGCTGTCAAAGAAAAAATGTTTTTATTAGAATGTTACTTTCTTAATAAAAAAAGGCAATAAAACAAAAAATGGAAATAATGGATTAATCCGTGTTTTCAAGAAATGCAGGCTGAGTATTCACAGCGATATTACCAAAAATTGTATCAGAGTATTCAAGTTACCTAATTATAGTACGAAGCGATCCAAGACCTGCTGCCAAAAAATCATGGTCACTCTTGATTAATGTTGATATTATACACCTTGTAGGTACCTAGTTTGGATTTAAAAAGTTCAAAATTTGCCTGTTTTATACTTGTATGTTTAATTAAGTACGTTAAAAACATCCAAATCCATTTAAAAATTGTTTCTTTTTATTTTTTATATAGAATGCGAAGATAAATAAAAAAATCCTTTATTATCTCACATAGAGATATTTTTGTTTATTTTGTTACGATAAGATCTTAAATATCCTAATTTTAATATAAAACAACAATATAAGAAATAGATTGTAGTGCAATATTTTACAAAAAGTTAAAAATAAACATCTTCATTTATAAAATGATTTCTTAATTTTAGATTTTTATAGTGTCATAAATATTATAAAATTTATAGTATTTTATAGTAGCTGTTCACATTTTTTTGTTTGTTTGTTTGAGTCTATGTCATAAACAAACTGTTTTCAAAAATCTTCAGCAAAGTTTGACATAAGACTCTGTAAACTATGACAGATAAATCTGTAAATTACTATTTTTCAAAACCCAAATGTCATTTTTATCAATTTTAGCCTATTTTTTACAATTTTCGCGTATCTATAATATCTAATATTTAATGCTTTACTATACAGTGTGTACACATAAATTGATATTACGTTCTTCTAAAAAAAAAATGATAAAGTAAGATCTTTTTTGGTGTTTTTTTTTCTTTTGCTATCTACTTTGTTTCTTATTTTCATTTTACTATGTACAATCTCCTGTTCATATTTATTATCATATTTAATTCTAACATTTTAAATTTTGTTTAAAAAAAAGATAGATACGATAAGATCTTAAATATCCTAACTTTAATATAAAACAACAATATAAGAAATAGATTGTAGTGCAATATTTTACAAAAAATTAAAAATAAACATCTTCATTTATGTCAAAAGTGAAAAATTTTATTTCAATGTTAAACTAATTTACATCTTTTAGTAAAAATTAAGAGATTAGTTAAAAAAATTATATTAAAGTATCCATTTTATTATAAATAAACTATTTTATTGATTTCCACTGCGTTTTTTTATCGTCAAAATAAGAAAAAGTTCTATTATTTCAAAAAACCCAACGTAATAACAGAACGTTAAGAAAAAAGAAACAACTAATGAGTCATAGCCGTTTATTTGGTTTAAAATGGTCTGTTACATATAATATATCTAATTATCTTTAGACGCCATTTTGTCATAAGTAAATTTTTTTTAAAAACAAAATATTTATTTTTAGTGTTATAATCAATAAAAGCTTAATTTTTATAAATTTTCTGAAAGCGGCAAATTTTAATTTACAACTTATTGTTTGGACAACAGCGACATCTATTTTTAATAGTACAGTAAGTAGCCTCTCAATTATCCGGATCGCGATTTACCGAAACGCTGCGTTATCCGAAACGATTTAGAGTTTTAGATCCACCGTGTTAACCAAAACTCTCTATTATCCGAAATTTGAACGTGCGCTTCTTAGAATTAATAAAAATCTTGTTTACACCAGAGTCAACTTCCGAAACTTTTGCCGAAAATTAACTTTTTTTTTTTTTAAAAACAATCTAATTTTTATAAAAATGTATTTATCACATAATATGTCTCTAATGTATTTATTTAGTATTATATATAGCGCTACATAATGTAATAGATATGTGTACCTAAGTCTTTTTTTTTTAATTTGAAGTTAATTTGAAATATAATATTGGTTTTATATAGGTATCAGGCTTTTTTTTGCAAATTTTGTATTAACCGAAATTTTAGTTATCCGAACAGGTTCTAGTTCCGACTGTTTTGGATAATCAGAAGGTTACTCTACTTTTTTTGTTAATAACCATAAAGTACTTACTATTTTTTCTTTATTTAATGCTTCAGAAACACAAATTTGATTAAACAATTTTTTTTATACTTTTTATAGTTTTTCCTCGCGTTAATTGAATTGAGAAATAAAATTTAAAATGTCTAATAACAAAGCATTACCTCAAATTCACATTTTATTAAAACTAATTTTTAGTATTAAAAACAAAAACTGTTTTGGCTTAAAACACTTAGATTTGCAGTACTGAAATCTCAAATTTTTGCAAAAGAACTGAAGATTAATTGAGTCTTAATTTTTTATATATTTTTCTTCAACTTTTCAAAATAAAAAAAAAATTATTTTTAAAACCTTATTTTTCTTTAATAAGCTTATTAACGTTTTTAATTTGAAGACTTTTATAGATATATTCTCGTTTTCTAATAGATGTTTTTAATTTCTAGAGGTTGGTGTTTGATACACAGCTGTCAAAAAAATAATTACGTCATAGCCATAATTTTTTTACATACGGAAGAGTTATTATTGTTATATCTTTTGAAAAAATTTTATATTTATTTTAAATCAAAATTTTTTGTCAATCAGGTAATACAATTTTAGTCGTTGTTTCGGCTAATTCACGCATAAAATATTAATTTTTTGTTAAAAATGAAACAAATTATGTCGAACCAAAGCGTTTAAATCAAATGACGTGTAGTTGTTACCAATGGTTTAAAAAATAAATTTTTTTTATATATCTGAAATTAAAAAAGAGACGGAAATTTGAAAAAATAGCTTAAAGAACACTTTTTATAAGGGATATTGGCGCACGTGTCCAATAGAAAACAAAGCAAAATAAGCAATGACCTAAATAAATCAACCCTTATAAAACTACTTGTTCTTCATTTCTCAAAAAAAAAATTATAATATTATCTAATATTATTTTCTGCACAAAAAAATGCAGCAGCTTGCATATACATCTCAGATATATTGCATTTTTTTTTTAATTTCAATACTGATTTTTGTTTTTGCAAAGTCAACCAATCACGTAACAAATTAACTTTAATTTTAATTAAATATTTAATTCGGCAACTATAAACCCACCCTTAGTAGTGCATTTTAAATTAACTAGTTTCTTATAAAGTTTGACAATGACAAAATGCCAAATTGACAAAATTTTGTTTTTTTTCAACCAATCACGTAACAAATTAACTTTAATTTTAATTAAATATTTAATTCGGCAACTATAAACCCACCCTTAGTAGTGCATTTTAAATTAACTAATTTTTTATAAAGTTTGACAATGACAAAATGCTAAAATGACAAAATTTTGTTTTTTTTAACAATCAGTGCTAATTAAGTGCGTTTTTAAACTAAATAGTTTAAAAAACTATTTAATTAGTGTTAATCTAGTAGGTAAAGCAAAAGCGAATTAAGTTACCTTTGAAAATCGAAGAAAAATAGCACTAATTTTGCGTCACTTTTGCAAATTTTCTAAAATAGAAAAGATAGTGCTGACTTTCAATCATTTTGCAGCGTCTACGTAATCTAATCTTTGATTGCACAAACGTCAATCAAATTTTGATTGTCATCAAATCGTTAGTCATCTATTTCTTGATGTTTGATTGGTCAAAATAGCACATTAACGCTTAATCATCATCCATCAAATTGTTAATTGACGTTTGTGCAACCGCTTTTTTGTTTTTTAATCTTAAGAATTACATAATGTCAATTTAATGTCTCAATAAACAAAAATGTTTATTTTACAGAAACAAATAAATTAATAATTTTTCTAATTTTTTAATTACAATTAGTGTTAATTTGCAACTGGTATACTATATTAATAGTTGATGTGACTTTATTCAGATTATTTTGATTAAAATAAACAAAAATATGTCTATGTTAGATAATAAAAATTTTTTTTATTTATTTTTGCATTCTAAATAAAAAATAAAAACAAACAATTTTTAAATGGATTTGAATGTTTTTAACGTACTTAATTAAAGCATAAAAGTATAGTAACAGTCAAGAACCAATCAAATTTTGAACTTTTTAAATGCAAACTAGGTACAAGGTGTATAATATCAACATTAATCAAGAGTGGCCATGATTTTTTGGCAGCAGGTCTTGGATCGATTCGTACTAAAATTAGGTAACTTAAATACTCTGATACACTTTCTGCAAACAAAACAGAAAAATTTAATACGTACCGGTCTAAGACCTGCTGTCAAAAAAGCATAGCCACCTTTAATTAATGTTAATATCATACACTCTGTATTTGAGCAATAATTCGTAGAATTAGAACCATATAATAACTATTTAGATCTGTCAAGAAATGTTTCAATTTGTTCTTATGAATTCTACAACTACTGTTATTTAAAAGATATTTGCTTAAATATGTGTTTAGCCAACAGCTTTTTACTGGTCTACAAATTGTCGGTTGTCAGCTGGTCAGGTCAAGTCAGGTCTAGATGTAGCCGATTTTGCAGTCTAAACTTTGGCGTTAAATTTTTTCCAGTTCAACAGCAAGATGAACGGTGTTTGCAACAGAGATTAATTTATTTAATGAAATCAATTTGCTACATATAAGCTTAAATTGTAGTATTCATGTCTGCTGGTGTCTGATGAATAGTTCATAAAATTCTCCTAGATGGCAGCACCATGCGAGGGACCGTCAAAGTAGACACAAAATAGTAGAAATAATTGAACATTTACAGCTAGAACATTATTTCGACTCTCTTTATAAGAATTGTCATTTCTTATGTCTATCCTGCTGACGACAAATTAAAACACTGATGCGACAAACTAAAACCCAGTCTTAAAAAGTTTTTAAAATCTCATTCTAAATGTCAAAAATCAAGATTTAAACGCTATAACTGTCATAGCTTTTTACCTGAAAGACTCATTTTGTCTCTCAAGATTGGAAAACTTCTAGAGAACAAACTTATGATTTTGGAAAACAGTTTAGAGAATTTAGTGTCTCAATAGCAAATTTAGCGACGTTTTTATATAAATTATTATTTATTAATAATTGTTGTTAATTTAGTGCCAATTTAATTTTTATTTAGCCAAAGCAAATCTATTCATAATCGCTTAACACAAAAATCTACATAATCAAGAGAAGAATAAACAGAAAATGTTAATAAATGCAGATTGCTGACCGGACCTGACCTGACGTGACCTAACCCAACTTAACTCAAAATCATATAATAAAACACTTAATAAATAGCTAAGAATATTAAAATATCTACTTATTTAAGAAATATTTCCTTTAACACAGATTTTTAATTAAGAAATGTTACATTTTTTCTTGTTTTCAAACGTCACCTGTCACGTTTTTGTTACTATTGACACTTTAAAATCATAGAATCGCTAACCTTTTAAATTTACAAAAACCAATAATACCACAACAAACGCTTAAGATATCTTTGAAGTGAAATTGAGATGTCAAAAATAAGCAAACTAAGGTAAAAGGATTAGAAGAGTTAAAAGGCTTAAAAGATAGGTATTCGTTAAAATACTTTGACACGTGCTAAAAATAAGCTCTGCTGAGTGACAGTTGATGGCCACTAGCCTTTTTGCTTGAAATAGAAACAGATTTGTGAACAAACAAAATCAAAAATTTATTTAATTTAGATATAAAGTCATTTGATTGGTGTACGTGCAAAAATAGTTTATTCAAATTTTAATTAACCGCTTAAATTTATTGCTTAAATCTAATCTAATATACCTAACCTGACTCAAATTAGCATAATAATGACATATTTTTTTATTAACCCTAAAAAATTAGTATATTTGACGAAACAATATTTCTGTTAATATAATATTTTATTATATATTAACAATTTCGTAATATTGTTTGATTTATTAAATTAATAGCTGCGAATTTGATAATTTATGGTTGCCTTTGTTATTGAGTCAATCCCTTCAATGTCTGAGATCATACCCTACCATAACAAAATCCGTGCACCCTACAATTTATTTTATAGGGTGCGCATACTCAGGGTGGCCTCTGACATCCGTAAAAATCAACTTTGAAAAGACATGGAAATTCTATCAAAATTCAGCGTGAAGCGTAGATAAACCAGCAGCTGAACGCTAAATATCTACCTTCTTTCTCTCATTCCAACCACCCTTTGGTCTTCCTTCTTCGTCGATAAAAAGCCATTTCGGCAGCCGTTCTCTAATTTCTGTAACGAACAAGGGAGGTGGCGAATGTAAAGAGACACTAATGGTTATTTTTCCGTTAAGTTTGCGTACAAAATATGGATGAAAATTCTCATAGGTTATGGCTTTTTGTACGCTGATTGAATTGGCAACGATCTGTCTTAAGCTTAAGGGTAGTTTTCACTTTGTTTGCTCGGCTCTGCCTTTTTAACCGCTTGATAAATCGTATTTTATGCCTACATTAGGAACACTTTTAAGGAAATGGATATTAGGTAGCGTATCAATTCATTTTTGTTGCATTTTAGCTTTGCGATAACTTGACTGAAGCTCGTGGGTTAAACATTATAATTTGAATCTTTCATATTTCTAAAGCTATTTTAACAAATTTGATTAAATTTATAAATTGCTCTATAAATAGACAGAATTCAACAATCCTAGATCTATAGCATTGTTCCGCAAAATAATTATTATTCATACAGTTTTACCATGTGCCAAAAAGATTGTTTACTATATCTTAAGAGCTGTTTCGACCACCAAGTGCTCTTCATCAGGAGATGAATGAAACTCATCAAGAAAGTTTTATTTATCGCTTGATAAATAAACAATCTTTTTGGCAAATTGTAAAACTGTGTGAATACTTTATAGTGCCAAAGATTCTAAACCAATCAATTAAGCAAAATAATTATCTTGTAATGCAATTTTTTTCCTATTAAAAGTATTTATTTTAATTTATACCAAATTTTTTCCTAAATTAAAGTTTTGATTTTATATTTTTTATTATTATAGGTAGAACTTTGGTTGTAGGAAAATTATAATTGTGTATACGAAAAGTGAGGTTAAGTTGTGTTTGGGGCCTATTCATGTAAGAAGATTGATATAAATGAATTAAAATCAGATGGAAGTGGAAAATTATATTCGAAAAAAGTAGCTATACAGAATATATATTTTTTTCTCAATCGTACGTACTTTTTTTATATTTTCAAATAAACAATTAAAAATTTAATAAAAAATACGATGTCAATTGTCAATTATTATTGTTGACATAATCAATTAAAAAATACAAAATGACCACTTATTATAGTTTAATATTAAAAGTTTTTATTTTATAACTAAAATGAAATATGAATCAATTTTCTGACAATTTTAAAAAATGTTTATAGATTTTTTATATAAATTATTATGAGATTTTATGGTTTTTATTCTAACTTTAATAATTATTATTATTATAGTAATAACATTAATATGAATATCAATAAAATTAAAAGAAAGAAATGAAAAGAAGAATGAAAGAAAGAAAAAAATAAGAAAAAAAAAATTATAAAAAGTATAATAAATGAATTGTAATACAAAATTTTTTAATAAAAACAAAATATTGTTGTTTTATTGTTGCCGAAGGCAACATTTTAAATATAAGAGAGTATGGTAGGCACAAGAAGGAATAAATAAAAAATATATACATAATGATTGAAAAAAATAATATAACAAATAATAATAAATAGTTATAAAGTTAATATAAAAATAGAAAAATAAATATATATATAATAATTTAATAATATAATGTATAATAAAATGTTTTATTAAAAATTAAATATGGTTGCCAAAGGCAACTTTTTATGTATAAGAGAGTAAGGCCAGCACGAGGAGAAAAAATTATAAATAAAAAAAAATAAAAAAAAAATAATCTATATATATAAAAGAAAGTCTGTTAGTTACTCCACTTATAACTCAAGAACGGCTTTACCGATATGGTTGAAAATTGGTGAGGTGGTAGCTTAGAGCCAGGAGACGGACATAGGATACTTTTTATTCCAGAAACCACCCTCTAAAAGAGGGGTGAAAGTCAAATGTGAAATGCGATGTCGGAAACGTTCGGTGAGGCTCGACAAATTACCGAGAAATTTGACGCAACCACGAAGAAGCGTTTACATTAAAATTTATTTGACGTGGCTCAAGAAATTTTCCCAAACTTGGATTTTTATAACTAGAGCTAGGAGAAGGACATAGGATACTTTTCATCCCGTTCGACAGCATTCCCGTGTGACTTGACATGAAACGTCAGTCACTATAAAACGTGGAATAACAAAACGCAAATGACAGCTATGTAATTGACGTATAATGACAGATATGTAATGACGTATGGATGACAATTTGATATTTGTAAGAAATCAATAATAAAACTATTTCTATTAAATAAATAATTAACAATTATAATGTAATGATAGTGCCGTTGCCCATTCGTAAAAAGTGAAGTGAACTATAAAACTCGGTATGGTTGAAAATTTTAGTTTTTAGGTGAAGTGAAGTTTAATTAATAATGCCGCGACCAAGACGATCGAATCTTTCCCGACAAAGCCGTGATGCAAGAAGAATACGAAATACTGCAAATGAAAGGACTGAAGAAGAACAAGAAATTGCACGTGAACAGCGCCGCGATAGTATGGCTCGACTTCGTGCTTCTCAATCACGAGAGCAAAGTGAAGCAGCCCGTGAAACAGCTCGGTTGGCAATGCAGAATCGTCGAGCGAACAACAGAGGTCAACAAATAGATAATTTGCGACGCAGAACAAGATATTTATCAAGTGCTGATTTGAATCGAGCAGCGAGTTTATTAATATTAATCAATATTTAAAGATATTAATAAAATTTTTAATTAAATATTAATAATTATTTTAATATTTAATTATTAAATATTTAACAATATTTAATAATTTTTAATTATTAATTAGAAAAAATTAATGAAACTAAATAATTATAAACAGCTACTTTTTATTAACAAAGGGATGAAAAGAGGAGGGATAGAGACAAAAAATGACATGTATCAATATATATATTTCAAAGATTTTGGTTTGCTTATTTTAAAAATAATATCTATGTTTAGGCGGAACAAAGTTCGCCGGGCCAGCTAGTAAATAATAATATCAATTTTAAAAGTAAATAGTAGGTTATGTTTATTATATAGGTTTATCAATGTTGCCTCAGGCAACAATCGATATGAGAGAATAGAATAAGCAGACGAAGGATTAAATAATAAGATATTACAATAGAAAAATATAAAAAAAAACTAATTGAATGAAAAAAAAAAATTGAAAATAACAATATTAATAGTCAAAAAAAATATGTTTGTTTTATAAAAAAAAATATTGTAAAAGAATAAAGTAAAGAATAAAGAATAAAGCTTGCTTTAATTTCAAGGCGTTTAAATGAAAAAGAAAAAAGTATATATAATCTTTGTATCTCTCTATGTGTTTATTTTATGGTTGCCGAAGGCAACCCCTTTTGGTTCATACACGTTGCCGCAGGCAACCCCTCTACTCAAGAGAGTAGGGTAAGCACCCGGAGGGTGCGCAACCATACTCTCGTTTTTTATTATTATTTATTGACAATTTTGTAGCTTTTTTCTAATAGATATACATAATATCATATGAATTAGATAAAAAAATTATAAGTTTAAAAAAACGGTTTTGGACAATTTTAGCACAATTATATTTTAAGCAAAGATTTTCTATTTTTCAATTGTTATTTTTTTCAATTGTCAGAACGCTTCAAATTGTCAAAAATTGATTCATGCAACTATTCTTTTGCATAGATAATACTGAGTGACTATAAATAAATGAAGCAAAAAATGCAGTGGCAAGACTGAGGAGGTTGGTAGCGCAACCTGTCAGTTGTCAATCGATTTTACTTAGGTTAAGTCACAAAGTAAAGTAACGAAATGTAAAGAAATTTGTTTTATATTTTTTTGTCATGTGTCACATCACATGCGTCATCATGTCATGGTAACAATGTCGCCAACTAAGAATTCAAATATCTTACCAACTTAACGAAATAATGTACTATTATTTAAAATCATCTGGTATATATTGTCGTATGTTACTAAATTATCTACGTTCTTTAGTAAAGATTTTTCTTGGTGAAGTTTATAGAAATGATAATAAAAATTATTATTTGATATGAAGTCTCGTAAAAGCACTTTATGGTAAAGATAAGAAGCAGAAAAAAAAAATTATGTGGCACGTCATAAAATTGGCTAAAGTTTTAAATAAAGAAAAACTTCAAACAAAAATGTTAAATATTAATTTTTTAATTTATAATATAAATAAAAATAAAAGAGAGAGAGAGAGAGAGAGAAGAGATGTATATTTTTTTAATAAAAAACTGTACAGTTAACCATAAATTTGTAAATATAATGTATTAAAATAATTGGTGAAAATAAAAAATCGTTTTGGATTATTTTTTTAGTAAAAGAAATTAAAAATTATCATCATCTAGACAGCGAAAATAGAAAACAATAACAAAATTTTACGATTATTAAAAATCGAAATCAGCCGTAATCAATTTTTATTAAATCGGCACTTTGAGCCCACTCTAACTACAACTTTCAATGATCACTCTGTATAAATGAATAATAACAGAACAAAATGCGCATGCGCAGCACATAACTTCTAAGCTGTCATTTATACTCAAGAACTCAAGTTATAACCGCTTATTATTTAGATTTTTTGTTTATATTGTTTATAATTTGAATAAATAAAAGCCCCTAATGGTTTTCTTTTTGAAAATGCAAAGAAAATTTACAAACTTCAAAAATTATTGGGGCACACAAAAAATTTTGAAAACTCACTTTTCCGCAGGATTTTCTTCAATTCTTCTGTAAAATTTCGTTCAAGGGACACTTTATATCTAATTAATTGCCTAATTTTCTCAAAGAAAAACTAGACTCGGTGTCGGTACCGACGCTTTGAGAAAAAATATGAAAAGAAAGATGGCGGCAATACCTGTCAATATTAACATTCAATTGTTTTAACAGCCTTCCTCAAAATGTTTACAATAAACACTATCAAATAATCTAAATTTTTGATTGTTTTTATAAATTATACATGAAAAGCTTTTTAATTATAAGAAATTTGACACTTTCACTAATTTAAACAGAATGTTTATTATAACATAACTTATAAGATTAACATAATAAACAGCTTTTCTACAATTCATAGCCCAAATGACATTTGAATGAATCAGCAGTTTCCAAACATAATTTTGTGTCAATTTTGTAAGAATTTAATAAAGCATTAAACTTTGTTTAATAATCAAAGATGTGAAAAAAATATTAATAAAATACAATTAAAAAAACGTTAATTGAATTCTGAAACTTATAATATACACAGAGTTCAAGTTGCAAAAACTGTGTCAGATGTATTACGCTTCTCGGTAAGTTAAAAAAAACTAGTAGTTTTCTTAAATGATGATTAAAAGACGATTTTGATTGGTCTAATAACAATAATTTGCTTTTATTATTAGATATTTTCTTTGAATTGTCTACGGAAGTAGATATAAAGTAAAAATAAAACGAAATATGTCGGTACGTTTGGCAGGCATCGTTTTTTGCTGCAATGCAATCATTTTTGGAGTCGACGCGTGAGCTTACGATCGTCACGCTTATCAACGTCTCTTTTATAATGCCGACGAAACAAAATATTAATCATTTCCATTGTTTCAAGAATATACCTCTGATTTTACTGATCGCTTTTCAGTATTTTCTGCTATTTATAGAACGACCCGACAACAGGACAACTGAACAGTTACAACTTAAAGACGGAAAAAGTCACCAACAGAATTTAAACAAAAAACAACGTACAATTGTTAAAAATTAACAATATAAATAGTAAGAAGGCTATTGTAGTGATTAGTTAGATATCATTTGATAGCATCCGGATAAGTGATTAGATAGCTCGAAAACTCAAATTTTGTGTGGCAAATAATGACTTTCATAGCTTTTCTACAATTTTTATTGTTAATGTTTGAAAATTGTAATAAAGTTAAAACTGAAATAAATAGTAAAGACTGATAGTATACATTTTTTCTTTTTATTACCCTTATTTATGAGTGTATTTCGGTTTTTATTAGTTTTTTGTATAAAATGGTCTGAAATGAGTGGAACTTTTATGAATCTATGGTATGTAGAAAACCACTTTTTATAAACTATTGTAATAAAACAAAGTAGAGTCGGCATGTTACCATCAAAGGCGACACCCGTTATGGTATATTAACTAAACTATTCGCCATTATTTGCCATTCATTGAATTACTATAGGTTTATGCTTGTCCAGTCTATTATGGCAGGCCACCATAGTTGTTTGATTCATAAATATGGAACCTGTGAGGTTAATAACATAAATAATTGTTAGAAATAAAATAAGTACTAGCACTAGCCATAAACATACTACAATCAGTGCTTTACAAAATTAACTTTTTTTCTCAAAAACTCCATTTTTTTTTTGTTTTTTAGGTTGCTATTTAGAATTCTAGAATATATAAGTTTTTGATAAAATAACCCAGCAAGCTTTTGGTGTGTTAAATATAGTGAGGTTATCATTTATCTGGTAGCCCCCATGAAGCGAGTAGAAAGCACCCAAAAATCGTTTTTTCATAATAATCGAAATTTTTATCAATTTTTTTTGAAAAGATTTTTTAATTAATTATTTTTTTTAATTTAAAACAAAATTGTTTCTATTATTTTTGAATATTAACAATAAAAATAGTAGAAAAGTTATAAAAATCATTAAGTTTTTTTAGATAGCAATTACTAAAAGCGCTTTTTTCTTATTGAAATTTTCGAAAATTTCTTTTACAAAATCAAAAACTTTAATTTTGTAAGTAATTACGTATCTTAATGGTAATGGCCTATTTAGCATTCTTATTATTTTTATTGTTAATAATTAAATTGTTTTTATTGTTAAGTGTGATAGACCGATTCCAAAAATGATTTTGATCGAATTTGAGTTTTTTCGGCTAGAATCGGTTGCGTTTCTCACAATAAGCGTGAACCGAAAAATTCCAAAAACACTTAATTAATCACCGAAAAACCCAAAATAAAATTTTTCATAATTTGAGAGGTTTTTTATGACAAATTAGTGGTCATTTATTAATTGCAGTCCATTGGACTAAACACCAAATTAGTATCTTTCAAAACACGGCAAGGTTCCTCGTAAAAGACTTTAACCGGTTTTTTGAGTGTTTCTAGAGCTTTTGCAATGGGGCACCTATCATCCAAAAATAAATTAGGTTAATATCTCTTCCAGTCAAAAATTCTAATTTGGACAGGTAATATGTGGCTTCGAATTTTCTTCTTGATGAATTTATGAGACAGTTTCTAATATGTCTAACTCGACAGGGGCGTAGGTGATGCAATATGGCTATTAAGGTTTATAGATTAGTGGCAGACGAACGCCACTGAATGCAATTAAAGCTAAATGATGATGAACTGGAAAAATAAGAACATGACATATGAGAAATGAGAGCTATAATTGAAACTTTTGATTTGGTTTGTGAAATTATATAGGAAATATAGTCAGTCGGTTGCTTTGGTTTGAGGTATTCGTTTATTCGCCACCTGAAGACGCGTCCCGTAGGAGACTAGTTAAAAAAATTATAAAGTTTTACATGAAAATCGCAATAAACTAAAATAATTACCTAAAAGACATTATATTTGAAGAACTTATAGGAAGAATGAGAAATCTATATATGACGATAAAAAAACAAAAAATAAACCAAATAAAAACAAGACAAAAACAATGATTAGACTAAAAAAAAATATAAGAATAATAAAAATTAAAGAAAAGACTGAAATATTTTTCATTATTTTATTCCTAAAAGTTTTATCTCTCTTCTCCAATAATATTATAATATTATATTATATTATATTATATTATATTATATTATATTATATTATATTATATTATATTATATTATATTATATTATATTATATTATATTATATTATATTATATTATATTATATTATATTATATTATATTATATTATATTATATTATATTATATTATATTATAATTATATTATATTATATTATATTATATTATATTATATTATATTATATTATATTATATTATATTATATTATATTATATTATATTATATTATATTATATTATATTATATTATATTATATTATATTATATTATATTATACATATTATATTATATTTTGTTGTACCTATTAATTATTTTATGCTACAACTTTTCTCTAAATTCAACTTTTTTTGTGTTTTTTTTTGCTCGTGTTTATGTATTTTGTTCACTTTTTCTTTTTTTTATATATTAATTTTTTACAAAACTTATAGAAAAAAACAGCTTTATTTTATATAATCATTGTTGCACTTTGTTTCAGTTTTCACATTTTTTAACCGACTTCAGAAAAAAAAAAAGGTTTTTAATTCTATTGTATTTTTTTTATGTGTGTTACTTCATATTTTTTCTAGATAAACTAATTTTAATAATTTGGCTTTTATTTGAAAGCTGGTGCTTTTTCATTTGGTCACATTTAAATTTGATCAAAATCTAACTAGTAGATAGTTTTTAAAGCTTTTTTGATATATATTTTTGACACTTATCATTAATTAATCATAAAAACAAGTGATAAACTAAAAATTAAAAAAATTGCTGTCAATATACTTAAATATTAGTTTATAAACCATTCGAGCCAATTGGTTTAATTATTTTATCTATTTAGGCTCTTTACGTTATTATTTTTTTTTCAGAATTTTTGTGTTCAGTTGTTTTGTTTGCTTACATATAACCTACATTTTACATACCTCTTTAACTTCTATAACAGAATCATATTATTGTAACAAAATTGAAGGTTTGAGACCTTATCCAGGCAATTCCAGACTGCTTGTTGCCGATCGCAATATATAAGCAACCGACAAGCAGCAAAAAGATCAGACGTCAGTAAGCAAGCAGCAAGATTGAAGTGTCTTGAATCGATATAAATATAAAAATATACAAAATGTTTTTACAAAACATTATAAGAATCTATATCGAATAGTGTAATATTAGCAAACAAATCAACTAATGTAGTAGCGTTATTTAAGTGTGTAAATAAGTAATAAATAAATTGTACAGCTTTCGCGTTACATTATTATTGTTTCCTTGTTTGTCTCAAAGCAATCTTGTTTTTAAATATTTATTTATTTTTAATTTTTTAAGAAAATATTATGTACCTACACTTTTTTTACAGTAAATCTACTCATTTTTTTGTAGATTATTTATTGTTTTTCACAATTCTTCTTCTAGTATTTTATGTCTTAAGTGTATTTTTCACGTTTATTGTATTTTTTCCTGCTTAAACAATTTTTTATTTACTTTTTTATTTTCTGCCTAAATTTATTCAGAAATTTTTAGATATTTTTTTGCTTTCTTAATATATTACAAAAACAAATTGGGACAAGACAACTAGACAAAAAATAGTGCGAAAACGTTTAGAAAGATGTAAAAAATGCCATATGTAAAAAAACAATAAAAAAACAACAAAACAAGTAAAAAATGTTAAATATTATATCACCAAGAATAAAATATGTTTATTGCAATTACTTTTAACTGAATTTAGGGCTCTTGTTCTCAACCGATTGAGCTAAAATTTATATATTACTAGCTGACCCGGCGAACTTCGCACCGCCTAACCGTCAATGAATGTCGTATTACTTTTTAGCTGAACTAATTTAGGCTTTGATGACCGTAAAACAATGATACAAAATAATATATTTATATAGATAGAAACAAAAAAGTATTTTATTATGATGAATGATGATGAAAACATACATACAGAATGAGAATAAAAATAAAAAAAAATAAAAAATAATAATTAAGTACTTCAAACTCATGTCAGAAAAAAATGATTGAAAACTATGTTGTGCAGATTGGAAAAAAAAATAAAACTCGGATTAATTTATTAATAGGATTTTCATTCAAGCACTTTGTGGTAAACAACATTCTGTTTTTTGGTCAGGCGCAAGAACAAAAAAAGCGGATGGTTTGCCGACACCTGAGCATGCCACGTACAATTAACCATGAGAAAAACATGCATTTTCTAGATTGAGGCCACAAATAGTCAAGGATTGGCCCTGTGATTTGTTGATCGTCATGGCGAAGGCAAGACGAATCGGGAATTGAATTCGTTTAAACTCAAAGGGCATATCCGTTGGGATCATCGGAATCCTTGGAATAAGAACTTCCTCATCTTTAAATTTTCCTTTAAGTATCGACGCGTGCAATTTCTCGCAGATAATTGACTCGCGATATTCCGTTGCCTAATTGCATTACGGCTTCGCTGGGAAAGATTAGATCTTCTAGGACGCGGCATTGTTATTAAAATGTGCACTCGCATGAAACCACCAAATATAATAACAGTGCCTAAACTTTCAAGACATAGACAATAGCTCAAAGAGTATATAACCACTACGTATGAATAGCTTATCAAAAAAAAATCATAGACAACCTATGAAAAGACATTTACACTTTTGTTAACCTGTAGATTTTTTTTCCTTAATCTTATAACCTTTACCAACTGATTTTTTATTCCCTAAATTCCGTTCCTTTCCGATGATTTTATGTTTTTCCTGTAGAATAAATTTTAGGTATTGTTTTCGGGAATTAAAAACAAATATAACAGTACCTGAACTTTGTAGACATTTTACAAAAAATAAATTTCTGAACGCACACATGATGTCTTCAGAAAAAAATAAAGTTGTGGCTTAAAGGTCTCAGCAACCAGGCCATAAGCTCCAAAAAAAAAATAGTTGTTACACTATTTGACAGGATTGGACAAGAAATGTTTGACATGTAATAAACAAATCAGCATCTATTGAAATGATTAAGTATTCATTACATATATCGAGTTTTCATTGTTTTTAAGATGTATTCTGGTATTCGGGACGGAAACAAATCCAACAAATCAAAAACCATAGCAATCGGTCCAGCCGTTCTCGAGTTATAAGTGTTTGTAACAAACACGACTTTCTTTTATTAGCTAAGTGGAGTTGTTATTAATCTAATATGGCGGAGTATCAAAAATGACAAATTATTTGTTTTTTTGTATATATCCCTATGGGTATCAAATGAAAGGTTTTTCGGAGAAGAATGCAAATTTACAGAAACAAGAGGAATATGTACTCAAAAATATTTATTTGTATATAAAAAAAATGTTTTCTTCATCTCACCGTTCACATGAAATATTAGACAATCCAATTAGGGCCCTAAATGTTTTCCAAAAAAACATTTTTCGGTTAATAAACATCAACTTTATTACTGGCTTCGGCATAAATTCCAAGCAGTGGCATTGTTGGCTCAAAATTATTGCCGTCTTCAAGTCCGGCAATGCCCATTTTATTATTTTTCGAAAAATTCTAAATAAAATCAATGGCTTTTCTGTCGCCATAAACCATAGTTTTAACTTTTTCTAATAAACTAGTCTACCCTCTTTGAGCTTCTCGGTTGCGTGACGGATTATTAGGCGCAAATAATTCTCAAAGAATGTGGCACACACACACACAGGTGTCTTTACTTAATTTTTTCGAAATTTTTGACTTTTCGCATTTCGATTGCTGAAGGCATGAATCCCGAATAACAGTCCTTTAAATCCATATAATTAGTTAATGGCGACGGACCACCAATATCAAACGAACAAAAAAACTTGTTAAATATTGGCTTTTAAAGGTATATCGTTTCGAAATAAGGTTAGATAACTCCAATCGATGTATAATTATAGAGCTGGAACTCTATTTTACTAAATTACACAGGTAGCCATCAGCCAGCCAGCACTTTTCGATCTAATTTCACTAAGCAGGAAAGAGAGGTTTGACTGATGGATACTTTGCCGTACCAACCGTTTAAACCGACCAAATTATAACATTGGGTACCTTGTATTACTGTTATTACCATTGGAAATAAAAGAAATGGGCAAAAAAATTCTATAGTCAATGCACTTATCTAATGGCCTTTTACCCACGTATACCTACCTACTTTCGCAAGAAACATTTTTTTTTTGTTCCTAAAGAAGTTTTTACTTCAAAACGTTTTTTTTATTTAAAATCTTGTTTTAATAATTTGACGGTCAATAATCATCTTTTTCTAATAAATTTACAACATGTCACCAATTCAATCTTAAAATTAATAAATTATAGGTTTTCATAATTTCCAGTTGATCTATTAATGAATATATCCCCTCAAGGTGTAATTATTTTTACACATAGCGTCAAATATTTTAATGGTTACGTCAAAATTTGGTTATAAAATTTATTTTCTTTCATAATCTGACTGGCCATGACTTTTTTGTTACACTTTTTTTACTTCTATGAAAATGTAACATGAAACTGTGTCTCATATTATTAGCTTTAGGCAATATTAAAAGTCTTATTATAGCTCTTGGTAAATAATAACTTTTTTTTTGAGCAAGTTTTTTCGATGTTTTTCAACAAAATAATCCGTTTTTCTAATAATAGAAGTCTTTTTACCCCGCAAACATTTCTAATTTGGTTTTTTAACTAAAAAAACTCTTTTGTGGTGTACTTTACCGCATAAATTTTTTCAAATATAAAATTTTTCTATTAACCTCTGTTAATATTAGTGGGTTTATTATTGCCCTTGGTCAATAATGAATTATTATTGAATAGTTTTTTTTGGTCAAATTTAAAAATTACATGTTTCGTTTATTTATTTTTTTGAAAAAAAAATATGTTTATTATTATTGCCATTTTGGTCTAACCGTTTTTAGCAGGCAATCAAAATTTTTCAAATGAAAAATTTTTTTATTTTTATGAATATGCACATTTAGAGTTAATTTCGAGCCAATACTAAGCTGCTACACGTTTTTCATTATTTTAAATTAGAAAAAATAGCAAATTTTATTTTAGGAAATAGGAAGAAATTTATATATTATAACGATAGAAAAAAGAAAAGCCAAAATACAAAAAAAAAACCAAATACAAAACGAGGCAAAAACAATGATTAGACTAAAAGAAAAATATGAAAATAATAAAAATTAAAGAAAATTCTGAAATATTTTTCTTTATTTTATTTTAATTTTATTCCTAAAAGTTTTATGTTTCATCTCTAATAATATTATATTATATTATATTATATTATGTATATTTTTCATATTTGATTTGGTTTAAATTAGAAAAAATAGCAAATTTTAATAATATAATATAATATAATATAATATAATATAATATAATATAATATAATATAATATAATATAATATAATATAATATAATATAATATAATATAATATAATATAATATAATATAATATAATATAATATAATATAATATAATATAATATAATATAATATAATATAATATAATATAATATAATATACTATATTAATTATGTTTATTTTCCATATTCGATTTTGTTTAAATTAGAAAAAATAGCAAATTTTAATGCTAACTTTTGGCAATAATAAAGGTTTTATTAAAATACTCGTTAAAAAAAATTGCTTGATTTAATTGTGAAAAATAATACGATTTCAGTAGAAACATTAATAAAAGTCTTATTATTGCTCTAGGTTAATAATGAGCTATTATTTACCATTTTTTACCAAAGTTTAGAAATTGGTTTTTACGATTGTCTAGTTACTGTATAATAATAAAAAAATATATAATAAAGTTTTACAAAAAAATTGCAATAAAATAAAATAATTACCTAAAAACATTATATTTGAAGAACTTATAGGAAGAATGGGAAATCTATATATTATAACGATAGAAAGAAGAAAAGCCAAAATACAAAATATAAACCAAATAAAAAACGAGGCAAAAACAATGATTAGACTAAAAGAAAAATATGAAAATAATAAAAATTAAAGAAAATACTGAAATATTTTTCTTTATTTTATTTTAATTTTATTCTTAAAAGTTTTATCTTTCTTCTCTAATAACATTATATCATATTATATTATATTATATTATATTATATTATATTATATTATATTATATTATATTATATTATATTATATTATATTATATTATATTATATTATATTATATTATATTATATTATATTATATTATATTATATTATATTATATTATATTATATTATATTATATTATATTATATTATATTATATTATATTATATTATATTATATTATATTATATTATATTATATTATATTATATTATATTATATTATATTATATGAATTATGTTTATTTTCCATATTTGATTTTGTTTAAATTAGAAAAAATAGCAAATTTTAATGCTAATTTTTAGCAATAATAAAAGTATTATTAAAATCTTTGTTAAAAAAATTGCTTGCTTTAATTGTGAAAAATAATTCAATTTCAGTGGAAACAATAATAAAAATCTATTATTGCTCTAGGTTAATAATGAGCTATTATTTACCATTTTTTACCAAGGTTTAGAAATTGGTTTTTACGATTGTCTAGCTACTGTATAATATAAAAAACGTGTTTTTTTGCAAAAAATAATCTCATTTATCATCTATTCTCTTCCATTTAAACCATGAAGCTGTTAGATCCTGTTGGCTTCTGTGTCTTGTGTTTATAGCAGACATACATCTTGTAAGGTGTCGTCAAACCATGGGGGCCAAGCATGCCAATGGGGCAGTTGACAAACTGGGACAATAACAAAAACATAATAGAATACAATTGAAAGCTATGCCTTTTGGAGTGAAGATTGAAGAGAGTTACAGCTACGCCGTGGGGGGCCCTTTGAAGGAACTGAAACTAGGGGGGCTCTACTACAGGTAACTGAGATTTAAGTGTTATGAGAAATGATGACAATGCTTGACTTAAATGATTTCGTTTAAAGGAGTTTATGGAAATAATAAGCAGGTTGTTAGTGCCAAAAGTTGAAAAGTCGAAAAGAGTTTTTGAAATCAAAATAAATTGACTTTTTTTTTTCTAAATTAATAAATAGTCATTGTTAGTTTTTTTTATTTATGTTTATGAAAACAATGTTTAATTTGTTTTTTTTAACTTTTTCGTATATTATCAGCTGCTAAAAATTTTTAAATTACTTTTAAAATGTTTTTAAGCTACTTGTTGACACTAGTGTCCCAAAATTGAAAAAATCTAGTTCTAGTTTATTCATTGATTGCTGTTTGTTTATTTTATTAATTTGTTTTTTAATTTGTTTGTTTTTTTTTTGTTTCTACAAAACAATGCTAATTTTTGGTTTATATATTCAAAAATTGTTGATTTTAAATTTTTTTTATATTTATTTTTATATGACATTACCTACTTTTTTCTTATTTATTTCAGCTTTAAACATATTTTTTTTACATTAGTTTTACAAATTTCTATTGGGTTATGTTTTGCATTTTATTTACATATTTTTTGCTTTTCACTTTTGCTACAATTTTTATTTTTAAAAGTCGGTTTTCTAAACTATTTTTTTGTCAGTATTTTTTTTAAACAATTGTTTTTTTATTTGGCTTAAGGCTGTCATTGTAACATTTTTTGGTCTTGTTAAATATTTTTTTTATTTATTATACTCAGCCTTTAATTTTTAATTGTTTTTTTTTAATTTATTTTAATTATTTTTATTTATGTCATACTTTTATTGAGGTTTGATTATTTATTTTATTGTTGTCTATATTTTGTTTACATTTCTTTAGTTATATTACATTTTATTTTTATTTTTTCTAATTTTGATTCTATTCGAAATTAAATGTTAAAATTTTTGCTTTTTTTATGCAGTTTTATCTTATAAAGACGGTTATAAAACCAAAAAAAAAAAAATTAAATAAATAAAAATCTTTATAAAACTAGAAACAAAAAAATAATATTTATCAGAAATATAAAAAAATATTTTAAAGTTTTAAATTATTTTATTATTTATTATTGTTACGTTTTAGTTATTTTTTTTTGTTATTTAACAATATAAACAAAAAAAACAAACATATTAAAAAGTAATACAAAATTAAAGTTTTATACTTACTTTTTCTATTATGATGTATGTATTTTAAATCATCAATCTATCTTCATTATAAATTTTTCTTTTAATTTTTATTTTTATTTTGTTTTTTTTTTATCTATATCTTTCTGTATATTAATATTTTAATTGTTTTGTTTTTTTTAATTCAAACGTTTATTGTTTTTATTTTTAAAAATCTGCTTAGAAACGTAGACATTTTTAATACACAGAGTGATCAATTTTAAATGTGACAAATGTGACAACAGTTGAGCTTTGTCAAAAGTGTAAAAAATGTTTAAATAAAACTATAAATATTGAATTTTCAATAAATTTATTCAAGCATAATCTAGATTAAAAACACTATAAACACAATATAATAATGTACAAACTTAAGTATAATTTATATATATACCTACCAGTATATACATAGTTTTCTTATTTAAATACACTATAAACAAAAACTTATGTTATATATATATATATATATATATATATATATATATATATAAAATACAAATATATAGATTATTTTTATAAAACCGACGCTTAAATTTTTTTTTAACTTTTTCGTATTTTATTTATTGAAAAATTGTTGATTTAAAATTTTTTTTATATTTATTTTTATATGACATTACCTTTTTTTTCTTTCTTTATTTATTTATTAGTGCTTTAAACATATTTTTTTTTACTTTAATTTTACAACTTTCTATTTGGTTATGATTTGTATTTTATTTACATATTTTTTGCTTTTCACTTTTGCTTTAATTTTTACTGTTAAAGGTCTGTTTTTCTAAACTATTTCTTTGTCAGTGTTGCTAACATTTAATTTTTTTTTGGAAAATTGTTTTTTTTTATTTTGCTGTAGACTGTCATCGAAAAATTTTTGGTTCTTGTTAAATATTTTTTTTATTTATTGTACTTAGCTTTTGCTATGTTTTTTTTTTAATTTATTTTAATTATTTTTATTTATTTCATACTTTTATTTCGCTTTGTTTATTTATTTTTATAATTTTTTTTTTTCAAACGTCTACAAACAATATCATTATCTTTTATTTTTTTTTAAAACTGTATATTTGTTTATTTTGTTTTTTTCTTATAACAATGTCATAAATTTTTTTGCCAATTTTTTTATTTCAATTAAACAAATATCTTTATTTGTTCAAGTACTTTTTTTTCTGTTTTGTGTTCTGTTTTATTACTTTATATACATATTCTTTGTTTCCTTGCTATATTTTTTTTTATTAAAGTTTTTCTTGACTATTTCTTATTTATTTAACAGTTTTGTTTATTTTTGCTACCACTTTTCTAGACTTTTATTGTGATTGTTTTCAGTTTTTTAATATAATTTTCTAATTTATTATACTACTTGTTATTGCTTTTTTGGTTGTTTGTAAGTTATAATAATTTTTTCAATTTTTTTTTAAACTTTACGATTACGCTTTATTTTTCTGTAAAATTGTTTACAAAATAGTTTTTTTTAATTTTTTTTAAGATTTTTTTCTCATTCAATCTCGCTTTTTTTTAATTTATATTTTTGTACTTTTTTTTTATTACAGTTTTGGAATTTTGTGTATTGTTGTCTATATTTTGTTTACATTTCTTTACTTGTCTTACATTTTATTTTGATTTTTTTAAATATAGATTCTATTCAAAATTAAATGTTTGAATTTCTGCTTTTTTTATGCAGTTTTTTCTATGTTATAGAGACGACTATAAAGCAAAAAAAGAATTAAATAAATAAAAAACTTGATAAAACTAGAAACGAAAAAATAATTATTATCAAAAAATAATATAAAAAAATATTTAAAATTTTTCAATTATTCAATTATTTTATAATTTATTATTGTTACATTTTAATTAATTTTTTTTGTTATTCAACAATATTTTTGCATTTTTGCTACAATTTTTACTTTTAAAGGTCTGTTTTTCTAAACGATTTCTGTGTCAATATGGCTAACATTTAGTTTTTTTTTGGACACTTGTTTTTTTATTTTGCTGTAGTCTTTCATTGTAACATTTTTTGTTGTTGTTAAATAATTTTTATGTTTATTATACTTAGCTTTTGCTTTGTTTTTAATAGTTTTTTTTTCAATTTTTTTTTTATTATTTTTATTTATGTCATACTTTTATTGCGATTTGTTTATTTATTTTTTTGAATATTTTTTTTCAAACGTCTACAAACAATATCATTATCTTTTATTCTTTTATAGATCTGTGAATTTGTTTTTTTTTTCTTACAACAATGTAATAATTTTTTTTGTCTACTTCTTTATTTCAATTAAACAACTATCTTTATTTGTTCAAGTACTTTTTTTTCTGTTTTGTGTTTTGTTTTTTTACTTTATATACATATTCTTTGTTTTCTTGCTATATTTTTTTCTATTAAAGTTTTTCTTGACTATTTCTTATTTATTTTACAGTTTTGTTTATTTTTGTTACCACTTTTCTATAGACTTTTATTGTGATTGTTTTCAGTTTTTTAATATAATTTTCTAATTTATTATATTACTTGTTATCGCTTTTTTGGTTGTTTGAAAGTTAAATAAATTTTTTTAAATATTTTTTTAAGCTCTACGTATTACGCTTTATTTTTTTGTAAAATTATTTACAAAATAATTTTTTTTTTATTTTTTTTAAGATTCTTTTCTCATTCAATCTTGCTTTTTTTTTAATTTATGTTTCTGTACCTTTTTTTTTTATTACAGTTTTAGAATTTTTTGTATTGTTGTCTATATTTTGTTTACATTTCTTTACTTGTCTCACATTTTATTTTGATTTTGTCTAATTTGGATTCTATTCGAAATTAAATGTTTGAATTTCTGCTTTTTTTTGCAGTTTTTCCTATGTTATAGAGACGACTATAAAGCAAAAAAAGAATTAAATAAATAAAAAACTTGATAAAACTAGAAACGAAAAAATAATTATTATCAAAAACAAAAAAAAATATTTAAAATTTTTCAATTATTCAATTATTTCAAAATTTATTATTGTTACATTTTAATTAATTTTTTTTGTTATTCAACAATATTTTTGCATTTTTGCTACAATTTTTACTTTTAAAGGTCTGTTTTTCTAAACTATTTCTTTGTCATTATTGCTAACATTTAATTTTTTTCTTGGACAGTTGTTTTTTTTTTATTTTGCTGTAGACTGTCATTGAAACATTTTTTGTTCTTGTTAAATATTTTTTTTATTTATTATACTTAGCTTTTGCTATGTTTTTTTTCAATTTATTTACTTATTTTTATTTATTTCAAACTTTTATTGCGCTTTGTTTATTTTTTTTTCAAACGTCTACAAGCAATATCATTAACTTTTATTCTTTTTTAGAACTGTAAATTTGTTTATTTAGTTTTTTTCTTATAACAATGTCATACATTTTTTTGTCTATTTCTTTATTTTAATTAAACAAATATCTTTATTTGTTTAACTACTTTTTTTTATGTTTTGTGTTCTGCTTCTTTACTTTGTATACATATTCTTTGTTTTGTTGCTATATTATTTTCTATTAAAGTTTTTCTGAACTATTTCTTATTTATTTTATACTTTTGTTTATTTTTGCTACCACTTTCTTATAGACTTTTATTGTGATTGTTTTCAGTTTTTTAATGTAATTTCCTAATTTACTATACTATTTGTTATTGCTTTTTTGGTTCGTTGTAAGTTATATTAATTATTTTAGATATTTTTTTAAACTCTACGCATTACGCTTTATTTTTTTTGTAAGATTATGTTGTAAGATTACGTTTATTTGTATTTCTTTCGCTTTTTATACTTATTTTTTTTTTCTATTTTTTTTTTCTTTGTTATCTTAAAAAACCTAAAGTTGCTTTTCTCATTCTATTTCGCTTCTTTTTAATTTATATTTTTGTACCATTCCTTTAAATACAGTTTTAAAATTTTTTTATTGTTGTTTATATTTTGTTACTTGTATTTTATTTTATTTTTACTTTTTTTAATTTTTGTTCTATTCGAAATTAAATTCGAAAAAAAAATTTTTTTATGCACTTTTTCCTATCTTATAAAGACGGCTATAAAGAAAAATAAAATTAAATAAATAAAAAACTTATATAGATAATACTATAAACGAAAAAATAATATTTATTAAAAATATAAAAAAATATTTTAAATTTTTCAATTATTTTATAATTTATTATTGTTACATTTTTATTAATTTTTTACGTTATTTAACAATATAAACAAAATAGACAAACATATTAAAAAATTATACAAAATTAAAATTTTATACTTACTTTTTCTATTTTGATGTATGTATTTTAAATCATCAATCTATCTTTATTATATATTTTTTTTTATTTTATTTTTATTTTGTTTTCTTTCATCTATATCTTTTTGTCTGTTAATCTTTTACTTGTTTTGTTTCTTTATTCAAACGTTCTTTGTGTTTATTTGTCAAAAATCTTCTTAGAAGCGTAGACATTTTTAATATACCGAGTGATCAATTTCAAATGTGACAAGCTGCAAGCGAATTTCAGCCAACATTTGAGCTTTGCCAAAAGTAAAAAATGTTTAAATAAAAATATAAATTTTGGATTTTTAATAAATTTATTCAAGCATAATCTAGATTAAATACACTATAAACACAATATAATAATGTACAAACTTAATTATAATTTATATATATACAAATATATACATTGTTTTGTTATTTAAATACACTATAAACAAATAATTAAGCTATATATATATAATATACAAATATATACATAATTTTTTTATTTAAATGCACTACAAACAAAAATTTAATCTATATAATATTACAATGCGTTCATAAATCAACTAAATCAACTTTTGCTATAACATTTTAAACGTATGTCTATTTTTTGGTTAGTTCATACGCAGATACAAGGGCGTTGTGTATTATTGGATAAGTTTTGACATTTGAAAGCTAATTTGCGCAGCAAGAGTTGATCTAAATAATTTTTAAACGCACGGTATATTTCTGGAAAAAACTAGCCATGTATGTATACAATTAGCGTAAGTACATTGGTGCAATTCAAATTTATATATATATCAAATTTCTATTTACACTTAATTTCTCTTAAATCTAGTGTACACGACTCGAACACATCTCCATTGCCCCAAAATACGGATATCCAGATTTTGCTTCTCCTGGTGAATGGGCCCCGTAATGGCTTCCAGCAAATAAACTGTAAACAAATTTTATTTTAAATAAATTTTTTATAAAAAAATTAAATAAACAAAGTCAAACGGTTTTAATGCACTTCAATTAGGACAATTAACATCTTACGTGCCTACTACAAAATGTGGGTACATATAGGAAAATAATTTAGCTTTTATATTTATTATTTTGGATATTAAAGATCATATGGTATATATTTTTTTTAAATTGTTAACAAAATAACTTACTTCGTAAGATTAGCGTCCATTATCATATGGACGCAAGGATCAACTATGGGTTACGATGATGGTGCAGATTATTAGTCAAAGGGGGTATTATCTCTGGTGTTATGGGTGTTACTAGTGCTCTGAAACTATGTTACCAAATTAGGTTTGGAGAGGAAAATGTAAATGAGATACATTTGAAGCAAAATGTTTAAATCTACTACTAATTTAGCCATAAAAAAAACATGGCGTTGTAACAAATTAATCAAAAAAAAAAAAAAATTATCAAAAAACTAAATCTGTAGCCCTAAAAAGTGCAAGCTAAAGTATAGTTTTCAAAATTTTGAAAGTATTATTTCTAAAAATGCTTTCAGAAACTGTCTAAAACGTGAATTTTAGATTGGTTGATTATGCACGTTTGTAGAAAAAAATTTTTCGATTGGTTGAATGAATATGCACGTTTGTAGAAAAAAACCCTATTAATTACGCCATATAGTAAAAAATAAGTCAAAACCGTATTTAAAGCGCGTAAAATAAACGTAAGGTACTCATTAAATGAGCCGACATAAATTAATTGTCGAGGAGTGTACTATTGCGGTGGATCCTAACCTACAATTATACAGTTGATCAGCGCTGTTTTCGATGAATATAATCTAGGATTGCCTAAAGGTGAAGCCACTTGGTTCACTGGATCTGTCATTCAGAATTTTTCCAAATTCGAATAACTACCAAAGTACGCAATCATTGAACAGGAATCGTGCTAAGCTAAATTACACGGTATTAGTTAATGGATGGTCGTACCGCTCTCTACTTAAGATTTGAGGCATTGCTACTGAATAAATTATGTTTATATTTCTAGAAGAGTACTACCTATATTAACTTGAATTTTTAGTTTCTCTATAATCTATGATAGATAATCACTTGATTAACGGAAAGAAAATAGCGTCTGAAACAGATAGTACTGTTACTAGTACTATTAACAATAACGGTATTATAGTACTAGAAACTCTAATACAACATAAAAAAAGTACTATTTCTTGTATAACAGACTAAAATGAGTAATCTACGAGGTTTAAACTGCCACCTGGCTCTATTTGGCCAAAAAATTTTAGACCACCATTTTGATTTAAAGTTCTATTTATTTGTTTTGCTAAAATAACTCGATAATTTACAACTGTAGAGCAAAAATTGTAGTATTCAAAGTTTTTGGTAATTTGATTTCCTACAAGTTTGGTGATTATTATTTTAACGCTAGGATTGATATTTGCAGAGTTATACAATCAAGTTAAGTTTATAAAAAAAAATTGTAATAAAAGGTATTTTATTTTCTTCAACTTTGATTCTCAAATTTGTTTTTGCTTTACGATCAATATTTTCGAATTTATACTCAAATCAAAAGTGATTTTTTTTATTTTTTAAATATTTTGTTTATTATTGACAAACAATTGTATTATAAACTTGAAATATAACTCCGTAAATATTGATTCTAGCGTAAAAATAATAATGGCCAAAGTTGTAGGAAATTAAATTTCCCGCCACTTTGTATTCTTTTATTTTAGCTCTAAAGTTGTAAATTAATGAGTTATTTCAGAAAAACAAAAAATTTAAATTTAAATCAAGATGGCGGAAACTGCAAACATTTATAAAAATTGTGGTTCCTGATAGTACTACCAACATTAACTAAGTATTTAAAAAAGGCAATCACTTGATTAACAGAAAGAAATAGAAACTACTGTTACTAGTACTATTAACACTGACAGTACTATAGTACTAGTAACTCTAGTATAATTGACTTAAAAAACAAAAGTACTACTTCTTGTATAAGAGCATTAAAACAGCCACCTGGACCCACTTGGTCAAGAGCGCCAAATTTAAATTATAGCACATTTTGACGGTTTTTAATTCGATATGAAATTGTATAACATTAGCAACAACTTAACAAAAATATATATATAATTATATATATGAAGTTCATATTAGAGAATAATAAATAGAAATAAATATATTTATAGGTTTTGGCAATAAAATGAAAGATAGGTCAAAGACAATTTGCAAAATCAAATATTTTATAAAGAAAACTTAGAAAACAATATAAAAAAAATAAAATGTAAAATAAAAAAAAAAAAAGTAAAACATTACTATACCTAATTAAAATTGAATAAATATAAGAAAACATTGCTTAAAATTAAAAAAAATATTTAATTAAATTTAACCAAAAAAGAAAATAATACAAAATTCTATAAAAATATTAAAACTCAAAGGGAAAAAAAGAAAGAGTTTATGATTCAAAACAAGAAATGATAATAAAAATTATAGTCAATGGGTCTTTAAAGAGACATAAAAATATATAAAAAAAAACAAAACAAAAAAAAAGAATTAAAACATTATGAAAATAAAGAGATAAAAAGCGTATGTTAGAAAATTATTAAAAATAGGAATAAAAATTAATATCAAAAATCTGGAACATGAAAAAAGTAGTACATACAGCATAAATAAAAAAGCAGAAGAGTTTATATTCAAATCAAAAGTAATTTTTTTTAATTTTTAAATATGTTTGTTAATATATATTTTGTAGTTTATTGACAAAACATTGTATTATAAACTTGAGAATACAACTCTGCAAATATTAATTCTAGCGTAAAAATTATAATTGTCAAAGTTGTAGGAAATTGGATTTCCAACAACTTTGAAAAACACTGTTTTAACTCTAAAGTTGTCAATTGACGAGTTATTTTAGAAAAACAAAAAACCCAACTTTAAATCAAGATGGTGGCAACAACTGCTGTTTAAAAAAAAATGTGGTCCTTAATAGTACTATCAACATTAACTAAGTATTTTATTCTCTCTAAAATCTAAGAAAGGCAATCACTTGATTAACAGAAAGAAATAGAAAGTACTGTTACTAGTACTATTAACACTGACAGTACTATAGTACTAGTAACTCTAATACAATTGATTTAAAAAAACAAAAGTACTACTTTTTGTATAAGAGCATTAAAACAGCCACCTGGACCCACTTGGTCAAGAGCGCCAAATTTAAATTATAGCACATTTTGACGGTTTTTAATTCGATATGAAATTGTATAACATTAGCAACAACTCAACAAAAATATATATATAATTATATATATGAAGTTCATATTAGAGAATAATAAATAGAAATAAATATATTTATAGGTTTTGGCAATAAAATGAAAGATAGGTCAAAGACAATTTGCAAAATCAAATATTTTATAAAGAAAACTTAGAAAACAATATAAAAAAAAATAAAATGTAAAATAAAAAAAAAAAAGTAAAACATTACTATACCTAATTAAAATTGAATAAATATAAGAAAACATTGCTTAAAATTAAAAAAAATATTTAATTAAATTTAACCAAAAAAGAAAATAATACAAAATTCTGTAAAAATATTAAAACTCAAAGGGAAAAAAAGAAAGAGTTTATGATTCAAAACAAGAAATGATAATAAAAATTATAGTCAATGAGTCTTTAAAGAGACATAAAAATATATAAAAAAAAACAAAACAAAAAAAAAGAATTTAAACATTATGAAAATAAAGAGATAAAAAGCGTATGTTAGAAAATTATTAAAAATAGAAATAAAAATTAATATCAAAAATCTGGAACATGAAAAAAGTAGTACATAGAGCATAAATAAAAAAGCAGAAGAGTTTATACTCAAATCAAAAGTAATTTTTTTTAATTTTTAAATATGTTTGTTTAAATATATTTTGAAGTTTATTGACAAAAAATTGTATTATAAACTTGAGAATACAACTCTGCAAATATTAATTCTAGCGTAAAAATTATAATTGTCAAAGTTGTAGGAAATTGGATTTCCAGCAACTTTGAAAAACACTGTTTTAACTCTAAAGTTGTCAATTGACGAGTTATTTTAGAAAAACAAAAAATTAAACTTTAAATCAAGATGGTGGCAACAACTGCTGTTTAAAAAAAAATGTGGTCCTTAATAGTACTATCAACATTAACTAAGTATTTTATTCTCTCTAAAATCTAAGAAAGGCAATCACTTGATTAACAGAAAGAAATAGAAAGTACTGTTACTAGTACTATAGTACTAGTAACTCTAATACAATTGATTTAAAAAAACAAAAGTACTACTTAGAAATTTGAAAGCGCCAAATTCAAATTATAGCACATTTTGGCGGTTTTTAATTCGATATGAAATTGTATAACATTAGCAACAACTCAACAAAAATATATATATAATTATATATATGAAGTTTATATTAGAGAATAATAAATAGAAATAAATATATTTATAGGTTTTGGCAATAAAATGAAAGATAGGTCAAAGACAATTTGCAAAATCAAATATTTTATAAAGAAAACTTAGAAAACAATATAAAAAAAAATAAAATGTAAAATAAAAAAAAAAAGTAAAACATTACTATAAATAATTAAAATTGAATAAATATAAGAAAACATTGCTTAAAATTAAAAAAATATTTAATTAAATTTAACCAAAAAAGAAAATAATACAAAATTCTATAAAAATATTAAAACTCAAAGAAAAAAAAAGAAAGAGTTTATGATTCAAAACAAGAAATGATAATAAAAATTATAGTCAATGAGTCTTTAAAGAGACATAAAAATATATAAAAAAAAACAAAACAAAAAAAAAGAATTTAAACATTATGAAAATAAAGAGATAAAAAGCGTATGTTAGAAAATTATTAAAAATAGGAATAAATATTAATATCAAAAATCTGGAACATGAAAAAAGTAGTACATAGAGCATAAATAAAAAAGCAGAAGAGTTTATACTCAAATCAAAAGTAATTTTTTTTAATTTTTAAATATGTTTGTTTAAATATATTTTGAAGTTTATTGACAAAAAATTGTATTATAAACTTGAGAATACAACTCTGCAAATATTAATTCTAGCGTAAAAATTATAATTGTCAAAGTTGTAGGAAATTGGATTTCCAACAACTTTGAAAAACACTGTTTTAACTCTAAAGTTGTCAATTGACGAGTTATTTTAGAAAAACAAAAAATTAAACTTTAAATCAAGATGGTGGCAACAACTGCTGTTTAAAAAAAAATGTGGTCCTTAATAGTACTATCAACATTAACTAAGTATTTTATTCTCTCTAAAATCTAAGAAAGGCAATCACTTGATTAACAGAAAGAAATAGAAAGTACTGTTACTAGTACTATAGTACTAGTAACTCTAATACAATTGATTTAAAAAAACAAAAGTACTACTTAGAAATTTGAAAGCGCCAAATTCAAATTATAGCACATTTTGGCGGTTTTTAATTCGATATGAAATTGTATAACATTAGCAACAACTCAACAAAAATATATATATAATTATATATATGAAGTTTATATTAGAGAATAATAAATAGAAATAAATATATTTATAGGTTTTGGCAATAAAATGAAAGATAGGTCAAAGACAATTTGCAAAATCAAATATTTTATAAAGAAAACTTAGAAAACAATATAAAAAAAAATAAAATGTAAAATAAAAAAAAAAAGTAAAACATTACTATAAATAATTAAAATTGAATAAATATAAGAAAACATTGCTTAAAATTAAAAAAATATTTAATTAAATTTAACCAAAAAAGAAAATAATACAAAATTCTATAAAAATATTAAAACTCAAAGAAAAAAAAAGAAAGAGTTTATGATTCAAAACAAGAAATGATAATAAAAATTATAGTCAATGAGTCTTTAAAGAGACATAAAAATATATAAAAAAAAACAAAACAAAAAAAAAGAATTTAAACATTATGAAAATAAAGAGATAAAAAGCGTATGTTAGAAAATTATTAAAAATAGGAATAAAAATTAATATCAAAAATCTGGAACATGAAAAAAGTAGTACATAGAGCATAAATAAAAAAGCAGAAGAGTTTATACTCAAATCAAAAGTAATTTTTTTTAATTTTTAAATATGTTTGTTTAAATATATTTTGAAGTTTATTGACAAAAAATTGTATTATAAACTTGAGAATACAACTCTGCAAATATTAATTCTAGCGTAAAAATTATAATTGTCAAAGTTGTAGGAAATTGGATTTCCAACAACTTTGAAAAACACTGTTTTAACTCTAAAGTTGTCAATTGACGAGTTATTTTAGAAAAACAAAAAATTAAACTTTAAATCAAGATGGTGGCAACAACTGCTGTTTAAAAAAAAATGTGGTCCTTAATAGTACTATCAACATTAACTAAGTATTTTATTCTCTCTAAAATCTAAGAAAGGCAATCACTTGATTAACAGAAAGAAATAGAAAGTACTGTTACTAGTACTATAGTACTAGTAACTCTAATACAATTGATTTAAAAAAACAAAAGTACTACTTAGAAATTTGAAAGCGCCAAATTCAAATTATAGTACTGTTAATAGTACTATTAACACTGACAGTACTGTAGTACTAGTAACTCTAATACAAATGACTTAAAAAACAAAAGTACTACTTTTTGTATAAGAGCATTAAAACAGCCACCTGACCCTATTTAGTCAAGAAATTGGAGAGCGCCAAGTTTGAATTATAGCACATTTTGACGGTTTTTAATTCGATATAAAATTGTATAACATTAGCAACAACTTAACAAAAATATATATATATATATATATATATATATATATTTATATAAAATTCATATTGGAGAATAATAAATAGAAATGAATATATTTATAGGTTTTGGCAATAAAATGAAAAATAGGTCCATGACAATTTGTAAAATCAAATCTTTTATAAAGAAAACTTGGTAAATAATATAAAAAAAAAAATAAAATGTAAAATTAAAAAAAAGAAGAAAGTAAAACATTACTATAATTGAAATTGAATAAATATAAGAACATATTGTGCCAAATAAAAAAAAATATTTAATTAAACTTAACCAAAAAAGAAAAATAATACAAAATTCTATAAAAATATTAAAATTTAAAAAAAAAAAAAGAAAAAGTTTTTGATTCAAAACAAGAAATGATAATAAAAATTATAGTCAATGGGTCTTTAAAGAGACATAAAAATATATATAAAAACAAAACAGAAAAAAAACCAAAAACATTATAAAAATAATGAGATAAAAAGCGTATGTTAGAAAATTATTAAAAATCGAAAAAAAAAATTATTATCAAAAATCTACAACATGAAAAAAGTAGTACATAGAGCATAAATAAAAAAGCAGAAGAGTTTATACTCAAATCAAAAGTATTTTTTTTAAATTTTTTAAAAATGTCTGTTTAAATATATTCTGTAGTTTATTGACAAAAAAATGTATTATAAACTTGACAATATAACTCTGCAAATATTAATCCTAGCGTAAAAATAATGATGGCCAAAGTTGTAGTAAATTAAATTTCCAACAACTTTGCTTACTGTTATTTTGACTCTAATGTTATAAATTAACGAGTTATTTTAGAAAAACAAAAAATTAAACTTTAAATCAAGATGGCGGAAACAACGGCTGCAAACGTTTAAAAAAAATGTGGTCCCTAACAGTACTATCAACTTATAACTAAGTATTTTGTTTTCTCTATAATCTAAGAAAGGCAATCACTTAATTAACAAAAAAAAAATAGAAAGTACTGTTACTAGTACTATTAACACTGACAGTACTATAGTACTAGTAACTCTAATACAATTGATTTAGAAAAACAAAAGTACTACTTCTTGTATAAGGGAATTAAAACAGCCACCTGGCCCTATTTGGTCAAGAAATTTGTAAGCGCCAAATTCAAATTATAGCACATTTTGGCGGTTTTACATTCGATATAAAATTGTATAACATTAGCAACAACTTAACAAAAATAAAATATATATAAAGTTCATATTAGAGACAAATAAATAGAAATAAATATATTTATAGGTTTTGGCAATAAAATGAAAGATAGGTCCATGACCATTTGCAAAATCAAATCTTTTATAGAGAAAACTTGGAAAATAATATAAAAAAAAATAAAATGTAAAGTTAAAAAAGAAAGAAGAAAGTAAAACATTACTATAATCAAAATTGAATAAATATAAGAACACATTATGCAAAATAAAAAAAAATATATTTAATTAAATTTAACCAAAAAAGAAAAATAATACAAAATTCTATAAGCATATTAAAAAGTTAAAGAGAAAAAAAGAAAGAGTTTATGATTCAGAACAAGAAATGATAATAAAAATTATAGTCAATGGGTCGTAAAATAGTCATAAAAATATATAAAAAAACAAAAACATTATGAAAATAATGAGATATAAAGCGTAGATATGTTAGAAAATTAATAAAAATAGAAAAACAAAATTAATATCAAAAATCTGGAACATGAAAAAAGTAGTACATAGAGCATAAATAAAAAAGCAGAAGAGTTTATACTCAAATCTAAAGTATTTTTTTAAATATGTTAGTTTAAATATATTCTGTAGTTTATTGAAAAAAAAATGTATTATAAAGTTGACAATATAACTCTGCAAATATTAATCCTAGCGTAAAAATATTAATAACCGAAGTTGTAGGAAATTAAATTTCCAACCACTTTGCTTACAATTATTTTTGCTCTAAAGTTGTAAATTAACGAGTTATTTTAGAAAAACAAAAAAAAAATAAACCTTAAATCAAGATAGCGAGAACAGAGGCTGCGAACGTTTAAAAAAAATTGTGGTCCCTAATAGTACTATCAACATTAACTAAGTATTTTATTCTCTGTATAATCTAAAAAAGGCAATCACTTGATTAACAGAAAGAAATAGAAAGTACTGTTACTGGTACTATTAACACTGAGAGTACTATAGTACTAGTAACTCTAATACAATTGACTTAAAAAACAAATAGTACTACTTTTTGTGTAAGAGCATTAAAACAGCTAATTGAAGAGCGCCAAATTTAAATTATAGCACTTTCTGACGGTTTTTAATTTGATATAAAATTGTATAACATTAGCAACAACTTAACAAAAAAAAAATATATATATAATGTTCATTTTGGAGAATAATAAATAAAAATGAATATATTTATAGGTTTTGGCAATAGAATGAAAAATAGGTTCATGACAATTTGCAAAATCAAATCTTTTGTAAAGAAAACTTGGAGAATAATATAAAAAAAAAATAAAATGTAAAATTCAAAAAAAGAAGAAAGTAAAACATTACTATAATTAAAATTTTATAAATATAAGAAAACATTGTCCAAAATTTAAAAAAATATTTAATTAAATTTATTCAGAACAAAAAATGATAATAAAAATTGAGTCAATGAGTCTTAAAAAAGACATAAAAATATATAAAAAAACAAAACAAAAACGATATGAAAATAATGAGATAAAAAGCGTATGTTAGAAAATTATTAAAAATAGAAAAAAAAAATTATTATCAAAAATCTGAAACATGAAAAAAGTAGTACATAGAGCATAAATAAAAAAGCAGAAGAGTTTACCTCAGAGTTAAGAAATGATTACTAGATCAGGAATAAACCGTTTCTTAGAACAATTTCGGTTAACTCTTAGAAAAACCTGAGAAGAATTTTAGAAGAGTTTTAGAAAAGACATGAAAAGTTTTTCAAAACAGTCTTAAAAATATTTTGAAAAAGCTTTTGAAGAGTTTTGAAAAAATTTTGAGAATTCAAAAAAAGTTTTGAAAATGTCTTCTGAAAGTTTAAGAAAAGTTATACAAAGTTATTAAGAGCCACAGAAAAATTTTATAAGCGATTTAAAAAAGATTTAGTAAAAAAATTCAAAAAGTTTTAGAAATTAAAAAAAAAAAATTATGAAAACTTTTTAAAAACAATTTTTGAAATTTAAGATACAAATTGTCTAAAATTTTAATTCTAGTAATTTCGTATAAAACATAAAAGTGTTAATTATCATAAAAATTACTTATTATATTAAAAAAAAAATTGTAGAATTTTATAAGAAGAGCTTTAGATAAGTTTTAGAAAAATTTCTAGAAATTTATAAGAGCTTTTAAGAAAGATAAAAAATAAAAAACTTTAAAAAGCAATTTAGAGTTTTTGAATCGTCGAAAATATATTTTGAAGAGTGAAAACTCTTACCTAAGTTTTATAATTCTATTAATTTGAAAAGATAGTATAAAAAAGTGTTAATCTAGCCAAATTCCTAACACATTTTTACAAAAAAAAATTCTAAAAAGACTGAGAAAAATTGTAGAACAGCCTTAGAAAAAATTTAAAAACCGATGTACAATAATTTTAGAAGTGTTATAGAAAAAAAATTTAAAAACATTTCTCAAAGAGTCAAAGAAAAGTTTAACAACAGCTTTAAAAAAATTTTGAAAAAATGTTTTAAAAAAGTTAAAAAAACATAATAGATGTTTCAAAAAGTTTAAAAAATTACAAAAAAACTTAATTTTAAGTAGACTTACCTATAATTCTCATGCCACGAGCTTAAGTTTTCCGCCATTTTGTTGCTTTGCGCATGCCTAGTCCAAACAGAGCTTTGTTGTGAAGGGGACCCACTGTGATGATTAGGAGACATCTGTGCCACATTGTATCCAAATTGATTCCCACTATTGAGAACATTGTTCTGTTCTAAGTTGGCTGCACTAGAATTGTAACTATTGTAGATGGTATTCTGGGTAGACGTGGGGCTGCTGGTGCCAGTACTGCCTAGACCAACTGAGGCGCTAGGAAGCGAACTTGCTGCTAGGGCTGTGTGGGGAAGGCTGGTGTTAGATAAGGCAGCTGAGGCGTAGCTTTGTTGAGTCCAAGAACTCTGGAAAAAAAAAGCAAAACTGTACATGTACATTTTGTAACTAAATTTAGTTTTTGTCCAAAAATTTAAAACCTAGCAAAAAGCTAATTAACAGAAAAAAGCTAGATAGCTATATAATGTTGCTTTATGTTTTATCTGAAAGACAATGAAAAAAAACTTGTTGGAACCATGAGACAAACAGAAAACCTACGGCCAAATAGAAAACTTCTTTTTCAGAAAACATCTCTATGGTGAGATTAGAACCTATATTGATTGGTTGATCTGGTTTCAAAGTACTATTTTGGCCTATCACGATCACTGGCCATTGCTGGCTTGTGGTTTCAAAGACAAAAAAAATGAAAAAAAACTTGTTGGAACCATGAGACAAACAGAAAATCTACGGCCAGATAGAAAACATTTTTTTGCAGAAAACATCTCTATGGTGAGATTAGAACCTATATTGATTGATTGATCTGGTTTCAAAGTACTATATTTGACTATCAAGATCACTGGCCAAAGACAAAAAAACTTGACCTGAAAGCTTAAACGTACCTGATTAAAGCTGGGATCTCCATATTGATGCTGTACCGGAAATGCCGTTGGTAGTGACATAGAGTTGAATGCCGTCAACTGTTGAGAATTCAGCTGTTTCCTAAGCCTTGCTCTTCGATTAGAGAACCAAACCTGAACTCTGGCTTCTGTCAGTTTTGTTTTTTGGGCAAGTTCCTCTCTGGTGTAGACATCCGGGTATTGGGTGCGACCAAAAGCACGTTCCAAAGCCTCCAACTGCTCGCCGGTAAAAGTTGTTCTTGATCTTCGTTGCTTTCTTTTTAGAGGAATTCCAGGCTCAGATTCGGTGTCGCTTTCATCGCAAGACGAGTTTGGGCCTGAAATGGAAGAAAATGGTCTTGAACTGTGCTGTCTTGAGGGGGATATGATTATAGTGGACAAAATATAGGGTATAAGAGTCATAAGCAATTATAAAGATTGATTATATTGTAATTATGTATAGGCTTAATTGCCCAGGATCAACCTAAAGCGGTTCGATCTAATAAATCTAAAGCAGAGAACCACCATCAGTAGCTAAATTATGCTAATTAATTGCTTTAGATTAATTTCTCTGTTCCGCCTGATTTTTTCTGTTTGTTTCTAAACACGAATGATCTCAATAAATCAATTTTGTTTCGTAATCAATTGATTATAAGGCTCATTTTCAATTTATAAACCCCAAAATTAATTATTTACTTTATTTTTTTTTCTACATTGATCACATTTCTTTTAAATTTTAATCTTATCTTATTGTTTTTTATAAAAAATAATAGAGTAATAAACATTATACCATTATGGCTCTCCTGAATTGGTCAGAAAGTTTAAATCGTAGTAAAAAAAAACATATGAAAAGGAACCACTGTACCATTGAAGAAAAATGATCAAAAATTAAAAAAAAACCAGGTACCACTTTTGCTCTTAAAAAAATTACCGAAAAAGTATATAAGAAATAGAAAAAAATAGAGAAAAAGGATACTGTTAAAGAAAAATTTAGAAAAGCCTGAAAATTAGTGCCAAAATCTGGAACCTGTTCCGTTTTTGAATGTACCATCCGAAGCGCAGTTAACCCGGAAGTGCAGTAAATCTTCCTCGGAGAAATTCAGGCCGGAGGTACCAAAAAATTGGTAGCTAGAAGCTGCTTTTAAAATTAAATTATGGTGCAATAAAAATCAATCACAGGCGAAGATCACCAGGTTCAATGAAGCTAATGTGTGGTAATAATCAAATGAACCATCATTACACTCAGACATGAATACTCTTTTGTGTTGCGTCATGGTTCATCTTGTGAGGTCTCAAATTTATGTGCAATAGTAGGTGAAGAGCTTAAAAAGAAATAATCTATTTTGAGAATTTCCAAAAGCTTTTGAATGGAATTGGTTCAAAATAGAGTGATATCCGCCAGAATGATAGAGAATCGTCACTAAAATTGAACGTCTATGGCAGTTTTATATTCAAAAGAAGGATTTGCCTTTAAAATTAAACATTTTATTTAGATTTGCCGTTAAACGATAAACATCGACAGCCGTCTATTTTAGAAATTTTCAAAAGCTTTTGAATGGAATTGGTTCAAAATACAGCGATATCCGCCAGAATGATAGAAATTTGCCACTAAAATTGAACGTCTATGACAGTTTTATATACAAAAGTAAGATTTGCCTTTAAAATTGAACATTTTATTTAGATTTGCCGTTAAACGATAAACATCGACAGCCTATCTATTTTAGGAATTTTCAAAAGCTTTTGAATGGAATTAATCGTCTATGGCAGTTTTATATTCAAAAAAAAGGTTTGCCTTTAAAACTGAACATTTTATTTAGATTTGGCGTTCGACGATGAACATCGACAGCCGTCTATTTTAGGAATTTCCAAAAGCTTTTGAATGGAATTGATCGTCTATGGCAGTTTTATAATTAAAATAAAGATTTGCCTTTAAAATTGAAAATTTTATTTAGATTTGCCGTTACACGATGAACACGTACACCAACAGCCGCTGTATTTGAGTAAAAATTTAAGCACGAAAATTTGCCGTTAAAATTAAACAATTATAGAAATTTTAATAAGGTTTGCCATTAAAATTAAACAATGTTTTGGTTTAGTAGAACTGCAGACTGCAGAAATTAAAACTTGCCGTTAAAATTGAACATTTATTTGTTATTTACCTTTAAAATGAAACAGTTTTAGTTTAAAAAAGAAAAATTTAAAATACATTTTTTTTTTACTAAATTGAAAATTTGCTATTACGATAGACGTTTTATTTAAATAAAATTTTGCATACAAAAATTTGCTGTTAAAATCGAACAAATATCTCAGTTTTATTTAGATTTGCTTTTAATTTGAAACATCTATAACTGTTTTGGCTTATTGAACATTTCAAAAATAAAAATTAATTATTAAAGTTGAACAATTTTGATTTGCTATTTAAATTAAACGTCTATACTTATTTTATTTCAACAAAATTTTAAATACAAATATTTGCCGTTAAAATAAAATATTTACACATTTTTTACTTAAATTTGCAATTAAAATTAGACATCTATTGTAGTTTCAGCATGATAAAATTTTAAAAATAAATATTTATTGTTAAAATTAAACATTTAAATCTATTTTATTTAAATTTGCCGTCAAATTTAAACATTCTTGTTAGTTTTATGTAGAATTATTATTCAAATTGAATTCAAATTTAAAATTAAACTTTTTAAAATTAAACTATTTTAATAGAATTCAAAATACAAATATTCATACTAGTTTTATTTAAACTTGCAAATAAAATTAGACCCATTCTACAGTTTGAGCTTAGTAAAATTTGAAAAATAATTTTTTATTGTTAACATTAAAAATCTATGTCTATTTTATTTAGATTTGCCGTTAAATTTTAACATATCTGTCACTTGTATTTAGGTTTGTCATTTAAATTAAACGTCTATACTTATCTTATTTTAACAAAATTTAAAATTACAAATATTTGCCGTTAAAATTAAACATTTACACTAGTTTTATTTTAATTTACAATTAAAATTAAACATCTATTACAGTTTCAACTTAGTAAAATTTTAAAAATTAATATTTGTTGTTAAAATTAAACATTCACACTAGGTTTATTTAAATTTTCAATTAAAATTAGACATCTATTATAGTTTCAGCATGGTAAAATTAAAAAAAAAATATTTATAGTATAAATTAAACACTTATATCTATTTTATTTAGATTTGCCGTTAAATTTTAACATTAATGTCAGTTTTATTTATTTTAATAAATTTGTTATTTAAATTAAACGTTTAGACTCATTTTATTTCAACAGAATTTAAAATACAAATATTTGCCGTTAACATTAAATTTTTACACTAGTGACATCTATTACAGATTCAGCATGGTAAAATTTTAACAAATAATATTTATTGCTAAAATAAAATATTTATATTAATTTTATTTAGATTTGCCGTTAAATTTAAACATTCATGTCAGTTTTAATTAGTTTTGTCATTCAAATTAAACGTTTAGACTCATTTTATTTCAACAGAATATAAAATTCCAGTATTTGCCGTTAACATTAAATTTTTGCATAACTTTAATTTAGATTTGCGATTAAAGTTAGACATTTATTACAATTTCAACTTGGTAAATTAAAAAAAATAAACATTTGTTGTTAAAATTAAACATTTATGGCTATTTTATTTTGATTTGCCGTCAAATTTAAGCATTTCTGTCAGTTTTATTTAGATTTGTCATTCAAATTAAACGCTTAGACTCATTTTATTTCAACCGAATTCAAAATACAATTATTTGCCGTTAACAATAAATTTTTGCATTAGTTTTATTTAGATTTGCGATTAAAGTTAGACATCTATTACAGTTTCAACTTGGTAAATGTAAAAAAAAATATTATTAATTTTTAAAGTTAAACATTTATATCTATTTTATTTAAATTTGCCGTCAAATTTAAACATTTATGTCAGTTTTAATTAGATTTGTCATTCAAATTAAACGCTTAGACTTATTTTATTTCAACAGAATTCAAAATACAAATATTTGCCGTTAACAATAAATTTTTGCATTAATTTTATTTAGATTTGCGATTAAAGTTAGACATCTATTACAATTCCAACTTAGTAAATTTTAAAAAATAAATTTTTGTTGATAAAGTTAAACATTTATGTCTATTTTATTTAGATTTGCCGTCAAATTTAAGCATTCTTGTCAGTTTTTTTTTAGATTGGTCATTCAAATTAAACGTTTAGACTCATTTTATTTTAACGGATTTTTAAATACAAATATTTGCCGTTAAAATTAAATCCTCACATTAGTTTTATTTAAATTTGCGAATAAAATTGATTACCTTCTACAGTTTCAGCTTAGTAAAATTTTAAAATTAATTTTTTATTGTTAACATTAAAAATCTATGTCTATTTTATTTAGATCTGCCGTTAAATTTTAACATATCTGTCACTTGTATTTAGATTTGTCATTCAAGTTAAACGCTTATACTTATCTTATTTTAACAAAATTTAAAATTACAAATATTTGCCGTTAAAATTAAACATTTACACTAGTTTCATTTTAATTTATAATTAAAATTAAACATCTATTACAATTTCAGCACAGTAAAATTTTAAAAATAAATATTTATTGTTAAAATTAAACATTTAAACATAGTTTATTTAGATTTGCCGTCAAATTTAAACATTTTTGTTAGTTTTATTTAGATTTGTCATTCAAATTAAACGTCTTTACTTATTTTATTTTAACAAAATTTAAAAAGATAAATATTTGCCGTTAAAATTAAACATTTACACTAGTTTTATTTTAATTTTCAATTAAAATTAGACATATATGATAGTTTCAGCATGGTAAAATTAAAAAAAATATATTTATAGTATAAATTAAACGTTTATATCTATTTTATTTAGATTTGCCGTTAAATTTCAACATTTATGTCAGTTTTATTTAAATTTGTCATTTAAATTAAACGTTTAGACTCATTTTATTTCAACAGAATTTAAAATACAAATATTTGCCGTTAACATTAAATTTTTACACTAGTGATATCTATTACAGTTTCAGCATGGTAAAATTTTAACAAATAATATTTATTGCTAAAATGAAATATTTATATTAGTTTTATTTAGATTTGCCGTTAAATTTAAACAATCATGTCAGTTTTAATTAGTTTTGTCATTCAAATTAAACGTTTAGACTCATTTTATTTCAACAGAATATAAAATTCCAGTATTTGCCGTTAACATTAAATTTTTGCATAAGTTTAATTAAGATTTGCGATTAAAGTTAGACATTTATTACAATTTCAACTTGGTAAATTAAAAAAAATAAACATTTGTTGTTAAAATTAAACATTTATGGCTATTTTATTTAGATTTGCCGTCAAATTTAAGCATTTCTGTCAGTTTTATTTAGATTTGTCATTCAAATTAAACGCTTAGACTCATTTTATTTCAACCGAATTCAAAATACAATTATTTGCCGTTAACAATAAAAATTTTGCATTAGTTTTATTTAGATTTGCGATTAAAGTTAGACATCTATTGCAGTTTCAACTTGGTAAAATTTAAAAGAATAAATATTTGTGGTAAAAATTAAACATTTATATCTATTTTATATAGATTTGCCGTTAAATTGAAGCATTCCTGTCAGTTTTATTTAGATTTGTCATTCAAATTAAACGTCTTTACTCATTTTATATAAAAAAAATTAAAATACAAATATTTGCCGTTAAAATTAAATATTCACAGTAGTTTTATTTAGATTTAAGATTAAAATTAGTATTTTTTTATGGTTTCAGTTTAGTAAAATTTTAAAAATAAATATTTATTATTAAAATTAGACATTTATATCTGTTTTATTTAAATTTGCCGTCAAACTTAAACATTCATGTTAGTTTCATTTAGAATTGTCATTTAAATTAAACGTCTGTACTTATTTCATTTTAACAGAATTTAAAATAAGAAAATTTGCCGTTAAAATCAAATATTTACACAAGTCTTACTTAGATTTGCAATTGAAATTAGACATCTATTACAGTTTTAATTTAGTAAACATATAAAAATAAATATTTACTGTTAAAATTCAAGGTTTAAGTTTTTTTTTATTTAGATTTGTTATTAAAATTAATCTTTTATGCCAGTTTTTGTTAAAATTTGCCATTAAGTAAATGCTAAAAGTTCTGCTGTTAAAATAAACAGTTTCAGTTTGATAAAATAGAAAAAATAAAACAAATACAACGGTAAAATCAAAAATATTCATAGCAGTTTTATTTTAGTAAAATTAAAAGTTTGCTTCTATTCAAAAAATAAAACTTGTTATTAAAATTCAAAATCTAAAGCGAGTTTAGTCCAAAAATAAAAATTTTTCAATTTTATTTTAGCAAAACTTTTCAAAAATAAAAATTCAAGTACGGCAATAATTTTAGTAAAATTTTTAAGCATAAGTTCAACAGCAGTTAAAATTAAGCATTTATAACCTTTATAGCTGATTTTTTTTAGTATATATTTGAAAATTGAAATTTTGAACATCTATAGCGGTTTTTGTACAAAAATAAAAATTTTTTTGCATTAAAATTAAACAAAAAGCAACATTTGCCGTTAAAATGTGACATCTATAATAGCTGTCATAACTCCACTATTTCTAAAATAATAATTGTCATTCAAATTTATTGTACATTTATGACAGTTTAAGTCTAAAAATAATTGTTTGTCTTTGAAATTAAACATTTAATGCAATTTTTTGTTCAAAAATAAAAACATTTAATATCCATGACTCTATAAAAACAATAATTTGCCATTAAATCTGTATATCTGTAGCAGTTTTTAGTATAAAATAAAATATCAAAAAAATGACAGTTTTGGTACAAAAATAGATATTTGCTATCAAAATTGAAAATTTATGGTAGTTTTGGTTGTAATATACGGTATTGTAAAACAATCAGATGTATGGTAAAGTGTATGATAAAAAAAAGTAACAGATAGGTAATGTAGAAAATACAAAATTGATAATTTTTCAAAAGAGCTAGAAGAGAAAATAAAAATGCTGTAAAAAAAATGAGTTAATAAAACGAAAATGTTGGTAGAAAAAATAAAATAATTTGTCTTTTGTATCATATCATATTTCTTTTTGTATCATATTAGTTTTATATCATACCATTATCATATTATAATAAAATATCATATGTAAGTAAAAATAAATACCTATATAAGTAAAAAAAATGTAAAATTTGTTATAAAAAAATTTAGAGATCAAAAGGCAGTTGAACAAAACCAAATTAAAACAAGTGTAACTCCAAAAAAAAACAAAAATTATACCACAATAGAAAGCATGAAATAGTATAAATTAAAAAAGTGTGCTAAGAAACAAATAGAAAAAAAGTAGAAAAGCATTTAGGTGTAAAATTGAAAGAAAAAACACCAAAACAATTAAAAATTTTTAAAAAATTGAAAAAAGCGATTAAAAGCTAAACAAGTGAATATAACAGAAAACAAAATAAAGTGTCAAAAAAAAACCCAAATCAATTATATAATGTAATAGTTTAGATAAGAGCCATAATTATATTTGTTAGTTATATACCTAAATAATGTTTGTTTGTTCCGCGTTCACGCTTTAATTCCTCAGCCAATTATTATGAATTTTTGCACACAGGTTGTCAGGGGTACAGATAAAAACATAAGATATCTATCTATCAATAAAAAAAATATTATTTATAATAAGAACAGACAAAAGTTCTAACTTGACCTCTATAGCTTTCGTTATTTAATAACTTATTAACAATGTTGTGATTTGCATGTGTTTAGTTAGCATTGATTATACCTTATCAGCTTCCATTGTACTGCTTTAGAAAATATTTAAAAAAAAATGTTTTTTTTTTATTTATTACAATTTTAAGCACATTTACGCTAAACACCGATAATGGGCAAGCGTTATCCCTCACGAATTTCGTGCTCTATTTTCCATGGAAAAGCATTTATGGTACATTGTCTTAAGGTTATTTGAGATATAAAATACCGTATGGGATAAGTTCAAAATACCCATCTGCTCATTATTTGACTATTGTCACAGATTCCTGACCTGGACCATTAATCATTTATTCTGACACGCATAATTTGGCCATCGACTATGAATGAATTTGATTATGGTTATTTCCATATTTTCTACTTCTCAAATTATAATAAAATATATTTTTTTAATTAAAGTATTAACCATTATTAAAAAAATATTATTATTATCAAGATCCAACAGAAAGAAGAGAAAACTATAACAAAAAAAATGCTATCATAAATAAAAAAAAAAGCGAAAATACTTAAACAAATTATAAAACAATTTATGTAAAAATAAAAAAATATATATTAGAAAAAGCATGCAAAATCTAATCTTTGAACTTAAAACCAAATACATATATGATAAAAGAGTATAAACAGCTAGAAAAAGAAACGAAAAGATAAAAGAAAGTGAGTGATAAACAAGCAAAAAGAAGAAAATAAACAAAAAAGTTGGTATAAAAATAAAAATAGATGTAAAAAAAATCAAACGCCGAAAAGAAGGTGAGTGATAAACAAGCAAAAAGAAAAAGACAAACAAAAAAATTGGTATAAAAATAAAAATACCTAGATGTGAAAAAAAAACAAAGGCCGTATAAGTGATAAATAAAATTGTTTTTTTATGCGATTAGGAAAATTTAATATTTAATTTATGGTCAATAAGTAAAAACGGTTTAAATGTAGCAAAGTAATTTTTTTTCGAAACGTTTAACTTTCAAACACATCATATTTTTGTCACGTCATTCTTCGCCTTGTGAGGTCTTTTCTGTCAAATTTTCTGTCAATTTTATCGGCAGTTTTTACCAAAAGTCGAGTACCGCTTGTGTTCATTCAATAAATCAATTTGATTATATCGTGACGCTTTTTTTGTTGAGAGATCGATAAAAAATCCTGTAGAGGTATTAGATCTTGGCTACTAATTGATTTTACACTTGGAAAAAGAATATTTAAACAAATATAATTTTCTCAAATATTGTCCATAATGGTGGTTCCCATGACTTACCAAGAATGCCATCAATGGAGTGGTTCTTCCTTTCGGGGTCGTCTTTTCGGCCGCCTCTCAAAAGCCGGCTTATGGAGCTTACAGAGGGGGCTGAGTTTTTGTCGCATATTCCTTCCTAAGCAAAAAATAAATAAATAAATAAAACATTATAACAAACAAAACATCAGAAAAAATATTTGATGAAAAAAAACCAAAAATTGGTCAACTTAAAAAAAAAATAAAAAAAAAACAAAAATTAATTATAGTAAACCTATTAAACAATAACAACATAATAATAAAATAAAGTTAAGCAAAGCATCACAAAATAAAAAAACTGATTTAAGAAAAAAAAATGCTAAAAACTAGTCATCTTAGACACTTTAAAAAAAATAAAAAAAAAAACAACAAAATTCAAAAGTATAAACTACAATTATATTTCTTCCTAAACAATAAAAAATACATGTAAAATAAAACCAAACAAAATATCAAAAAATAGTCGAATAAAATATTTGAAAAAAAAGAATAGAAATTGGTCATCCTAGACACCGCAAAACAAAATTATAAAAAAAACAAAAGATAGAAAAATTAAAAGATAGAAAAAAGTATAAATAAAAAACTGGAAAGCTTACTTTTATTAATCGATCTCTTATTTCCCACGAAAAGATTCCCGGTTGCTCCTTCTTCAGCTGCTCAATCCTGGACTCCACTTCAATTGTGGCTACTCTGGGCTTAGAGCCTCCTATCACTCCAGGCCTTATGCTTCCTGTTTCCTGATAGCGATTTAGGATTTTCGAGACACATCCATGTGATACCCGTAATTGCCGGGATATGACACAGGGTCGTATTCCCGCAGCAGCCATTTCGACTATTTTGAGTCTAATGTGGTTCGGAAGAGGTCTACCGTTGATGAAGACTCCTCCAAGCTGATTGACACGACCCTGACCTATAACAAAAATAATTAAAATAATATTTTTCCTTGTTTTTTCACCCATTTAAAATTTTTTTTTTGGTTTAAAAAAATCCTTTTTAAGGTTGTTTTTTTAAAATTTGGCATTAATTTGACAAAATTTTAAAAATTTGCTAATTTTTTATTTTCTGTCAGTAGATAATTTAATACAATTAATTTAGTGTTGCATTTTTAGTGCAATTGTATATATGTATTCTAATTATTTGTTTATAAAAGTTCAAACTAATGTTTATTTTTTTATTTTTTTTTGAAATTTTATAAAAATGATACAATTTCTATATATTTTTTCATCAATATTTAAACATAATTATTGGGTTTATTAAGAAATTGAAAAATTTTTTGTTTTATTTATAAAAAAATGTTTTAAAAATTGTTTCGTTAAAATTTGGCAATAATATGTTATAAACGATAACGTACGCAGAGAATGCAACAAATTGTTTAGTTTTTTTTTTAATTAGTAAATATATATTTATTGTAATTATTTGTTTAATTACGTTTTTAAGGATTTTTACAAAAACGTAAACTTTTATGCTATATTTTTTATCATTTTTTTCAAAAATATGATGCATTATAAGCATTTTTAATTAACCAAATAAGTTTTTTTTGTTGACAAGACTTTTTTACTAAAATTTGACATTGATTTTACAAAAATCTTGCTAATTTACCAAGAAAGTGCAGCAAATTGTTGTTTTTATTTTCTATCAACAGAACTTTTAAAAAAACATTAAAAAATTTAATAAAATTAAATTAGTGTTGCATTTTTTTGTAAACATTTGCCTAATTAATCTTTTAGAGTTTTTTACAAAATTCCATACTTTTGTGTTATATTTTTTAACATTTTTTGACAGTTACATATAAGAATTTTTAAAAAATGAGAAAAATAATATATGGTTATTTTTTTGTAAATATTTCTGTCAAATTAATCAATTTTTTTTATTCACAAGAAGATGTTTCAAGGGTTAAATAAATGAAATATATTTTATTTTTAATTAGTAAAATTTTATAAATATTATAAAATTTGAGAAAATTAAATTATTGTTATAATTTTCTTTGTGTCATAATTTTTTGCAGTATTTATTAAAATTGTTTTCAAAAACTTTAAAGGTTCTCATTTGATAAATATTTACTCAAAACATTTTTGTTTATTAACTGATTTAAATAACTCTTTTTTTATTTTATCAATTGGTTTTAGAAGTGGTTTTACAAAAATCTGCAATGAGTTGACAAGAATCTTAAATATATTTAAAAAAAATGTACTACAAGTAATGCATTAAAAAAAATATTTATATTTATAATTTATTGAATATTTTATAATTATCTTTTAAAAAAAAATTATGTTTGTAATTATTTTAGTATGTTTTTTAAAAAAATATAATGCATTATAAGCATTTTTAAAAAATAGAAATATGTTTAATATTTTTTTAATAGATATTTGAGCTTAATTTTAGTGTTTATTAACAGATTAATCATTCAGTGTTTTTTTGTTCACAAAATTTTTTTTACTAAAACTTGACATTGATTTGACGAAGATATTGTGAGTTTTGAGCGCTAATTTACCAAGAAAGTGCAGCAAATTGCTCAGTTTTTATTTTCTGTCAACAGAACTTTTTAAAAAACATTAAAAAATTTAATAAAATTAATGTAGTGTTGCATTTTTTTTGAATTACCATATATTCTAAATATTTGCCTAATTAACTTTTCAGAGTTTTTTACAAAAACCTATACTTTTGTGTTATATTTTTAACATTTTTTGGCAATTATAAGGATTTTTAAAAAATGAGAAAAATTATATAGAAATTTTTTTGTAAATTTTTGCGCCAAATTAACCATCTTAAATAATTTTTTTTTTGTTCACAAGAAGACGTTTCAAGGGTTAAATAAGAATATTTCATTTCTATTTTTTATTAGTAAAATTTTATAAATATTATAAAATTCAAGGAAATTGAATTATTGTTATAATTTTCTTTGTGTCATAATTTTTTGCAGTATTTATTATAATTGTTTTCAAAAACTATAAAAGTTTTTATGTAATAAATATTTACTAAAAAACATTTTTGTTTATTAACTGATTTAAATCACTCTTTTTAGGGGTGGTCTTACAAAAATCTGCAATAAGTTGACAAAAATCTTAAATATATTAAAAAAAAAATGTACTGCAAATATTAAAAAAATATTTATTTTTATAATTTTATTTAATCTTTTATAATTATTTAAAAAAAAAATATGTGTGTAATTATTTGAGAATGTTTTTTACAAAAATATAATGCATTATAAGCATTTTTAAAAAATAGAAATATGTTTTATATTTTTTTAATAGATATTCGAGCTTAGTTTTTGTGTTTATTAACCGATTAATCATTCAGTTTTTTTTTGTTCACAAAACTTTTTTTACTAAAATTTGACATTGATTTGTCAAATAGTGTTGCATATTTTTTTAATTATCATATATTGTAAATATTTGCCTAATTAATCTTTCCGAGTTTTTACAAAATCCCATTCTTTTGTGTTATGTTTTTTAACATTTTTTGGCAGTTATAAGAGTTTTTACAAAATGAGAAAAATTATACCTATGGTTACTTTTTTGTAAATATTTTTGTCAAATTAAATATTTATAATTTTATTTATTATTTTATAATAATCTTATCAAAAAATTATGTCTCTAATTAATTCAGTATGTTTTTCACTATTATTATTTTAAAAACATATATTTTTCTTATTTGTTTTAATTTGTTGACTGTTTGATTTTCTAATAAAATCTTTAATTAGATTAATTAATTAATTATTTTAAGTCTACTAGAAAAATAGTCAAATAACTAATAAATCTAATTTCAAATGACAATTCAATCTTTACAGAAAAACTTATTTTCAATAAGCAACGTTTAATAATAGAGTTAAACTCCCCTATGGAATAAGTTACCCCATATAGCATTTACCCTCTATAGCCCAATCAAAATCCAAGCTTACAAGGGTTGATTATCATTATTTCTTACAGATTACTTCCCATTGGTTGAAAAAATTCACCCCATCAAGAGTAAATTTGATTACAAAAAAAGATGTGTACTTTTTTCTGTACAATTCAGTATACAACGGGTGTTTTTTTTTAATTAGCCGACAAAACTTACCATCGAATTAGATTGACAGTTATTAATTTGACATCTAAACCTAACCTCAGTTTTAATTTAATAAATCGATAGTTCAACACGTTAATGTAATTAAATTAAAAGACTTGTAGTGTTATAACAAACAAAAACATAACTTGCAGAAAAATCTCGCTCACTCAACTAGGTGGTCGTTACAAAAATAAGATTTTATCAAAAAATTTAGTAATTATTTTGACATTTGACGCAATTGTTTTAAAAATTATGATCCGTTTATACAAACTTATAGGCATGGCCAACTATGACGTCAAATTTAAAAAAAAAATTGTTATATAATCCTACTATAGCCTGATAAACCCAAAAAAAGCCAAAAGTAAAAAGCTTATAAAGAATAAAATAAGAGAAAAAGATAAAGATGTACAGTAAATAAAGATATAAAAAACTAAATATTGTAAAGTTAAAGTGGTACCAAAAAAAGCCTATCAAGTACTATTTTCTAATTTCTAGACTTTTAAAAAATTCTGAGAAAAGATTTTTTTAAGTGATTAAATTTAAAATAATTGGAAAAGTACTGACAATAGTACTGTTTTGTTTTTAGAGAAAAACTTATCGTGGTGGTGGTGCCTAGCTGTCTGGCAGTGAGGGGTCGTGGCCGCAAACAGCCTTAGGCATCTAATCATTCGATTCTGTTCCTGAAAGTACTTTACTTTCAGGAAAAAAAGTGACTTAAGTTGTTGAAAATAATTCAGCTACTTAAAAAAAAAGTGCACTTTCTATCTACAAAAACCATATTAATCCAATTAATAGGCGTTTAATTTTGGTGAAAATTTATTAATTTGGTAGCTTTATGACCCACACGACTTAATTAAAGCCCTTTGTCGAGTTGGATGCCGTTGGAATTCGAAAATTTGCCGCTCTCTATATTCTGTAGCTAAATCAGGTGTAGGATCTGGTTGATGAAAACAGACATTAGTGAGATCAAAGCAACCGCTGCCTGGGACCGGCTTTTCATTTTGTTAAATGTCCGCACGCCCACCTCGCACATCTCTCACACGTAGGTACAATAGCGCAACATGGTACCGGACAGTGAACATATTATTTTTCAAAATTTTTTTTGTTTTTGAAATTTTTATTTTACGTTTTTTAATAAATACTATGCGAGTACTATAAGAGTGCCAGCGAGAAACAGCTGCTACTATCTGTTTTATGTATGCACTAGATCTAGGTACTGTTAAAGTACTAGATTTGCTTTAAATAGTACTAGATTTACTTTATTTTATGTGGTTTATTTTGAATTTATAAATATACGCTTACTCTATTACGTCTCTCAATTCGATCTGAACTGATCGCTCTTCGTTGGTCCTGTACCAAACGGTCTGGAACTGATTGGATAACTTCTCGAATCTTCATAGGTTCTCGAATCGCTACAATAACTCATTTAAACCAAAATCAAAAAAAAATTGTTGTTTTTGGTACTAAGGCCAAACAACAGAAAACAAACTATTCATCCAAAAATGTTGTATTGACATATTTTCATGATCTTTCTAAATTAAAAAGTCCAGCACATGCTGAGCTGTGTATTCGATGCTTAACTCAAAGAAAAAATTTGAAATTTCAAAGTATTAAATTGAAGTAAAACCATTGAAAAAAAAATCATAAAACCATAGATCGTTGCTTGCAGTTTGCTACATAACCACGTCATAGGATAGGTTTTTCCGCCCAAGAGAAGTAAGATGCACACTACCTACCTTTTACAGGTTTGTTATTATTTAGTTACAATACTGATTTGGAGTAAAAATGTTTAACATCCAGTCTTAATCGTCTCACGATCAATTAGTGAGGAGATTAATATATTTATTTATTTATTTATCAATTTGTTTGATTATTTATTTATTTATTTATTTATTTATTTATTTATTTATTTATTTATTTATTTATTTATTTATTTATTTAAATAATGTAATGTAATGTGATATTTTAATTTCATCTAAATCTCAAATTGTAATAATTAACCATAATAATAAAAAATGCACTTTTTTGACATTTTTTTCTAAATTGCAACAGTGGATTTTATTAGACCTATTTTATTAAAAAATCATAAAAAGTCAAAAATTGAAATAGCCCAAACGCTGCTATAGAATACCTACTTCAAAAACTGATAAAATTGCCAAAAAATAAAGATAATTTCAACAAAAAGCTAGATATAGATAACACAACATAACAATAACAAAATCAACAAAAAAAATTTTTTTTTGCCATATAAAAATCAAAGGTTAATAAATAAATAGAAACATTTTTTTTTGTTTTGGTTATAGTTTTTAAGCAGATAATTTCTTTTTTAATTAACAATTAGACGCAAAATAATATTTTTTTTATTAAAGACAATTTTGGACTATTAAACTATGGGGCAAAGTCTACTTTTGGCAATCAATATTTACTATTAATGTCAAATACCTATTTATTAAAAAAAATTAAAATTATTTTACAATTTCTACCTAAATTTAGACTTTTGTCCAAGAAAGCTTCTAAATTTTTCAATGTTTTATTAATTTTTTTAATTTATGAGGTTTTAGAGCCATTAGGTATAAATAGTTTAAAATGTTTTTTACAGCTTTTAGATTTGTTATTATAAAAAAAATATTTTTTTTTAATTCAAAGGTTATACCTAAATATTATTAATTTTCGTTCAACTCTATGATCAGACTCTCGCTTCTCGATTTAGACGAAAGTTTAAATTGTTTAAAATTTTGTCAAAAAACTGACAGAAAAAAACATGTGATAAGGTGTATGTGTGTGTGTGTTCGTAGCATCACAGCTCTTAAATGGGGTTAACCAATTTAGATCTAGTTTTTTTTTAGTTGAAAGTATAGGTACTATTGTGTTTTCAAGTTAAAGTACACTTTAAATTATAATAATTAACAATAAAAATAAAAAAAACTGCATTTTCATTTTATTATTGACAATTTTATCTTTCATTGTAATGTAACTAATTATCTCTGATTATAATAAAGATCACAAAACTCAAAAACTGCAATATGAGAAAAAGCTAAGCCATTAAAAACACTTAAATTATGTAATTATCTAATTAATTATGTTTAACTACAAAAAGCATTAACTGCATTTAAACAACAAGCAACTAAACTTATATAAACAAATTAAAACAATTAAATTAAATTATTAATTAATTGTGTTGGTTCATAATCAATTATGAATGATTACAATAATACTCACAAGACACATTTTTTGCAATAAAAAAAAAGTTACACTAAAAATGTTAAAAAAGACTATTAAATTAAATTATTAATTGATTTGTCTTATTAAATCTGATTATTTACAAGAATTTTTAAGAAACACATGCATTGTTTAAATTAAAATAGGAAATAAAATTAGTAACTTTATAAAAATTGTAATTAATTAACTTTAAATTAGTAGTTTAAAGATTAATAATAATGTCTTGCTCAATTTCTAAGTCTATTATTCTAGAGTAATGGAGGAAGAGAAGCTACACCTAAAATGTTAATTAAATTATATTATTAATTAATTTGTCTTATTAAATGTGATTATTTACAATAATTTGCAAACACATACATTGTTTAAATTAAAATAGGAAATAAAATTAGTAACTTTATAGAAATTGTAATTAATTAACTTTAAATTAGTTGATAGTTTAAAGATTAATAATAATGTCTTGTTCAATCATTCTAGACCAATGGAGAAGAGAAGCTACACCTAAAATGTTAATTAAATTATATTATTAATTAATTTGTCTGATTACAAAAATTCGTGTGATTAATTAAATATGATTATTTACAATAATTTTCAGAAAACACATAAACTGCAATATAAAAAAAGCTCAATTGAAAAAACTAATAAAATTAATAATCTTATAAAACTGTAATTAATTAACATTAAATTAGTAGTTCAAAAATTGGTAATAATTAGGTTACAGTCTTGAAGCACTTGGACCCCAATTATAAATCCCACGTTTTTTTAAACATATGCGGCTGATTTATTTTCTGGTATGCTTCATGCGTAGTAATTATAATTAATTTACATTTTAGTAATTTTATTATCTTTTTAAATATTTTTAGAACCAAAAACTATTCTCGCAGATTTTCCATTGCCAGAAAAAAGCCTAAAAGTAGTTGATTTAAGATTTTATACTCTATTCTCTTCTTTCTGAATTTTAACATTTTTTCTTTTTCAAGTTAATTTTATTAGAATTCTTAATTAACTTCTATTTTTTTTTTATTTATTAGATAAACAATTTTTTTTTGACATTTTTGAAAAAAAAATTAACAAACTGATGTAGGAATAAAAAATGTACTTATTAATAGTCTTATAATAATTGAATAATCTTGCTAAACAAAATTGCTTCTATTTCTTAGACTCACCGATAGAGTGCAAAATTTTAAAAAATTGACAAATTATTTTTTTCAATGTTTCAAAAACTTTTGTTTATAAAAGCCTTTCTTTTTCAAAAACAATGAAAACTGTCAATACTCGACCAGTAACGCAAGACAGGAGTTATGCTGAGACCCTCTTTTGTTTTAAATAAGTATTACCAACGTTGTAATGTAATAATAATTTCTGTATAAATAGAACGAGATAAGATTTATAAAAGCCCTCCCCATCACTCAAAAAAAGCGAATCTTTTTCATTTTCAAAGAATGCAAACCAAATTGAACATGTAATTGGTCAATAGTGCATGAACGTTTACTCAAACACCATGAAAAAGCTCGTTCTTTTTCGGACCACCCTGTTTTATTTACAAAAAGCATCAAATCATTGTCGAAAACTTAAATGCTGACCGCTCCATCTGGTCTGCATTGTTGCCGACGATTGGATTTTGTCTGATGGCTTTGTACCAGAAGAAAGGCACTTGAAGAGAATATTCAAAGCTCTTGGAGTTGGCCAGATATCAATAAGATTCTCTTAAATTGAATTAAGGGTTTGTGAAAGATGAGATTTACTGCTGAAGTAAACTTCTATAGATAGATTTTGATTTAATTTTTGAGCTTTTTTTTGCTTTTTTGACAGTCCTACAGAGCTTTGCGGCAAACTTTATGTACCCTAATCAAGATTTAAAAACAAACTAAGACAACGTTTAAAAATTTATTAATTGATAAATCCGAAATAGCCTAACAATTCTGAATAGAGCAAGGTTCTCTTATGTGTAGCAAAAAAATATTAAAACTCCTGCTTAAAGCTATTTTTTCTAAACTACTCTTAGTTTACAATTTTCTGTCAAAGATATAACAGTAATAATCCGAAAATATTTTTTTTTAATTATTTAACATTGAACATAATTGTGACAGTTATGTTATGACAAACTTTAAAAACTAAAAATATATCTATAAGAGCACTAGTGGTGTTATAGATATCTACAAAAAACTCTAAATTGTAAAGATTAATAAGCTTATCTATTAAAAACTCAAATTTGAAAAAACTAACATTAATAAAGTATATCTAATAAAATCCACTTTTGCAATGTATGTGTTTTGTAATTATTATTATAATTATACATAATTAATTAATAATATAATTTGTTTTTTTAGTTTTTTTCTTTCTCATATTGCAATGTATGTGTTTTGTGATGCTCATTGTAATCAAACATAATTAATTAAATATCTAATTATATAATTTAATTGTTTTTAATTTTTTTTTTAATTTAGCTTCTTTATAATTCCGAGTGATCAGACAGTATGAATTAAATTTGTAATTTATTTATTTTTATTTGGTTTTCAAGTTATAGTTTTTTTAAATATTGTAATATTGTAAATTAGATTTTTAGTTTTTCTTCTTATATTTCAATTTATGTTTTGTGTAAACATAATTAATTGAGTAATTAATTAATTTTATAATGTGATTCTCTTTCTTTGCTTTTTTAATTTAGATTCTTCTTATAGCGCAACTTATTCATTGTAATCAAACATAATTAATTAGGTAATTATAAATTGATTTTCTTCTTCTGTTGTTTAGATTATATTTTTTTTATGCTGCAATGTAGGTAGAGGTTTTATGATAACTGTACTTAATAAATTACACTAATTATTGTAAGCATAGGTACATATTTAGTTAAAATTTTGTTTTCGCAGTGCTTTTGTTTACTAAAAAAAATATTGTTTTTTTTATTTATTTTTTTTTTATTTTAGATAAAAAAAAATTTAGCTTCTGGGAATATTTCAGGCTAATGGCAGACTTTATGTACCCTACTCAAAATTTAGAAACAAGCTAAGACAACGTCTAAAAATTTTTTACTTAATAAATCCGAAATAGCCTAACAATTCTGAATGGAGCAAGGTGCTCTTATGTGTAGCAAAAAAAATATTGAAACTTTGCTTAAAGCCATTTTTTCTTCTAATTTAAACCATTAGACTACCAAAATACTCTTAGTTTAGAATAAATCCGTATTTTCTGTAATAATCCGTAATAATTTTTTTTTAATTATTTAACATTTGACGTTATTATGACAGTTATGCTATGCCAACCTTTAAAAACTAAAGACATATTAAGCTTATTAAAAACTCAAATTTAAAAAAACTAACATTAATAAAGTATATCTAATAAAATCCACTGTTACAATGTATGTGTTTTGTAATTATTATCATAATTATACATAATTAATTAATAATATAATTTGCTTTTTTAGTTTTTTTGTGTTTTTTAAAATTATTATAATCAAACATAACTAATTATGTAATTATAAAAGTTAATTTAATTTTTTGGTCTTTCTTCTTATATTCCAATTTATATTTTGTGTAAACATAATTAATTGAGTAATTAATTAATTATATAATGTGATCCTATTTCTTTGCTTTTTAATTTAGATTCTTCTTATAGCGCAATTTATTCATTGTAGTCAAAGATAATTAATTAGATTATTATATCTTTATTTGCTTTTTCAGCTTAGCTTTTTCTCATATTTCCACGTGTGTGTGTTGTGAATATAATTTTAATAGAATCAGACATAATTAATTAAGTAATTATATAAATTAATAATCTTTTGCTGCATTTTAGATTAGATTCTTTTTATGTTGCCATGTAGGCATAAGTTTTAAGATAACTATACTTAATAATTGGCTAATCATTGATTAATTAATACATAATACAATTTATTTTATTAGTTTTTAATTAAACTTTTTTATGTACCTATTGTAATTTATGTGTTTTCTTAACATCAAAGATCATTGTAACCATAATTAGCCAATTTCGCTCATCATTGTAATCCGACATAATAAATTAATTAATTAATTAATTACGCTTGTGTTGGATCAAAACAAAGTGTAAAACAGTAGCTATTTAAAGTACCTAGTAATTTAAAGATAAGCCCACCCATTTCTACCAACCGTAACAAAGCTAATTCGACTTTAATTTGTATGGTCTGTGGGGCGATAATGACCCATGAACCATTATTGTAAATTGTAATTTGCAAACAAACAACAACACTTTTAATAATTAATTTGACGCAGAAAACGTTTTCAAATTATAATTAATTATTTATGTTGATGTGAAATGAAATTAGGGATAAGAGAATAAAGTATGAAACTGAAAATTTTATAACAAGATTTATGGCTATTTGATTCATTAATAATTGTAATAAATTACGATTAATCAATTATTAAGGTTAATAATGAAAAAAAATTACTAATTTAATATTTACCAATTACGCTGATAAAATTGTTAATAATAACAAATTATAATTATTTTACTAATTACATTTTTTTGTCTAATTTTGCTATATAACGGGTGTTTTTTTTAATGTGACGTTGAAGCTTGCCATAAATGTTTAATTTTTAGCATCGAACAAAAATGACAGTTATTAATTTGACATCTGAACCGAACCTCACTTTTAATTTAGTGAATCGATAGCTTAAAACGTTAATAAAATTAAATTATAAACACTTAAAAGTATTTTTAACAATTGATAAAATAAACTTGCTGAAAGTATCCGTACACAATATCATCGGCATAAAACTGTGCAAAAAACGGCTGTAAATTGTAAAATCTTCTCCATATATTGTATCTGGTTCCATTAAAAAAAATTGGTTTAATAATTCACCATTCGCCATCAGCTCGGTGGTCGTTACGAAAATAAGATTCCATCACAAAAATGTTCTGTTTTTGTGAGAAAACCGTTATAAATAAAATTAAAATATTTAGTGCATAATTGTTTTGAAATATGAAGCAATTGTTTTAAAAATTATGATCTTATAGGCATGGCCAACTATGACGCCAAATTTTAAAAAAACCGCTCTTATAATGAATAATGTAGTTCCTAAAGACTTTTTAGTGTTAAAACTCTTCTAAAGTGAATAATCATAATAAGTGAGGATTTATTAAATATAGACGCTTATTCGTAATTTAAGGCATTTTTTTATGATGTGGACAGGTTTTGAAAAATTCTTTTCGAGGCTATAAAGCCCCTGTTCTAAATAAAACAAATTCTGGCCTTGTCGGTGAAAATAGGTCCATCGAGAACGGTGGATTACCTAAACAAAGAACTCGCACTTTGTCTACAAAAAAATAAATAAACCTCCTCCGGTCCAAGCCGATAGCTTATGTCAAATGTGTTAAGATAAGTATCGTCTTAACGCTGTCGGTGTCTGTTATACCGACCTACACGTCATTAATGGCTTTAATACATGTAAAATTCACCTTAAATCTGTATTATTACCTTATCTCGGCATCAGAATACCGTCTTCGTCTCGTGAATAAATTAAATATTCATAGAGCCGGTCGGTCTTATGATGTACGGTTTCATCAAAAAAATTTTTCACTTTTTTTTTATTTATTACAACAGACGCTTCAAAACGTAAATCTGGCAATTTAATGAGTTTTTCTTTTGTTTACAAATCACACTTGTCTAAAAAAGCCTTATAAGTACTACACCTTAGCAATCAATATCAAGACAAATGGCGTCATATTGTTCAAATGTTTATTGATGATAAATAATTGATTTGTTATAAACTGTACCATTTTGATTAATTATGCCAGCATTTTTTTTATAATAGAATATCTTATTCACATAGTTTTACCACTTGCCAAAAAGTATTAAACTTTTTGGTAAAATTTGACAAAATTGTGCAAAAATATCCAAATTTTTAACTCTTTTTATGTTTTTTAGGCTTATTATTTTGATTTATTTTCAAAATATTTTTAAATTAAGTGGGTATTTTTTTACACTGGATGGCATTAGTAGGTAAATATTAAATAAATTTTTAAGAAATAAAAACCTAATTTTTAAGACCTTACAAAAAAAACAATTTAATAACGTTCTAAAAAAATAACGTTATATTGCTCAAATGTTTTTTAATAACAAATGTAATGTGTTAGCTTTTGTTTAAAAAAAAAGTAACTTTTTAAAAATAAAATAAATTTTTGAAAATCTTTTTTAACAGAGCTTCATTTGGCTTTATTCTGATTTTCTCGCTAAATATCACCATCTTTCATTATTTTTTTTATAGGTTTTAAAATTAGTGAATTATATTTATAATTAACAAACATTTGAACAATATGACGCTGTACTCTCTGTCATTTTCTGGTATAAAATATTAAAAAAAAAAATTTTTTTTTGGGTGGAAAACATAGGTTAGATTATATACCATTTGGTATTATTAAGAATGCATTACAATATTAAAGTCTATACCTACTAGTTTGATTTTAAACATAGATACAACTTTAATAAACAATTTTTGCAGCAGTGCCTGTTACATTATAAAACATATTTTTATACCTATAAATAATACTAGATCTAGTACTAAGGTACTAATATAAATACCTAAGCATAAATATTGTTAAAACAAGTTAAAACTCTAAAAACAAAAATTTAACATCAGAAATTAGCAACAAATATTTATTATAAATAAAAATTTAAGCAATATGAAGTAAATAATAAATATATTGTTAGTATAAAAGCTTTTAAAGTTATTAAAAGAATGGACAATTTTTGCAACAGTTTTTTATAAAATGTATATATTTTTTAAAAAATACTAGAATTAAGTCTAGTACTAAAAACCGTCGGAATACATCGAAATAATAAAATTCGAGTAGAAGTAGGAATCTACCACAATTATTCATCATCAAGACACATTTAAACAATATAATGTTGTTTTTTAGACTATTTGATAAGGGTAGCGTATTTTTATGATTAGAAATACTAGATCTATAATTAGTACTATACTAGGGCATATAATGACATTAAGTACTTATAGTACTAGTACTCACCTTGAAAAGGGTATCCAGTGAAGTAAGGCGCCATATTTAAAGTTGAAACTGCCATTTAAGTACGCAATTATCACTTATCACTGTCACTATCACAATATTTAGTGTCTGTCCGAAAGCACTCCGTGTATAACACACTTTCTTACGACTTCTTGAAGAAAACTGACCAGTGCCAACTTGATGAACCCACACCAGATGCGGAAAACGTTAGAAGCTCCACCCTATACCAACGTTCATTCAATCTTAATTATAATTGGCTAGCAGCTTGAGAGGCGGAGCAAGAGAAGAGCCACTATAGGTGGAAGAGATGTTCATTCATAAAGACCACCCTTGATGGTCTATTTTGAACAAATGTTAACATTTTTGAACTACAAAAATTTTTTTTGTAAAAAAATGAGGGAAACAGAAGATGAACATGTGAAATATTTTTTTTACAAACAGTTTATTATTTTTCATTTATAATTTGATTTTATATTTATATAATATAATATATAAAAAAAAGATCTTTATTAAAAATTATTTTATTTTTGGTTATTTTTATTTTAGTTTTTAGAATTAACATAATTTGTAGAAATTGCAGAGCTTTTAACGGTAAATAAAGAATGTTATTATTATTATTATTTGTTTTTATGTAAAAATAATATGTATATATAAATATCTAGTATTTTTCTTATTATAAAAATATTTCAAAGTTTAAGAAAAAACAAAATAAAAAAAAAATACATACATATTTGAAAAAAAATGAGAAATAAAGAAAAAAAAAATTATTTGTTAAAAAACAGGAAAGTTGAAAGTAAATAAATAAAAAATACGGCACAAGACAGATATTTACCTACAAATTATCAACAAAAAGAACTATAATAAAAGTTTGCAAAAAAAAACAAAAAAGTAAGAACAGAACCGATGAATACAAAAAAAAGTTATTTTTGTTGTTTTATTGTTTATTTTATTTTGTTTTTTTTATAAAACTGCTGTTTTTGTATTAATTTTTATATTATTGAATATGTCACATGTCAAATTTTAATTTCTTCTAAGCTTGTTTACTTGATTCTTTGTGTTTTGTTTTTTTTTCTTCTATTATTGAACAAATGTTAACATTTTTAAAAAAACAAAAATTTTTTTGTCAAAAAGTTAGGGAAATAGAAGAAGAACATGTGAAGTATTTTTTTTACAAACAATTTATTATTTTTTATTGATAATTTGATTTTATATTTATATAATATATATAAATATATAAAAAAAAGATCTTTATTAAAAATTATTTTTTATTTGTTTATTTTTATTTTAGTTTTTAGAATTAACATAATTTGTAGAAATTGCAGAGCTTTTAACGGTAAATAAAGAATGTTATTATTATTGTTATTTGTTTTTATGTAAAAATAATATGTATATATAAATATCTAGTATTTTTCTTATTATAAAAATATTTCAAAGCTTAAGAAAAAACAAAATACTAAAAAAAATACATATTTGAAAAAAAAATGAGAAATAAAGAAAAAAAAAATTATTTGTTAAAAAACAGGAAAGTTAAAAGTAAATAAATAAAAAATACGGCACAAGACAGATATTTACCTACAAATTATCAACAAAAAGAAATATAATAAAAGTTTGCAAAAAAAAACAAAAAAGTAAGAACAGAACCGATGAAAACAAAAAAAAAGTTATTTTTGCTGTTTTATTGTTTATTTTATTTTGTTTTTTTTATAAAACTGCTGTTTTTGTATTAATTTTTATATTATTGAATATGTCACATGTCAAATTTTAATTTCTTCTAAGCTTGTTTACTTGATTCTTTGTGTTTTGTTTTTTTTTCTTCTATTATTTTGCTGTACAATTTTTTCAGACATTTTTTATATATTTTTATGTTGCTTAACTTGTTTTTTTTAAATATTTTGAATGTATTCTCAGTTAGTTAAGGCTATTTCTAGGTTGAATCTTTAATTAAACATTTTGTATATAAAAAAACAAAAGAAATTGAAATAGAAGAAGGCAACTACTTGGAACAGAAAAAGAATGTTTTGATTCAAATAAATTATTAATTATATTTAATTTAAAGTTTGTTTATGTATTTTGATAATTATAAAATGAGAAATAAATAAAAAATTGAAAAAAATGAAAAAACCAAAAAACAAGTCACTATAGAAAAAAAAACACAAAATTGAAAAAAAGTACCTAATAATAACAAAAAAAATTTTTTTTTAATAGTATGTAATAAAACAAAGAATTCAAATCTTCTTCTATCAGTTCTGTCTAGTAATTTTTGTTATTATAATGCGTTTTTTTTTTGTTTTTCTTAAGAAACTAGAATTTTTGTATCGATTGAAAGTTTATTTAATTCTGTCCTTATAGTTTATTTTCTGTTTTTCTTTCGTCATTATTTTTTTCATTATTTTTTTATGCAATTGTCTTTTATGTTTTCAAAACTTTTTTTGTTTTTTATACTCTTTTCATACTTTTCTATCTTATTAGGTTTTTTTGATATTTAAATAATTTTTTTTATTTATTTAAATCGTTTTTGAATAGTTTAGCCTATTTTTAGCTTAAATTCTTCAATTAAAACCTTTTAAAAAGCATCTCATTTGAATAATGTATGTAAATGACTAGTGTAAGGATAATTTACGACTCTAATTTTATTAAAATGACAGAATGACAGTTGAAATATATAGTGCATCAAAAAGTTGAATGATAAATGCGTGTACTTACAAAACACATGACCTCAGGGGGCAATTCAAAGCGACCCCCCTCAGCTTTTCTCAAATAACTCATCTTTTTCCACAAAAAATTCATAATTTCTCTCAATTAATTCGATTTTGGATTATTTAATTCGTGTCTGAATTGTTATTATAATTTTACAACCGATTCGGATGGATTTGGAATGGTTGACTCTGGATCTAACCTGAGGCTGTATACCAACAACGAAACGTAGATATGGCTAAACAACAACAGTCGGTTCGCTTTGAGAAATGTGATCACTGTGATCGATTTTCAATATAGAGAAAAAGAGATGACATGAAAGAGAACAAAACACATCTAAGAAGGATGGAAGATAACTGTAAAAATGATGAACGATTCGTGGAGATGAAAGACTACAACATATTAACTCTGATTGAATATCGTGTGTGGTAAGAAAAAGAATAGACGAAGAATTTTAATGAGCTAGAAAGAGAGAGGTAATACACGTGTTCAGCAATAATCTGTCTCATTAACATATTAAGCTCCGACTTTGAGGGCCTTTGCCGACATAAGCTCATTCCATTGATTGAATATTATACAAATTTATTGCCATTTTTGGTATATCGATGACTATATCATAATTATTTAAAAAAAAAAAAAATAATTTTGCGGTAAAAAACTCATAAAAAGAGTGAGATGTAATGCATTTGATGCTATACTGCAAGAGTAAGAAAGGTATAGATTTTAAGCAAAAACCTGACGTCATATGAATCTTAAATTGTCCGCAATTTCAAAGTAATACACGTCTTTTTGATCAAAAACTATTTCTCTAAAAGTTCAGACATCTAAATTGCTTTTCTTTATCATAAAATAAAAGAAGAAAACATAAGAAAAAAAGATAAAAATTAAGAAAAACATGACGTAAAAACTAGAAAAACAAAATTGTAAGAGAAATAAAAATTAAGAGCAAAGCAAAAAAAAAAAACGCTAAAATAAGCTACATTTTGACTCTCCTTCAAGCGAAGGCCTATTTGAAAAAGAATTTTTTTTTGTAAATTCTTTTATTTTAATCAACTATACCTATGGCCTAGCCTGTATTTATTTTTTTTGGTTAAATTTTTGACTACTTTTTGTTAATTTTTCAAAATTTTTAAATTTTGTATAGAAAAAAATCCAAAAATCTCCCTGGTGGTCTTTTGGCCTGTATTAGCAAAAATTAAATTTGTAAATGTATGACTCTATGACGTGTCGAGGGCGGCTTTTACCTGTTATTGTGTGTCGGATGAATGCCTATTTAATGCATGCATGGCGGCTCTCAACAATGCCCATAATGCCGCAATATATTGAAAATATGTCGTCATATAAATAATATTATTTTGTTTATGACGTATTTTGCCGTATTGTTGTTGTCGTAACAGCCTGTAAATCGTCTGCCAACGCGAAAAAAACAAATTTTTGACAAAATGTTGGAAGTGGGGCTACAGAAATAAGCAAATTAAATTAATTGCGATAAAATTTATAACTAAGGTTTTTGATTGGTTGATCTCTCAAAATCAACCAATCAGATAATAAATTAAATTTAACTCTCATCAAATATTATATAGCAGAAGATAGGCCTAGCATATTATATTATATTATATTATATTATATTATATTATATTATATTATATTATATTATATTATATTATATTATATTATATTATATTATATTATATTATATTATATTATATTATATTATATTATATTATATTATATTATATTATATTATATTATATTATATTATATTATATTATATTATATTATATTATATTATATTATATTATATTATATTATATTATATTATATTATATTATATTATTTTTTGTTAGGTATATTTATTCTAAAGTATAAGAAATTGACAGAGAATTAGAAAAGAGTACATTATTTTTCTCACATTTTGCAAAAAGACCCACAATTATAATTAAGATAATATTTTTAAAAAGATATTTTTTTATTTAGATAACTAGCACTAAATAAAATATATATTTAGACAAACTAAAATTTTCCCGTGAGTACGAGTGCGATGGTACTATCCATACGTGCGAGTGCAAGTGAGAACCTTAGATATTTTAAGCAAATATGTAGATGAAATTAAAACTGTAATGTTCTACTGTTGTTATAATAATATATTATATTATATTATATTATATTTTTTTATGTAGATAACTAGCATTAAATAAAATACATATTTAGACATACTAAAATTTCCCCTTGAGTGCGAGTGCGATGGTACTATTTATACGTGCGAGTGCAAGTGAGAGCATTAGATGTTTTAAGCTGTTGTTATAATAATATTATTATATTATATTATATTATATTATATTATATTATATTATATTATATTATATTATATTATATTATATTATATTATATTATATTATATTATATTATATTATATTATATTATATTATATTATATTATATTATATTATATTATATTATATTATATTATATTATATTATATTATATTATATTATATTATATTATATTATATTATATTATATTATAATTATATTCTCCTAATTTCGACAAACTCTCTTGATTTTATATCTTTTTTAAATCTTTTTCGGTATTTTTTTTATTGTATTTAAGGCGGAGTAGGCATTCTTAGCAATTTAAGATTTTTTTCTCTAATGAAAGAAAATAGTTGACAGAAGGAAACGCCTTCTAAGGCACCTTGCCGTGGTAGACCGCTTGTCGGCAAAATGAGGCCACCCAGAGCCCCTGATTCATTCATTTCCTTTTGAGAGTGTGATCCTACCCTTAGGTAATTAAATAGGGTTGTAGAGCTGTATGTTATGGTCGGATTAGATGGAGCTGGTGATGATTTATGATGGGAGAAATTATTACTGATTTTATAACTAGACCAAGTGTATTTTAATGAGAAAAGAGTGACTCATAGTAATAAAAATAATTGCAATAATCGTCAATATTTTATAATAAAAGAACCGTTACACAAATAGTTTATTGAAATATGATACTTTTTCTTAATAAAAATGTGATTCTAGTATAAGTAGAAAAATGATTGAAATAGAAATAAAGATAAAAGTTGAAAAAACACACAAAAACTGAATGAAAAAAAGTAAAAAAAAATTATTATAGTTCTATTATAATATAATATTCAACAAAACTTTGAGACAATCGCGATCTCTATTGACAAAAAAATAAACACTTACAAGTGGGAATATAATAGAATTGAGAACGAAAACACCATTTCCTACTATAGTTAGAAGAATAGGTGTTTACAAGCAATTGACTGCTTTCATAAGCATTCAGAGCTTTTTCTATAATGTAACAAAGTTGACATTTGAACAACACTTTGCGGCAAAACCGACTTCCTTTTAGACGCCGCTTGTAGTAGACCTTCTCATCTCTCAATAGAATAGAATGTTACAATTTGTTATTACAATAGATAAATAATGCAGCCACCCATGGGGCTGTTTGAGAGAATTTATTAGAGCGGTTCTTTAGCGACAGATACCTGGTGGATCCTTTTCAAAAAAGCCTTAAACGTCAAATTAAAGCGAGACATAAAAAATTGATAGCATTTATCATAGAAAAAAAGTTGTTATTATTATTATTAATAATAATTTTTTAATGATTCCAGGCGGAAAAGCTTATATTTCCATACCATCGAACACTTACTTATTGTTATTACTATTATTATTATTGTTTTTTACAGTTTTTAACTGGTCATTCTCTTTCAAATCCGTTAAATAAGGCAAAATTAAAAAATAATCTACTTAAAAGTAGTCTATCTTTTAAGTCTGGTCGAAATCAGGTTTCCAGAATAAGATTAAAAAATAGTCTATTTAAAAGTAGTTTATCTATTTATTTAATATTATTAAATAGTCTATTTAAAAGTAGTTTAACTCTTTATTTATTATTATATTATTATTTTTCTTTTCAGTTTTTAACTGGTGAGTTTTTTTCAAATCGGTTAGCAAGATAAAATAGTCTATTTAAAAAAAGTCTATTTTTTTATTTTATATAATATAGTCTTCTATATCATTATGAAATTTTTATCTGGTAAATCTTCTCCTATCTTCTATTTTTATTATAAGTATAACCATCTATATAATTTTTAATTTTACTATTATTATTTTTTTCAGTTTTTTAGTGGTAGATCTTTTTTAAATGGGTTAGCAAGATTTAAAAATAGTCTATTTGAACGTAGTCTATTTTTTATTTTTATTAATATAGTCTTCTATGTAATATAAATGAAATTTGTATCTGGTAAATCTTGTCTAAATCGGTTTACTAAAATCAGGTCAAAAAATAGTCTATTTAAAAGTAGTCTATCTTCTATTTTTATTATAAGTATAGACTTCAATATAATTTTACTATCAGTATTATTATAATTTTTTTTTACGTTTTTAACTAGTGAATCTTTTTCAAATCGGTTAACAAAATTTTTAAAATAGTTTATTTCAAAGTAGTATATTTTCTATTTTTATTATAGTTATAGTCTTCTATATAATCTTAGTATTACTATTACTATTTTTTTATCAGTTTTTAACTGGTTGATTTGTTTCAAATCGGTTAGCAAGATTTAAAAATAGTCTGTTTAAAAGTAGTCTATCTTTTAATATTATATAATATAGTCTTCTATATAATTTTGGTAAATCTTGTCCAAATCGGTTAAGTAAAATGAGATTAAAAAAAAGTCTATTTAAAAGTAGTCTATCTTCTATTTTTATAATAGGTATAGTCTTCTATATAATTTTTAATTTTACTATTAATATAATAACTTTTTTTTCAGTTTTTAACTGATATATCTTTTTAAATCGGCTAACAAAATTTAAAAGAAGTCTATTTAAAAGTAGTAATTCTTCTATTTTTATTATAGGTATAGTATTCTATATAATTTTACTATCACTATTATTATAATTATCACTATTTTTCTTTTCAGTTTTTAACTGGTGAATCTCTTTCAAATCGGTTAGCAAGATTTAAAAATAGTCTATTTAAATGTAATCTATTTTTTAATTTTATATAATATAGTTTTCTATATAATTTTAATGAAATTTGTATCTGGTAAATCTTGTCTAAATCGGTTTACTAAAATGAGGTCAAAAAATAGTCTATCTAAAAGTAGTCTATCTTCTATTTTTATTATAGTTATAGTCTTTTACATAATTTTACTATTACTATTTTTTGTTAGTCTTTAACTGGTGGACTTGTTTTAAATCGGATAGAAAAATTTAAAAATAGTCTATTTAAATGTAGTCTATTTTTTAATTTTATATAATATAGTTTTCTATATAATTTTAGTCAAATTTGTATCTGGTAACTCTTGTCTAAATCGGTTTACTAAAATAAGGTCAAAAAATAGTCTAATTAAAAGTAGTTTATCTTTCATTTTTATTATAGGTATAGACTTCTATATAATTTTTAATTTTACTATTGCTATTTTTTTTTCTAGTTTTTTAGTGGTAGATTTCTTTCAAATCAGTTAGCAAAAGATTTAAAAATAGTCTATATAAAAGTAGTCTATCTTTTAATTTTATAGTCTTCTATATAATTATGATAAAATTTTTATCTGGTAAATCTTGTCCAAATTGGTTCAGTAGAGTAAGATTAAAAAATAGTCTATTTAAAAGTAGTCTATCTTCTATTTTAATTATAGGTATAGTCTTTTATATAATTTTTAATGTTACTATCATTATTATTTTTTTTTTTCAGTTTTAAACTCGTGGACCTCTTTCAAATCGGTTAAGAAAATTTGAAAATAGTTTATTTAAAAGTAGTCTATCTTCTATTTTTATCATAGGTATAGTCTTCTATATAATTTTACTATCACTATTATTATAATAATTTTTCTTTTCAGTTTTTAACTGTTAAATCGGTTAGCAAGATTTAAAAATACTCTATTTAAAAGTAGTCTATCTTTTAATTTTATATAATATAGTCTTTTATATAACTTTATTAAAATTTTTATCAGGTAAATCTTGTCAAAATCGGTTAAGTAAAATGAGATTAAAAAAAGTTTATTTAAAAGTAGTCTACCTTCTATTTTTATAATAGGTATAGTCTTCTATATAATTTTTAATTTTACTATTAATATAATAAATTTTTTTTCAGTTGTTAACTGATATATCTTTTTAAATCGGTTAGCAAAATTTAAAAGAAGTCTATTTAAAAGTAGTTAATTTTTTATTTTTATTATAGGTATAGTATTCTATATAATTTTACTATCACTATTATTATAATTATCACTATTTTTCTTTTCAGTTTTTAACTGGTGGATCTCTTTCAATTCGGTTAGCAAGATTTAAAAATAGTCTATTTAAATGTAGTCTATTTTTTAATTTTATATAATATAGTTTTCTATATAATTTTAATGAAATTTGTATCTGGTAAATCTTGTCTAAGTCGGTTTACTAAAATGAGGTCAAAAAATAGTCTATCTAAAAGTAGTCTATCTTCTATTTTTATTATAGTTATAGTCCTTTACATAATTTTTTATTTTACTATTGCTTTTTTTTGAGTCTTTAACTGGTGGATTTGCTTCAAATCGGTTAGAAAAATTTAAAAATAGTCTATTTAAATGTAGTCTATTTTTTAATTTTATATAATATAGTTTTCTTTTATATAATATTTTTTTCTATTTTTTTAGTGGTAGATTTCTTTCAAATCAGTTAGCAAAAGAGTTAAAAATAGTCAAAATAAAAGTAGTCTATCTTTTAATTTTCTAGTCTTTTATATAATTTTGATAAAATTTTTATCTGGTAAATCTTGTCCAAATTAGTTCACTAGAGTAAGATTAAAAAATGGTCTATTTAAAAGTAGTCTATCTTCTATTCTTATTATAGGTATGGTCTTCTATATAATTTTACTATCACTATTCATTTCAATTTTTAATTGATGAATCTCTTTCAAATCGGTTAGCAAGATTAAAAAATAGTCTATTTTAAAGTAGTCTATTTTTTAATTTTATCTAATATAGTCTTCTATATAATTTTAATAAAATTATTAATTTTAATAAAATTTGTATCCGGTAAATCTTGTCTGAGTCGTTTTACTAAAATGAGGTTAAAAATAGTCTATTTAAAAGTAGTCTATCTTCTATTTTTATTACAGTTATAGTTTTTATATAATTTTTAATAATACTATCACTATTTTTTTTTTTTTCAGTTTTTAACTGATGGATCTCTTTCAAATCGCTTAGCAAGATTAAAAAATAGTTCATTTAAAAGTAGTCTGTTTTTAATTTTATAAAATATAGTTTTTTATATAATTTTATTATTATTAGTATTGTAATCATTATTATAATTTTTTTTAATATTTGCCCGGTGAATCTTGTTTAATCACTAAAACAAGAGTTAAAGACTTACAAATAGTCCATTCAAAAGTAGTACATCTTTTATTTTTATATTGTAGCTATAGACTTCTATATAATTTTATTATGTTCAACTTTCTTGGTCTCGGAGGCACGGCAATTTTGTTGGATTGAAAAATCATGACGGTCTTTGATAATGCCAATATTATTTACCAAATACATAATACAAAAATTGTTGAAAAACAAGCTTTCAATTTCCAATTAGTTTAACAACCAATTTGAAAATTAAATAAAAAAAAACACAAAGTTGTGTTTTAATTCAAATATGTGTTTTAAAAAATTAAGCTAAATAACTATCTCCTCACGCATCTGCAATCATATTATTTTAATTGTCAGATTTATCATTTAAAAACATTCGAACAATATGACATAAACATAATAATGCTGTTTTCGAAATTTTTGCAAACATTTTTAAATGCAGTGGCTACTGTTTAACACTTTTTACTAATTTCCTAAATTTAATAGATAAATTTGAATGAACTATTTTTGCAACCGCGCCACGTTTTTTTATAATGTTCAACTCTCTCTGTTCCAAAAGCACAGCAATTTTGCTAGATTTAAAAATTATTAAGGTCTTTGACAAGTAATGATAATGACAATATTATTCTTCCAATACCTAACATAAAAATTGTTGAAAAATCAATTTTCCATTAGCTTAAAAACCAATTTTAGAATTAAATTAAAAGCAAATGCCACAAATGTTTTTAGATAGACTACATAATAGACTACATTTTGTTTTTTGAAGAATCAAGCTATATTATTATCTTATCAATTAATAAATAAATCAATCTAAATTACTATACTAATTATATTCAACTCTCTGTATCCCGGAGGCACAGCAATTTTGCTGGATTCAAAAATCATCACAGGCTTTGTCAAGTAATAATAAAGACAATGTAATTTTTCAAATACTGTTAAATATAATAGAATTTACTGCAAAAAAATTATATTGTGTCCCGGTTTTTTCCAAAAACTATCGTTTGACAATAAGTAATACACTTTTTTGACAAAAATATGATTAAATTAAATAAAGCACCTTATAGACCGTTCATCTATCACTCTTGAGTATTGCCTTAGGCAAATCGGCAATCTGAACAAATTATAGTTGTCAGAATTCGATATGGCCTTCTAAATTACCCAAGCCCACCCTTACAAATGTGATTAAATAATCATCAAGGCTCTTCTTCGATCTATGGAAGAGGTGTAGACGATGGACTACTGTGTTAATCGGTGGTTTCAGGTAAAAATTCAAAAATTTGCCGAATTAATTACCGAAATTACCGGTCAATCGGTCACCAAAATGTAGACCTTCATAATTATAATTATAAATAAATTTAAATTATTAATTAATTAGAAATTAGATAAATTAATAATAATTGAAAAACTTGCTTTTGGTAATAAATATATAAATTTTCAAAAAAAATCCAAGTTATTGTCTTTCACTTTTATTGGCTGCCATTAGATATTGTCACGTTTTCCCTTTAGCACTTCCTAAGCCCACACAAAACAAGCTGAATTACCCATAATTATTGAGGGGGAATATTTTACCATCTGGTAGTAAAATCAGTCGATATCCCATTGGTCGAAACTTTCACATAATTCTATTGTATTGAGGAAAATAGTTTTGAGCCGATTTGGCGCAATGCGATCAACGCGAGGGTGCTCCTTGCACGTATGAAACCTATTGCCATGATTTTACGTATGGGAGGGTCTTTGGATGGGAGGTACTTGTTCGGTGTACTGCCTTCAAAAAAAAAATTCAATTGTTTTTTTCTGTAGCGGGAAAACACGTTAAAGACAATTATCTTCTCTGAAATCGGTATTTTGATTATTTCGAGTGAGATTTTTTTGGAAAATATGGAAGGCATAATAGATGAAAAGCGTGTCGAATTTTTTACGGATGATGGGTATTGTGTGGAAAGTGAGGACCACCTGGGCAAAGTCACAAGTTGATGATAGATGAGAGGTACCATAGAAATCTTATCAGGGCGTCCGAATTAGAAAATTGGCAACTATGTCGGATGCCAGGTAGACCACTAAAAGCAAATTTTTTGGTTCAACAATAGCAATCTGTATAAGACAAGAAAAATCTGAATATATATATATATACATATATACAGATCCTTTCTTTTGTTTCTATTTTTTTACGTATACTGTTTGATTCTTCTTCTTTATTTTCATCGCATACAGCTATACTTTATTGTGTATTTTATATCTTTTCTCTTTCTTTTCTGTCGTTCATGATACTTAGATGAAAAGCTTGTTATCTTTCTCTATTTTCTATTTCAAATTGTGATAGTGTTTTGTTTTATAATATTTTTTATTTATGTATTTTTATACCTACTCTGTGTATTCTCTTTTTTTAAGAGAGTTTTTCAAAATGTTTTCATTGTTTTCTTGTTTATATATTTACTGTTTTGATTTAACATGGTTTTTATTTGTGTTTCTAGACATCTACATTTATATGTTCTAGCATGCCATGACTTTTATTTGTTTTTACATTCATATTGACTTCTTGACACTGCTGAGACTACCTAATCTTTTTACGGTTTATTATAAAATTAAAAAATAAGTTTTTAACCTTATAAAAATTGATATTTTAAATTGTTGTTTCTTTTTTGTTTAGCTTTCATTATTTTGACATTACATAATAATTATAGATATTTACTATCACAAAAGAGCAATTTCGTCACACGTTTAAATGCTATTAACACAAAGTTTATTACCGTACTTTATTCGCTTGGGAACTATGATTGTCTGGCTTCGACACGTCCTCAAAACATTTTTTTTTAAATTTTTTATTTCGAAAATATGTAGCAAAAAAAAATGCTAAATCCAAAACATATATAAGAAAAAAGAGAAAAATGAAATAAAATTAAAAAAAAAAGAAATAATACAAAACCAGCATTTATTTAAAGAAAAAAAATAAAGATAAAATATTTAACAAAGCATGTTAATTAAGAGACTTAACTTTGGAATAAAAAGAATAAGAAATTGTATTGGCTAGAGAAAAAAATAGAATGTGTGAAGAAAGAGAGAGAGAGAGACGTAAAACTTTGAGAAAAAAATATAATTATTTTAAGATTTATTCTATTTTTTTGATTTATTTTATGATTGTCTGTCTTCGACACGTTCTCAAAACAGTTTTTTTTAATTTTTTATATGTAGCAAAAAAAATGTTTTAGCGTATTGAAACTTTGCAGTTATCAGTGCATAATCAGTAGCTACCATTTCAATAATTTTTCAGTTTTTTTTAGGGTTTAATTGCATCAGTTGTTATTTAACATTATTTGATATCAACTTTTTCAATAGCTAATAGTTTTTAATCTATTTTCTATGCTTTATAGTGCAATTTTTTTAAAATTAAAACAAAAGAGCATATGAGAAAAACGTCAAAAACAAAAAAATATATAAGAAAAGAGAGAAAAGCAAAATTAAATTATTAAGCAAAGAGAGAAAAAGAAAGATGAAATTTAAAAAAAGATGAAATAATACAAAAGCCACGTTTATTACGAAAAAAACAATAAAAATAAAAAAATATAGAAAAAGAAGAAAACAAAGAATGTTAGTTAATCAAGAGACTTAAATGTGGAATAAAAAAAATAAAGAATTGTTTTGGCTAGAGAAAAATAAATAGAATGTGTAAAAAAAGAGAGAGAGAGAGAGAGAGAGAGAGAGAGAGAGAGACGTAAAACTTTTAGAAAAAAATAATTATTTTGAAATTTATTCTATTTTCTTAATATTCTTGATTTATTTTATAATTGTCTGTCTTGAACACGTTCTCAAAACCGTTTTTTTTAATTTTTTATGCCGAAAATATGCAACAAAAAAAATGTTTTAGCGTATTGAAACTTTGCAGTTATCAGTGCATATCAGTGCATAATCAGTAGCTACCATTTCAATAATTTTTAGTATTTTTTAGGGTTTAATTGCATCAGTTTTATTTAACATTATTGATATCAACTTTTAAAATAGCTAATTGTTTTTAATCCTAATTTCTATGCTTTATGATGTTAAATTTTTCAAAATCGAAACAAAAGAGCATATGAGAAAAACGTCATAAACAAAAAAATATCTATATAAGAAAAGAGAGAAAAGCAAAATTAAATTATTACGCAAAGAGAGAAAAAGAAATAGATAAAATTTAGAAAAAGATGAAATAATACAAAAATCATGTTTGTTAAGAAAAAAAAATAAAAATATAAAATTTGAGAAAAAGAAGAAAACAATGAATGTTAGTTAATCAAAAGACCTAAGTGTGGAATAAAAAAAATAAGAAATTGTATTAGCTAGAGAAAAAAAAATAGAATGTGTGAAAAAAGAGAGAGAAAGAAGCGTAAAACTGAGAAAAAAATAATTATTTTGCGATTTATTCTATTTTTCTTTATTTTCTTGATTCATTTTATGATTATCTGTCTTTGACACGTTCTCAAAACAGTTTTTTTTTAATTTTTTATTTCAAAAATATGTAGCAAAAAAAATGTTTTAGCTTATTGAAACTTTGCAGTTATCAGTGCATATCAGTACATAATCAGTAGCTATCATTTCAATAATTTTTCTGTTTTTTTAGGGTTCAATTGCCTCAGTTTTATTTAACATTATTTGATATCAACTTTTTAAATAGCTAATAGTTTTTAATCTATTTTCTATGTTTTATGGTGCAAATTTTTTTAAAATCGAAACAAAAGAGCATATAAGAAAAAGGTCAAAAACAAAAATATTTATAAGAAAAGAGAGAAATGCAAAATAAAATTATTAAGCAAAGAGAGAAAAAGAAATAGATAAAATTTAAAAAAAGATTACCTAAATAATAAATAAACCACGTTTATTACGAAAAAAGCGATAAAATTAAAAAAATATAGAAAAAGAAGAAAACAAAGAATGTTAGTTGATCAAGACTTAAGTATGGAATAAAAAAAATAAGAAATTGTATTAGCTAGAGAAAAAAAAAATAGAATGTGTGAAGAGAGAGAGAGAGAGAAAAACGTAAAAATTTGAGAAAAAAATAATTATTTTAAGATTTATTCTATTTTCTTTATTTTCTTGATTCATTTTATGATTGTCTGTCTTTGACACGTTCTCAAAACAGTTTTTTTAAATTTTTTATACCGAAAATATGCAGCAAAAAAAATGTTTTAACGTATTGAAACTTTGCAGTTATCAGTGCATATCAGTGCATATTCAGAAGCTACCATTTCAATAATTTTTCAATTTTTTTTAGGGTTCAATTGCATCAGTTTTATTTAACATTATTGACATCAACTTTTAAAATAGCTAATTGTTTTTCATCTATTTTCTATGCTTTATGGTGCAAAATTTTTTAAAATCGAAACAAAGGAGCATATGAGAAAAACGTCAAAAACAAAAAAATATATAAGAAAAGAAAGAATAGCAAAATTAAATTATTAAGCAAAGAGAGAAAAAGAAATAGATAATATGTATTTAACAAAAAATGAAATAATACAAAAACAACATTTATTTATCTTAAGAAAAAAAATAAAGATAAAATATTTGAGAAAAAGAAGAAAACACAAAATGTTAATCAAGAGACTTAAGTGTGGAATAAAAAAAATAAGGAATTGTATTGGCTAGAGAAAAAAGATATACCTAGAATGTGTGAAGGGAGAAAGAGAGACAAAAAACTTGTCAAAAATATAATTACATATTTCGAAATTTTGTTTATTTTTTTGATTCATTCTATGGTTTTTAATAAAAATGTTTTTTTTTTCAGTTTTAAATTCAAAAGCAATTTAGCTTAGATATTAGAAAAAATGGTTAGGAAGTCAAAAATTTATATTTTACCATTTTTGGTAATAAAATGGTAAAATTTTTTTAATGAAGTAGGTCGGTATTACCAACATAAAAATATTTTACAAAACATTTAGGGTTACAGAAAATAATATTAAATTACCTAATTGTACCTAATTATATTCGAATTACAGATTTTTGATTACGATCTTAGTTCTTTTGCTAAATCACGTAACAAATTAATTTTTAATTTAACTTAAAAATATTTAATTCAATTTTGAAAATCCATTTTTAATCTCAGAAAAATGATGATAAATAGTTTCTATTTTGAGGAAAACTATTACTAAAGATTAGTAATTATAAATCTAAAGTAATCGAAATTAAGGGTAAATTAATTAAATTAATAATGTTTTTAAACGCAAAATAATTTTAAAATTCTATTTTTGATAAAGTGATAGGTACCTACCTAAGTATTATTATATAATAATAAATTTTTTTCATTTTAAATAAATAATTTTCTACACATAGTACCTATAACTTTATTTTTAATTATAATAATAAAAACATTACAATAATAATGATTATTGTATTTAATTAATTTAAATAAATAAATTGTTTTCTATAAGCTCATTTTAATTTTTTTTTAAATTTTATTGCTAAACGTTTTATCTCTCTTATATTACATATATTATATTATATTATATTATATTATATTATATTATATTATATTATATTATATTATATTATATTATATTATATTATATTATATTATATTATATTATATTATATTATATTATATTATATTATATTATATTATATTATATTATATTATATTATATTATATTATATTATATTATATTATATTATATTATATTATATTATATTATATTATATTATATTATATTATATTATATTATATTATATTATATTATATTATATTATATTATATTATATTATATTATATTATATTATATTATATTATATTATATTATATTATATTATATTATATTATATTATATTATATTATATTATATTATATTATATTATATTATAATTTTAAATTTTTTAAGTAAATTGTCCAATTATATTGTTTTGTACAGCAGCAATTGACCATAGATAGAAGTTCGATATTTATAATACTTTATAGTTTTTGATAAAAATATGTAAAGTTCCTAATAAATTGTTCATTTAGATTTTCAAAAGTTATTTCAAGTTATTATACCAAATAAAAAAAATTTGTGAATCAATAAAAAGTTAGACATTTATAACATTTTATGTTTTTTTTTTGACAGATCATAAATTATCTGTCAAATGTCAATATCTACAGCATCACTGACATCAGTTACTTTTTTTCCATCTTCAGGAAGTGATATTTCCCATCTTGATTGATTACATCTGTAATTGTTTTACGTTCAGGCCATCACTTTGGCAGTGTTAACGAGCTCTTCGACATCATAATCTGTTTTTCAAAATTTTTTTTCTCTATTCCGATAGATTAATGATGACTGAGAGGAAAATGGTTTGTGTGAAAACGTCGTCGCTGTAGGTCGAATATTATTTAAAGATTTGCCGCCAATGAAATCCATAGATGATTGATTGATAGATGATTGATTGAGATGGATATCTGGCTTCGTTAACTGACAATGTGACTAGGTGTTGTAAGCCTTTTTTTTACTTGGAGAAAGGTCATAAGAGGCTTATAAGCTTGAAGCGTCTCAATAAATCAACAAAACACAATTAACAACAGTTTTGGTGTCACTTGTTTTTATGGCAATTTGTAGTAACAAATTGGCTGGACTGTCTTAATTAGACTGTTCCTAATGAAGAGTACACAAAACCTACCGAAACGTCAGTATATCAATTCAACTAGAAAACTTTCTCAAAATCCTTGAGCTTAGAATTATTCCGGCGGCCATTACTGCAAAAAAACCGTTCTGAATAAAAAAAGTCTAATTTTTTTTAACAAGGTAGATCTTGTTATATAAGCCCCTACATAAATAAGTTTCTTTGACATCCCTGAAGATGATATAAAAAATTAACAAAACGTTGCAAGAACTGAATAAATTAAAATATTTGACAATGCATAGGTATATTTATTTCTCTCGCTTTTTTTTGTGTATGCTCTTGTTTTGTGGCATTTCTTTTCTCACTCTTTTCTGTGTTATACGTTTTTTTTTGATATTATTAAAAAATCGTACATTCTTTCTTTATTTATATATTTAATTACTTTTTTTGCGTTTTTCTCTGCTATTTTTTTTATATTTTAGCCTGATATTTTCTCTAAGCTGTATTCTAAAAGATTAAATTGTTATTGCAGATGTTTATGGGTACTTAAATCTTCAAGCGAATAGTTATAATGTTAGACTTTATTAACGCGTCTTTCATGGGAATTTCTGCCATCCCATGGGAATTCATGCAAAGAAGACATTTGAAGAAACCGTAAGAAATGAATTAGTCCCAAGTGTTTTAAAACAAATTCTTCAATCTACCAAGAGACTACTTGATTCTCCATTTGAGACAGAAAAATATGACATAGACAAATTGGTTATTCTAGGAAAACTGCTAAAAATCGAGAGATTTTATTATTATTGAGTTATTTATAATACAGAATAAGAACAAACCAAAAATAATAAACAAAACAAAAGAAAAATTGCAATAAGTGTAAATATTCAGATGATAGAATATAAAAAATATAGAAGGAGCGTCTAAAATTAGACAAAAGCTAATAATACTTGGAGACTTCAATGCAAGAGTAAGCAAAAAAACAAGTGAAATAATATTCAATAATTCTATTAATAATTTCTAAACTCAGCTAAATGACAGTGTTTCTGAGACAAAAAAAGTTGATCATAAAAAATAATAATAATAATCAAAAATACAAAACAATGCAATAAACTGCTAATTTAAAAAACACTAAATAGACAAATACTAAAAATAGAGTATTACTAAAAAAACATTATTTAAAAATAATAAATTAAAAAACAAAATGAAAGATGTGGCCTGATAAAAAAAAAATAGATGAGAAATTAGATATGATAGATAAAAAAGATATGATAGGACATAAATAGATAGAAAAAACACTAAAAAAAATTAAAAGGAACGTTTAAAAATAAAAAAAATGAGGATTGACAGACGGCTTTAAAAAAATAATAATTAAATAGTGAAAAATAAATAGCAAAAATATATTTTCTAAAAAAAGTCGAAAATAAATCAAACAAAAATATTTACATTATCTAATACAGACAAACTTTAATGCTAAAATAAGCAAAAAAACAAGTTGAAGTAAGAAAAAGTAAAGCAATGTAAAAGCAGAAAAAAAAACAAAGCACTAACAAGTAATTGAAAAAAAAACAAATGTAATAGGTATACAAAAAATAATAAAAAATCTTAAAACCCCTTATTATTATTTTTTTTTCTTGCTTGTTTTTCTTATTTTTTAAGTCAAAGATAAAAACAACTAATTATTTATTTTAAAAATAAATAAAAAACATATGAGGAAAAAACGTAACAATAAAACAGAAAAGAAGCGGCAAAAAATAGAAAATGTTAATAAAGAATAACAACTAAAGATTATATGACAAAGCAAACTAAAAAGCGTTGAACCAAAATAACAAAAAAATTAGAAAGACAAAAGTGGTATAGAAAAGATAAAAAAGATACCTATACGAAAAGACAATAAAACCAAAAAAGCAGACAATTTAAAGAAAAAGCCGAAAATAATAAAAAAAGTTTAGCAAAAAGAAATTAGCAACTAAAATATAAAAACGAAAACAGAGAAAAGAATAAAACTTAATTACAAAAAACAACAAAAAGCCATAAATTAAAATTAGAAAGAAGATAGATAAAAAAGAAAATCAAAACTGGTATAGAAAACACAAAAAAAATATACGAAAAAGCAATAAAAGCCAAAAAAGCAAACAATCTAGAAAAAAACTTAAAATAATTAAAAAAGTTCAACAAAAAGAACAAAAGAAATCAGCAACTGAAATATAAAAACGAAAACAGAGAAAAGAATAAAACTTAATTACAAAAAGCAACAAAAAGCCATAAATTAAAATTAGAAAGAAGATAGATAAAAAAGAAAAACAAAAGTGGTATAGAAAAGATAAAAAAGATATACGAAAAAGCAATAAGAGTCAAAAAAACAGACAATTTGAGAAAAAAGCCAAAAATAATAAAAAATGTTTAACTAAAAGAAATTAGCAACTGAAATAAAAAAACGAAAACAAAGAAAAGAATAAAACTTATTTACGAAAAACAACAAAAAGCTATAAACTAAAATTAGAAAGAAGATAGATAAAAAAGAAAAACAAAAGTGGTATAGAAAAGATAAAAAAGATATACAAAAAAGCAATAAAAGCCTAAAAAGCAGACAATCTGAAAAAAAAGGGTAAAATAATAAAAAAGCTCAACAAAAAAAATCAGCAATTAAACGAAAACAAAGAAAGGAATAAGACTTAATTACAAAAAACAACAAAAAGCCATAAATTAAAATTAGAAAGAAGATAGATAAAAAAGAATGAAGAAAAGACAATAAAAGCAGCAAATGAAGAGGTTTTGCTAACAAGACTAGCATTTTTAAAGGAAGATTAGGGTTGATTCTATAGTGTTACTGGTTGCTGGTCAAAATGTGACCTTTTTTCTTAAAAAAGCCCTATTTTTTACACAGGAAACGTCAAAAAAAAATCGGCTTATCCCTTCACCGATACAGTATCAATGTCCAAAGCCGGAAGAGCAGTCAGTTCAGTGTGTGAAAGTGTGGTTTAGCAGTTCGGCCCTTTGGCGGTACGAGTGGACAATGGGGTTCATTGTGAGAAGGTTGTTTCTCGTTCCGGGCGCGACGCGGCTGCTTTGACGGCGGTACTTTAGCAGCCCACCCTCCGAGTCCGGAAGATTTATGGTTGTTGCCTTGTCCTAACACTTATTGCGGTTGACAAGAAACTTGCGTAATTTTTCATAATTCGCCAGCAGATCTTTTATCATTTGCTTCTTTCAGCGAAGACATAACTCCACCAGAAGAGGCACTACTGATAGCGGTGCTTGTAAAGCGCTTTTCTTCTTTTTATCACTTTTTTATCTTTTCTCTTTCTCCTCTTTCTTCAACTAACATTACAGTACTACTTTTCAAATTTTTGTTTCCTTCAATCACTTTTTTTTCTATTTTTTTTTCTCTTTTTTTATCTAACGTTATCTTCTACTCTTCAGCTTCTTTTGTTAGTTCTTCACAATAATTGCACCAAATGCTCATTTATCTCGCTGTTATCTTCACACATTCAGCTGTGTTCTTCTTTCTCTTTCTAATATAGTTTGTCCTTTCTTCATTCACAGATTTTAGATCTTGCTATTATTGTGTCATCTTTTTTTGCGTCTTCTGCCGTATTGTCTTTTGTTTCTACTCTTTTGTTTTTTTTCTCTGCTTTTATCTTGTCTTTCTTTGATTTTTTCAGAATAGTGGTTGGTCACTGTTGTTTTTTTTAACCTTTGTATCTAACTTCAAACTTTGGTTTTGCTTTAAGACTTTTCTTCTATTGTTCTTCTTCTTCTGTCGTTTTAAAATTTTTGTTTATTTCTATCACTTCTTTACCTATCTATTTTTCTTTTTTTTATCTAACGTTACTTTCTACTCTCCAGCTTCTTTTGTTAGTTCTTCACACATTTGCACCGAATGCTCATTTATCTCGCTGTTATCTTCACACATTCAGCTGTGTTCTTCTTTGTCTTTCTAGTACTTGTTTGTCCTTTCTTCATTCACAGATTTTAGATCTTGCTAATATTGTGTTATCTTTTTTTGCGTCTTCTGCCATATTGTCTTTTGTTTCTACTCTAGTTTTTTATCCTCTGTTTTTATCTTGTCTTTCTCTGATTTTTTCAGAATAGTGGTTGGTCACTTTTGTTTTTGTTAATCGTTGTATCTATTTTCAAACTTTGGTTTTGCTTTAAGACTTTTCTTCTATTGTTCTTTTTCTTCTTCTGCCGTTTTCAAGTTTCTTTCTATCACTTTTTTATCTATTTTTTTTTTCTCTTTTTATATCTAACGTTACCTTCTACTCTTCAGCTTCTTTTGTTAGTTCTTCACACATTTGCACCAAATGCTCATTTATCTCGCTGTTATCTTCACACATCTTTCAGGTGTGTTCTTCTTTCTCTTTCTAGTACTTGTTTGTCCTTTTTTCATTCACAGATTTTAGATCTTGCTAATATTGTGTTATCTTTTTTTGCGTCTTCTGCCATATTGTCTTTTTTTTCTACTCTAGTTTTTTTCCCTCTGCTTTTATCTTGTCTTTCTTTGATTTTTTCAGAATAGTGGTTGGTTACTGTTGTTTCTTTTAATCTTTGTATTTATCTTTAAACTTTAGTTTGGCTTTAAGACTTTTCTTCCATTGTTCTTCTTCTTCTGGCGTTTTCAAATTTTTGTTTCTTTCTATCACTTTTTTATCTATTTTTTTTTCTCTTTTTTTATCTAACGTTATCTTCTACTCTTCAGCTTCTTTTGTTAGTTCTTCACACATTTGCAACAAATGCTCATTTATCTCGCTGTTATCTTTACACATCTTTCAGGTGTGTTCTTCTTTCTTTTTCTAGTACTTGTTTGTTCTTTCTTCATTCACAAATTTCAGATCTTGCTATTATTGTGTCATCTTTTTTGCGTCTTCTGCCATATTGTCTTTTGTTTCTACTCTAGCTTTTTTTCCTCTGCTTTTATCTTGTCTTTCTTTGATTTTTTCAAAATCGTAGTTAGTTACTGTGGTTTTTTTAATCTTTGTATCTATCTTCAAAATTTGGTTTTGCTTTAAGATTTTTCTTCTATTGTTCTTCTTCTTCTGCCGTTTTCAAGTTTTTGTTTCCTCCTATCACTTCTTTATCTATTTTTTTTCACTTTTTTTATCTAACGTTACCTTCTACTCTCCAGCTTCTTTTGTTAGTTCTTCACACATTTGCGACAAATGCTCATTTATCTCGCTGTTATCTTCACACATCTTTCAGGTGTGTTCTTCTTTCTCTTTCTAGTACTTGTTTGTCCTTTCTTCATTCACAGATTTTAGCTCTTGCTATTATTGGGTCATCTTTTTTGCGTCTTCTGCCATATTGTCTTTTTTTTCTACTCTAGCTTTTTTTCCTCTGCTTTTATCTTGTCTTTCTTTGATTTTTTCAGAATAGTGGTTAGTCACTGTTGTTTCTTTTCATCTTTGTATCTATCTTCAAACTTTGGTTTTGCTTTAAGATTTTTCTTCTATTGTTCTTCTTCTTGTGCCGTTTTCAAGTTTTTGTTTCCTTCTATCACTTCTTTATCTATTTTATTTCTCTTTTTTTATCTAACGTTACCTTCTACTCTCCAGCTTTTTTTGTTAGTTCTTCACACATTTGCACCAAATGCTCATTTATCTTGCTGTTATCTTCACACATTCAGGTGTGTTCTTCTTTCTCTTTCTAATATTGTTTGTCCTTTCTTCATTCACAGATTTTAAATCTTGCTATTATTGTGTCATCTTTTTTGCGTCTTCTGCCATATTGTCTTTTGTTTCTACTCTAGCTTTTTTTCCTCTGCTTTTATCTTGTCTTTCTCTGATTTTTTCACAATAGTGATTGGTCACTGTTGTTTCTTTTAGATCTTTGTATCTATCTTCAAACTTTGGTTTTGCTTTAAAATTTTTCTCCTATTGTTCTTCTACTTCTGTTGTTTTCAAATTTTTGTTTCCTTCTATCACTTCTTTATCTATCTTTTTTTCTCTTTTTTTATCTAACATTACTTTTTACTCCCCAGCTTCTTTTGTTAGTTCTTCACACATTTGCACCAAATGCTTATTTGTCTCGCTGTTATCTTCACATATTCAGGTGTGTTCTTCTTTCTCTTTTTAGTGCTTGTTTGTCCTTTCTTCATTCACAAATTTTAGCTCTTGCTGTTATTGTGTCATCTTTTTTGCGTCTTCTGTCATATTGTCTTTTGTTTCTACTCTAGTTTTTTTTTCCTCTGCTTTTATCTTGTCTTTCTTTGATTTTTTCAAAATCGTGGTTAGTCACTGTGGTTTTTTTTAATCTTTGTATCTATCTTCAAAATTTGGTTTTGCTTTAAGATTTTTCTTCTATTGTCCTTCTTCTTCTGGCGTTTTCAAGTTTTTGTTTCTTTCTATCACTTTTTTATCTATTTTTTTTTCTCTTTTTTTATCTGACGTTATCTTCTACTCTTCAGCTTCTTTTGTTAGTTCTTCACAATAATTGCACCAAATGCTCATTTATCTCGCTGTTATCTTCACACATTCAGCTGTGTTCTTCTTTCTTTTTCTAGTACTTGTTTGTCCTTTCTTCATTCACAGATTTTAGATCTTGCTATTATTGTGTCATCTTTTTTGCGTCTTCTGCCATATTGTCTTTTGTTTCTACTCTTTTGTTTTTTTTCCTTCTGCTTTTATTTTGCCTCTTTTTGATTTTTTCAGAATAGTGGTTGGTCACTGTTGTTTTTGTTAATCTTTGTCTCTATCTTCAAACTTTGGTTTTGCTTTAAGATTCTTCTTCTTCTGTCGTTTTCAAATCTTTTTTTCTTGCAGAAAAAAAATAGAACAAAGAAAAATGGAAAACTCAAATGCAATTGAAGATAATCTTCTGATTTTGTTGTTTTCTTTGGGCCTGTCTAAGCGGTTTAGGGTACATCCCAAAAATTTCAGTTTTAAAGACGTTTTTGTTGTCTTTGATGCAAAAATTGAAGAAAGGTTTTGGTTTGGTCATAAATTTTCTTATCTAAGATTTGTTCCTCTTGTGTTCCCTATCATTTGCTGGAATCAGCAATCAACTTCTGACGATGGTACCATCAGTACCATCACCAAAGAGATAAGACAGACCAATGGATAATCTCATCGCTGCTACTACCTATACCTACCATGGAATATCAAGCAATCTCTGTAAAAAGTGTCGGCATTTGATCAAAAGGCTGGCAGCGTGCCACAGGACACATCAGAATGATAATGGTACTCCTGACGACGCAACAAGCGTGCCTGGACCATGGTGTACCGCCCTCAAATTACCATCTGGAGATGCTATCTCGCGGATCTGTACCACTTCCTAAGAATGCTGTTGTGTTATGTTATAATAATGTGCAAGGCCTCAGGCACGATAAACGCACAACTACGCCTCCTTTTCTTGGGCTTTTTTACCAAAGAAACAGATGAACCAGCGGCGGAGGTGGTTCTTCTCTTCAATCTTCTTTCTTCATCTTCCCAGAATGAAGGAAATCCAAATGTCATTTACGCCTGTTGGCTTAGAAATGTATCAAAATTTAGTTGGTTAGTATCTCGTCAATTGGTACTTCTCACCAGAAGAAGAAGTACTCTTTACTTTTCTTTCTGTCTCACTCTAACCTTGTTTTTTGTTGAATTCTATTGTTTTTTTTCTTAATTTAAGAGATTTTAAATATTTTTCTGCTCTTTCTTGTACTGGCTCATAAGAAAATATCAGAAAAAAAACATGTAAAAGAAAAAATAAGTGAAATAAAAAAGCAAAGAAGAAAGCAACAAAAAACAAAGAAAAAATGTAAGAAAATAAAGAATATAATATAAAACAAAAGTGTATAGACGAATAAAAGTATCTTCATAACAGTAGAAGTACTTTAATGTTTCTTTCTCTCTTTAAATTTTTATATTCTATTAGTTTTTTTATATTTAAGAGTTTTTAAATATTCTTCTCTTCTTTCTTGTACTGGCTCATAAGAAAATATAAGAAGAAAAAAAAATGTGAAAGGAAAAATAAGTGAAATAAAAAAGCAATAGTGAAAGCAAAGAAGAAAGCAACAAAGAACAAAGAAAAATTTTAAGAAAATAAAGAATATATTATATAACAAAAGTGTATAGAAGAAGAAATGTATCTTCTTAACAGCAGAAGTACTTTAATGTTTCTTTCTCTCTTCTACTTTTTATATTCTATTAGTTTTTTTATATACTTTTTAAGTTGCTTTCTGCATTTTTTTTTATTCTGTATGTTTAATTATTTTTTGTTTTTGCGTATAATGACTTATAAGAAAATAGAAGAAGAAAAATATGTTAAACAAAAAAAAAATACAAAAAGAAGAAAAAATAATATAGAAAATATCATAAGATATTACAAAATTGTTTGAAAAAAGTAGTATATTTTTTATTTGAAGAAAAGCATTTTATTTTTTTTTTACTCATGTATAGTCTATTGGTCTTTTTTTTTTCATTAATAAAATGCATTTGCGCTTGTTTTTTACAATCTTTTTATTTTTGCATAACCAATTTTTTTTTGTTTTGGTCTTGTAAGGAAATAGAAAAAACTATAAATGTTAAGCAAAATAAAAAATATATTAAAAAAAATAAAAATAAAAACAGAAAACTAAAAAGAGAAAAAGAATATGAAACATCACACAAATGTATAAATAAAAAATTGTATCTTTACCAAAAAAACATATTTTTTTATTTCAATTTTTTTATTGTTTTTTTACGTATAATTTTGGGAATAATTTTGACTCTTGTTTTTAGAATTCTCTTTATTTTGTAAAAAACAAAAACCAAAAAACAAAAAGAAATAAAAAAAAACAAATAAAAATAAAAAAAGTTAAGAAAAAGAAAAGTATAAGCTGAAAAACAATACAAAAGTAAAATTAAAGAAAAAAATGTTACAAGTGTATGAGAATACAAAGTTTAAATTAAAAAAAAAAATTATTATAAAATAAATAATGTATAGGAAAATAAGAGACAAAAGTTTGATGCTAAAAAAAAAATAAAAAGTGTAAAACAAAAAAAAGTCTTAAGCAAAATAAGACTTTTTTTTTAGATTGTCTGCTTTTTTGGCTTTTATTGCTTTTTCGTTTATCTTTATTATCTTTTCTATACCACTTTTGTTTTTCTTTTTTATCTATTTTTTTTTTCTAATTTTAATTTATGACTTTTTGTTATTTTTGTTGAACTTTTTTTATTATTTTAGGCTTTTTTTTTAGATGGTCTGCTTTTTTGGCTTTTATTGCTTTTTCGTATATCTTTTTTATATTTTTTATACCACTTTCGCTTTTCTTTTTTATCTATTTTTTTTCTAATTTTAATATATGACTTTTTGTGCTTTTTTGTAATTAAGTTTTATTCTTTTCTCTGTTTTTGTTTTTATATTTTAGTTGCTGATTTTTTTTTGTTATTTTTGTTGAACTTTTTTTATTATTTTAGGCTTTTTTTTAGATTGTCTGTTTTTTTGGCTTTTATTGCTTTTTTGTATATGTTTTTTATCTTTTTTATACCACTTTTGTTTTTCTTTTTATCTATCTTCTTTCTAATTTTAATTTATGGCTTTTTGTGGTATTTTGTAATTAAGTTTTATTCTTTTCTCTGTTTTCGTTTTTATATTTTAGTTGCTCATTTTTTTTTGTTATTTTGTTGAACTTTTTTTATTATTTTAAACTTTTGTTTTAGATTGCCTGCTTTTTTGGCTTTTATTGCTTTTTCGTATATCTTTATTATCTTTTCTATACCACTTTTGTTTTTCTTTTTATCTATTTTCTTTCTAATTTTAATTTATGGCTTTTTGTTGTTTTTTGTAATTAAGTTTTACTTTTTTTTCTGTTTTCGTTTTTATATTTTAATTGCTGATTTCTTTTTGTTATTTTTGTTAAACTTTTTTTATTATTTTAGGCTTTTTTTTAGATTGTCTGTTTTTTTGGCTTTTGTTGCTTTTTTGTATATGTTTTTTATCTTTTCTATACCACTTTTGTTTTTCTTTTTATCTATCTTCTTTCTAATTTTAATTTATAACTTTTTGTGGTATTTTGTAATTAAGTTTTATTCTTTTCTCTGTTTTCGTTTTTATATTTTAGTTGCTCATTTTTTTTTTGTTATTTTGTTGAACTTTTTTTATTATTTTAAACTTTTGTTTTAGATTGCCTGCTTTTTTGGCTTTTATTGCTTTTTCGTATATCTTTATTATCTTTTCTATACCACTTTTGTTTTTCTTTTTATCTATTTTCTTTCTAATTTTAATTTATGGCATTTTGTTGTTTTTTGTAATTAAGTTTTACTTTTTTTTCTGTTTTCGTTTTTATATTTTAATTGCTGATTTCTTTTTGTTATTTTTGTTAAACTTTTTTTATTATTTTAGGCTTTTTTTTAGATTGCCTGCTTTTTTGGCTTTTATTGCTTTTTCGTATATGTTTTTTATCTTTTCTATACCACTTTTGTTTTTCTTTTTATCTATCTTCTTTCTAATTTTAATTTATGGCTTTTTGTTGTTTTTTGTAATTAAGTTTTATACTTTTTTCTTTTTTCGTTTTTATATTTTAGTTGCTGATTTCTTTTTGTTATTTTTGTTGAACTTTTTTTATTATTTTAGGCTTTTTTTTTAAATTGTCTGATTTTTTAGCTTTTATTGCTTTTTCGTATATCTTTATTATCTTTTCTATACCACTTTTGTTTTTCTTTTTTATGTATCTTCTTTCCAATTTTAATTTATGGCTTTTTGTTGTTTTTTGTAATTAAATTTTATTCTTTTCTCTTTTTTCGTTTTTATATTTTAGTTGCTAATTTCTTTTTGTTATTTTTGTTGAACTTTTTTTATTATTTTAAGGTTTTTTTTAGATTGTCTGCTTTTTTGGCTTTTATTGCTTTTTCGTATATGTTTTTTATCTTTTCTATACCACTTTTGTTTTTCTTTTTATCTATCTTCTTTCTAATTTTAATTTATGGCTTTTTGTGGTATTTTGTAATTAAGTTTTATTCTTTTCTCTGTTTTCGTTTTTATATTTTAGATGCTCATTTTTTTTTGTTATTTTGTTGAACTTTTTTTATTATTTTAAACTTTTGTTTTAGATTGCCTGCTTTTTTGGCTTTTATTGCTTTTTCGTATATCTTTATTATCTTTTCTATACCACTTTTGTTTTTCTTTTTATCTATCTTCTTTCTAATTTTAATTTATGGCTTTTTGTTGTTTTCTGTAATTAAGTTTTATACTTTTTTCTTTTTTCGTTTTTATATTTTAGTTGCTGATTTCTTTTTGTTATTTTTGTTGAACTTTTTTTATTATTTTAGGCTTTTTTTTTAAATTGTCTGTTTTTTTAGCTTTTATTGCTTTTGCGTATATCTTTATTATCTTTTCTATACCACTTTTGTTTTCTTTTTTATGTATCTTTTTTCTAATTTTAATTTATGGCTTTTTGTTGTTTTTTGTAATTAAATTTTATTCTTTTCTCTTTTTTCGTTTTTATATTTTAGTTGCTGATTTGTTTTTGTTATTTTTGTTGATCTTTTTTTATTATTTTAAGGTTTTTTTTAGATTGTCTGCTTTTTTGGTTTTTATTGCTTTTTCGTATATCTTTATTATCTTTTCTATATCACTTTTGTTTTTCTTTTTTATATATCTTCTTCCTAATTTTAATTTATAGCTTTTTGTTGTTTTTTGTAATTAAATTTTATTCTTTTCTCTTTTTTCGTTTTTATATTTTAGTTGCTGATTTCTTTTTGTTATTTTTGTTGAACTTTTTTTATTATTCTAGGTTTTTTTTTAGATTGTCTGCTTTTTTGGCTTTTATTGCTTTTTCGTATATCTTTATTATCTTTTCTATACCACTTTTGTTTTTCTTTTTATCTATCTTCTTTCTAATTTTAATTTATGACTTTTTGTTGTTTTTTGTAATGAAGATAATTAAAATAAAGATAAAGAAAAAAGTATAAAAAAAGATATGAGTGCTTAGATAAAAAGAACACAAATGTTAAAAAACTAAGAGATAAAATAAGACAGAAACAATAATATAATATAAAAAAGATAAAAATAAAACAAGATAAAAAAGACAAAAAGAATGTATTTTATATTTTTCTTGCTTTCTACATTATTGTTTGCTTTTTTGTGTGGTTAAATATCAATAATAATAAAAAATAGAAATATTAAATATTCAAAAAACATAACCTAAAAAATGTTTTATAACTTTTGATTGGTTGTTAGCTTGATAATAATATCTAACGGCCAATCAATAGACAGATGGTATATTAACCCTGTCTCTAATTTAGAAACGAAAATTAGATATTATGTAGAATACATAAACAAGTAAAATCTAAAAAACAAATTTTAAGAAACTTTTAAAATAAGAATATATCAAGAACGATGTTGCCAACTAAAGAATTAAAATATTTGACCGACGTAAAATATTTGAATTTAAATCATTAAATGTCACAAATAATTTTAATAATGTTTAATAATTTACGTCAAATTCTAAACCAACTAGAACAAACCAGCCGTAGAAATATAAGCAATTTTAATCTTTTTTGAAGTAGTGTCATCTACAGCGAGGTCAACAATGACTGTTTGAGACTTTTTTTATTTGTCTAGTTGCACTACTGTAACCAAATACGTTTGTTTAACAAATTTTTGACATAACATTTATAAAAAATTGTAGGTTATGTCACAGCGCCTAACTTTTTAATTGGCATCTGTCAATGACGTCGTCAGTGTCAAAGATGTTACCTATCAACAACAAGAAGTGGCTGCTGTTGTATCATTTTGAAATAAAATGTAAGATTGCCAAATCAAACAGTCCTATTTGATCACGCTATATGTCTAAAATACGAAAAAAAACAAAAATAATTTACACATTACATTCATTTCATATATTTGCTAATAAAATGTTTATAATTTAATCAAAAGTATATAAATAAATTTTAGTTATAATTTTTGCAATTTTTTTAACCAAACCATAGAGCTATTACCAAACGCAATTTTCTTTTAGATCTGGTGACATACACTTCTGTTTGTTGGTATCAAACATTGACAGGTGACGGTTAATTGTCAAAATTTAAGCTGTCAGTAACCTGTCATTAAGTGTCAATAACCATCGCTGCTATAAAAGTATTTTTTGGGATTTAATGAGTTTTTAAATTGGAAGGCCTCACATTGTTTATTAACTGTGTACTTTTCAGCATTAATGATTGGAATTTACCTTTATAGTAAGCAGTTTTTGAGATAACCCAAAAAAAAAATTGAATTTTGTTATTTTGGGGCCCCCATTTTATATAGGCAGTACTAAAGTCATTCGAGAGACTACAATGGTGTGATATTGAAGACAATGGATAAACCGATCAAGTATTATATTCATAATAATGGAACGTCAAATTATTTATTTTTTCCCCAATAACAGCTAATATTAACTTTTGGGAGGTTTGTGTCAATTAAAGGTTATTTTGATGATGGTATAAATGTCATTTTAGGATTTATCTTGGGCAATGCAAGAGTGCTTTTGGAAAGTCCTGACGAAGTGTCGTTTGGGCCCTACCAATGGGCAATTGCTTGACGTGTTTTAAGGAAGCGAATAACACGGCAGTAGATACCTTTTCTAATTGCCGTAAAGAAGGTTAGTATGGAGGTACAATATGGTAGAAGTCTGACGAGGCCATATGTCACTGATCAAATTTGCACACGAATCGTTTTAAAACCGGTTGGTTTGTCAAAGACTTTGTGTTCTAGTGTGTATGATTTTGATGTATATTTACTATTTATTCTTTCAGAGATGCCTGAAGTTCAGCTCTATCCGGCTCCTAGTCATATACCAGCCTCATCAGTACCATCTGAGTCACTTTTAAGTAACGGCAATCATCTGACATTTGCAGAGACCACTAAAACGCGGTTTTACCCCCGTAAAACCAATACGAAGTCGGTATCTGTAATGGGCTTGGGCGAAAGCAAATTATCGGATATAAAGCTAAATGCACTTTTTGATCAATATAAGGACAGTTTTGAGGATAATATTCTTGCCGAAGGTATTGAACAAATGTGCAAAGATCTTCAAATATCACCGGATGATTTTAAAATTTTAATTTTGGCCTGGAAGTTAAATGCTGAACAGATGTGTCGATTCACTCGTTCCGAGTTTATAAACGGTTTAAAAACGATGCGAGCCGATTCGATAAAATCGATTCAAAATCGTTTACCGGAAATTGTGTTGGAAGTCAATCAGGATATAGAATTATTTAAAGATCTGTATAGATTTACGTTTAGATTCGGATTAGATTCCTCATCGGGACAACGAATTTTAACGACTGAAATGGCTGTTTTACTATGGAGGTTGGTTTTTACCATTCGGGAGCCCCCAATTTTGAAAAAATGGTTAGCGTTTCTTGATTGCCATCAGTCGATAAGGGGGATACCGAGAGACACATGGAATATGTTTTTGAATTTTACTGAAATTGTTGGTGAAGATCTGAGTTGTTATGATGATAACGAAGCTTGGCCGAGTTTATTTGACGATTTTGTGGAATATGAAAATGATCAAGCGAATCAAAACATTTCAAAGGAGAAAGACTGTGAAGGTGGTTTTATGATTATCGAACAAAATGATTGAAAGACCGGTTTTCTTTTTTGTATATAAAAACTATATTATATAAATGTCAAAATAATTTTTTTAATAATGGGTTTCATGTGACCATAGTGATGATACTTTTATTGGCACAGGGTGTGTGAGTGAGCCCTCATGATTTAAAATGGTATCTATGTAAATTTGACGCGCCAATCAAATCCAAGATTTGTATTAATATAACGGTTTAGGTTTGTGTGTTCAGTATTATTATTACTTTTGGTCTCAAAAAAAAATTTGTTTACTGTTGCTTTTCAGTTTTGTGATATATTAATTATTTTTTTTGTAAGATTTTAAGACTGAAAGGTCAATTTTTAGGTGCTAGCTTAGTTTTTATTGGATACCTGATTATTTGTTATTTTATGTCTTGTACGATTATTAAACAATATATTTATTTAGATTTTTTAATTGTAGATATTAATGTATTCATGATTTTCTGAATAAACAGTACTTATGATTCAATCATAATCTTATGTTTTTTTTATTAATATGAACTTCTGATATAATATATTTAAAAAAACAGTTTTTTTTTACTCTTGATTTTGTAATATCTTTTTTTGTGTTGATAATAAATTATATTTTTTAAACGTTGTTTATTATTATAAAAGATAACTTCGAAATAAACAATGCATTTCAATTAATTTTAACTTATTAAAATTATTCTCGCAACAAACCGTAAAAATGGCGGCATATGGTGACAAAGCACACTAATGTGCGCTCTCTTCTAATTCTAGTCTCTGATGCAAGATAGTCGTTTTTTAAAAAATTGACAACTGTCATTTATTTTTAAAGCTGTAAATATTTCAGCTTTTTGTGTGTATTATATGCAACTAATTATACACATCAGTTGTATAACCTGCTGCCTTAATTCCAGGCGTTATTATTTATTATTATTTTAAATAAGAAATTTGCATAATTAATATCTTTTACAATCTAATCTTTTTGACTAAAAAACCTCTTTGTGTTTCTGTAATCCTAATACAAAATTTTTAGTTTTTCTTTAAATTTTTCCAAAAAATTTAAAATTTGTATCAGGAGCACAGAAAAGCAAAAAGATCTTTTTTTGACTAAAAGACCTCTTTGTGTTTCTGTCATCCTAATACAAAATTTTTTATTTTTCTTTTAGTTTTTTCAAAAAATTTAAAATTTGTATCAGGAGCACAGAAACGCAAAAAGGTCTTTTTTAACTGAAAGACCTCTTTGTGTTTCTGTGATTCTAATACAAAATTTTTAATTTTTTTTTTGTTTTCCAAAAAATTTAAATTTTGTATCAGGAGCACAGAAACGCAAATAAGTTTTTTTTGGCTAAAAGACCTCTTTGTGTTTCTGTGATTCTAATACAAAATTTTAAAATTCTCTTTTGTTTTTCAAAACATTTAAAATTTGTATCAGGAGCACAGAAACGCAAAAAGGTCTTTTTTGACTAAAAGACCTCTTTGTGTTTCTGTGATCCTAATACAAAATTTTTAATTTTCTTTTTGTTTTTTCAAAAAATTTAAAATTTGTATCAGGAGCACAGAAACGCAAAAAGGTCTTTTTTAACTGAAAGACCTTTTTGTGTTTCTGTGATCCTAATACAAAATTTTTAATTTTTCTTTTATTTTTTCAAAAAATTTAAAATTTGTATCAGGAGCACAGAAACGCAAAAAGATCTTTTTTTGACTAAAAGACCTCTTTGTGTTTCTGTCATCCTAATACAAAATTTTTTATTTTTCTTTTAGTTTTTTCAAAAAATATAAAATTTGTATCAGGAGCACAGAAACGCAAAAAGGTCTTTTTTGACTAAAAGACCTCTTTGTGTTTCTGTGATCCTAATACAAAATTTTTAATTTTTCTTCAAGTTTTTTCAAAAATTTGAAAATTTGTATCAGGAGCACAGAAACGCAAAAAAGTCTTTTTTGACTAAAAGACCTCTTTGTGTTTCTGTGATTCTAATACAAAATTTTAAAATTCTCTTTTGTTTTTCAAAACATTTAAAATTTGTATCAGGAGCACAGAAACGCAAAAAGGTCTTTTTTGACTAAAAGACCTCTTTGTGTTTCTGTGATCCTAATACAAAATTTTTAATTTTTTTTTTGTTTTTTCAAAAAATTTAAAATTTGTATCAGGAGCACAGAAACGCAAAAAGGTCTTTTTTGACTAAAAGACCTCTTTGTGTTTCTGTGATCCTAATACAAAATTTTTAATTTTTTTTTTGTTTTTTCAAAAAATTTAAAATTTGTATCAGGAGCACAGAAACGCAAAAAGGTCTTTTTTAACTGAAAGACCTTTTTGTGTTTCTGTGATCCTAATACAAAATTTTTAATTTTTTTTTTGTTTTTTCAAAAAATTTAAAATTTGTATCAGGAGCACAGAAACGCAAAAAGATCTTTTTTTGACTAAAAGACCTCTTTGTGTTTCTGTCATCCTAATACAAAATTTTTTATTTTTCTTTTAGTTTTTTCAAAAAATTTAAAATTTGTATCAGGAGCACAGAAACGCAAAAAGGTCTTTTTTGACTAAAAGACCTCTTTGTGTTTCTGTGATCCTAATACAAAATTTTTAATTTTTCTTCAAGTTTTTTCAAAAATTTGAAAATTTGTATCAGGAGCACAGAAACGCAAAAAAGTCTTTTTTGACTAAAAGACCTCTTTGTGTTTCTGTGATTCTAATACAAAATTTTAAAATTCTCTTTTGTTTTTCAAAACATTTAAAATTTGTATCAGGAGCACAGAAACGCAAAAAGGTCTTTTTTGACTAAAAGACCTCTGTGTTTCTGTGATCCTAATACAAAATTTTTAATTTTTTTTTTGTTTTTTCAAAAAATTTAAAATTTGTATCAGGAGCACAGAAACACAAAAAGGTCTTTTTTAACTGAAAGACCTTTTTGTGTTTCTGTGATCCTAATACAAAATTTTTAATTTTTCTTTTATTTTTTCAAAAAATTTAAAAATTGTATTAGGAGCACAGAAAAGCAAAAAGATCTTTTTTTGACTAAAAGACCTCTTTGTGTTTCTGTCATCCTAATACAAAATTTTTTATTTTTCTTTTAGTTTTTTCAAAAAATTTAAAATTTGTATCAGGAGCACAGAAACGCAAAAAGGTCTTTTTTGACTAGAACACCTATTTGTGTTTCTGTCATCCTAATACAAATTTTTAATTTTTTTCTAAATTTTTTTTAAAAATTCAAAATTTGTATCAGGAGCACAGAAGACCTCTTTGTGTTTCTGTGATCCTAATCCAAAAATTTAAAATTTTTTTTTTGATTTCAAAAATTTTAAAATTTGTATCAGAAGCACAGAAACGCAAAAAGGTCTTTTTTGGTCAAAAGACCTCTTTGTGTTTCTGTCATCCCAATACAAAATTTTTTATTTTTCTTTTTGGTTTTCCAAAAATTTTAAAATTTGTATCAAGAGCACAGAAACGCAAAAAGGTCTTTTTTGACTAAAAGATCTCTTTGTGTTTCTGTGATCGTAATACAACATTTTTAATTTTTCTTTTGTTTTTCCAAAAATTTTGAATTTTATATCAGGAGCACAGAAACGCAAAAAAGTTTTTTTTGGCTAAAAGACCTCTTTGTGTTTCTGTGATCCTAATACAAAATTTTTTATATTTTTTTTATCAAAAATATAAAATGCAAAACAATATAACCTCACAATTTCTCCCTTTTTAAAAAATGACATCTGTCATTTTTGTTAAGACATTTGTCATTTTTGGTTGACTAAATGTCAGCTGTCAACAAGTTTTATCAGAAAGAAAATAGAAGAGAAAGCGCTTTAGTGTATGTAAGCTAATTAAACGTCACCATTTTTACGTTTGACTTATTAAAAATTTTAAAAAAGATTATACTTTGTTTGACAAAAAAGTCTTTTTTGACTAAAAAACTTCTTTGTGGTTCTGTGATCCTAATAGAAAATTTTAAATTTTTCTTTGTGTTTTTCCAAAAATTTTAAAATTGTTTTTTTTTTAATTTATGCTTAACGGCTGTTTATTTACAATATCTACTGCGGATCCAATTTGTAGAAAAAAAAAAGTAAAAATAAAGCCAAAATACACCTATTTAAGACAAAAAAGGACTCAAACTTTGAGCGTAAAAGCGTCAATTTTATCAAATGTCAAAGTCAGACCAGAGAATAAAAAGAAGAAAGAATGCCTTTTACATAATGTCGCCATTTTTACGTTTTCAAAAAATTACGGTTGATTGCATTGTTATTTAAAACTAATTTTTTTTTTATCAGACTTGCAAGCATCTATAAATAGAAATTAAAAAAAACAAACGACTCGACAAAGTATTATTTACTCTTGTTTTAGAGCAAAAATTTCATCACATTATTTCTCTTGAACAATAAAAAAAAATATTTTCGTTTTTTTTAACGGCATTTATTGTGTAAGCTTTACATTTGAAAGTTATTACACTCTGTATACAAGACTAATCACTAAAGTTAACAAAGTTTAATTTTTCACTATACATTTATATTTAACACAACATGGCACATCTCCATTTTTTTATTATTTAATAAAAACAGTTAAAATGATAAAAAAATGTCGTAACCTATTCCTTTTCTCTCCAATGAAAAAATTTTTTATTATAATATTGCTTTAAATTTGTCGTAGCTTACTACAGATGATTAATTTCTTAATATCAAAATTGTCATAAAAAAAAACTAATTTGATGTTAAAAATCAGCATCCCATCCTGACATATCATCCAGCGGGGGGCCATCCGTGTCGGGAGGGTAATCATCAAAGTTACTTGTATCGGTGACATGTTTTACTTGAGGCAATATTGGAGGCGCGAGCGTTTTGTTGACTAAACCTTCCCAATTGAAGCCATCAAACCATCTAAAAAGCAAAATCCAGCATTAAAAAACCTTGCAACAAAATTAAAATTGAATAATCAAGCACATTTTAGGTGATTACCTCTAATTCAACTTGACTGCAAGTATATAGATGCATGTCAAAAATGAATTAATCCCTAGAAACTAAATTTTTAGGGAAATTACGCTTTTAATGGTGCATGTAATAGAGATTTCAAAAGCTTAAGGTTGGTTAAACATGACGTTGACAGTTGACGTATTAGATAATAAAACTGTCAACGTCATGTTCAATTGCTTGTTGACAGATGTCAACCATTAATTGAGGCAAGTTTAATTAAATATTCCGCCAGACACCAAAAATCATTGTGAAATCAAAAGAATCTACATAAAATTAATGTAATTATAGTACAATTGATGTAAAAAAGACCAAATTTGTGTTCCAATTGGTTCTAAATCATCTTGGAAGCCTCAATTTTGAGCCTTTTTACCCAAAAAAACTTATTTCGGTACTTACTTATGCTTTTGAATTTCCATTATCCCACTTTTTTGATACCCTAATCGCTCTGCCGGATTATCTCTACACAGCTTTTTGATAAGTGCCATCGCATTTCGTGTAATATTTCTAGGAAAATCTATTGCATCGATCCCTTTCAGTATAATATTATAGGTTTTCATAGGATCTGCTCCTGTAAAGGGCGGTGCACCCGTAAGAAGTTCAAACATTAGCACTCCTAAAGACCAATAATCGGCACTAATGTCATGGCCTTTGTTTAAAATAACTTCTGGTGCCACATATTCTGGTGTTCCACAAAACGTCCATGTTTTCCTTCCACTATGTAGCTTCTTTGCAAACCCAAAATCAACTAATTTGACATATCCTTGGGTATCGAGTAGTAAATTTTCGGGTTTTAAATCTCTATAAATAATATTCTTCGAATGAAGATAATCGAATGCTTCGACAACACAAGCTGTATAGAATCTTGTCGTAGAATCATCAAAATGCCCTTTATCACGTAAAACTGTCCATAATTCGCCTCCGAGACAGCTTTCCATCAACATATAAAGATATTTCCTATCTTTGAAAGTTTTAAATAATTTTACTATAAAATCACAGTTTGCTTCGCCCATGATTTCCTTTTCTGACATTATATGCTGCTGCTGGCGCGTCTCAACAATCTGCGCCTTCTTCATCTGCTTAAGAGCAAAAGAGCGATGAGAATCGCCCGAAATTTGAACTAGCTCGACGCGACCAAAGCCCCCAACTCCCAGCGTTGTAAGTTTCTTCAAATCATCAAGGCTTACTCCTTCGAATTCTTCATTTATTCTAAGGAAAATACAACAAAATAATAAGAAAATGAACATAATAACTCAATAAACTAGCCAAAAACTTGTTTAAAAGACAGATTAAGCAAAATGAAACTCTTTGGTGGCGTATTTGATCTTACAGACCAATGCTGAGCAAAGAAAAAGTAAAGTTGGTCTACTCACAATCTAGTTGCTTTGTTAGCTTAGATAAATCCATCTTGGGGGTAGTGTAATAGAAGGCATAAGAATTAAATGGATGTCAACAATAAATTGCTTCGTAAAATTCAAATTTTTAGGGAAATTAACTTTTTAATGTTGTATCTAACAGAAACTTTCAAAAGTACTTTTAAATTTTAAAGGTTGGTCAAATTTGACGTTGATAGCTGACAACAATTAATTGAGTTGTTGAGAAACTTTCTTTATAAAAAAGGCGGTGTTTAATAGCGCTACAAGGCTATGTTACGAAAGACAAAATGCTAAGTTATAGAAAATAAAAAACCTTATTGTAAATTGAAAAAAAAGAAATCACTGCGCATGCTCAGTAATTCACTAGACTTCTGAGATCAGTCTCAAAATTTTATTAAAAACATTTGTTAGCTTAAATAAATCCTTCTTGAGGGTGGTGTAATGGGATGCATAAGCATGTCAATAATAAATTACTCCCTAGGATTCAAACTTTTAGGAAAATTAGCTTTTTAATGTTGTATTTAATAGAAATTTTTTAAGGTTGGCCAAACTTGATGTTGACAGTTGACGGTTGACGTCTCATCTGACGATCGAGAGATTTTTTGAACAAATCTAGATAAATATGCCGACTGAAATCAAAAACATTTACCTGTTAACGAAAAATTTGCTATTTGCAAATGTTATAAAGAATTCGCTGCATTACATTTAAAAATATTTGAAATTATCGAATATTTTCCGTAAGTTAACATTGGTTATTAAAAAACTAAATATGCTTTTTAATTTTAGGTCTTTATGAAAAAAGCGGTGCCAAAGGTAATTTAGCAACGACCGAAGACTACTTTATGAAAATAACAACCCTTAATACAGATTTTCTTAATAGTCAAAATTATGAAAAACTAACCTAAACTATTGGGATGGTTACGATATCTTTTGTTTTCCACCAGAAATCCTAACCAAATTTATGCCAACCTATCAACAAATATTCCTAAATCTAGGGAGTAATTTATTGTTGACACGTATAATAATTATATCATAAAATAAATTGCAAATCTTAAAAAAAAATATTGCTAGTTTCAGCAGAGTAACTCCCAAAAAGTTGCGTCTTGTGCAGTAAAAAGGTATACTGCGCATTCACGATTCACCACATCTCTAAAAATTAATAAAAATCTCAAAACCTAAGTCGAAAACATCTGTTAGCTTCAATAAATCTATCTTGGAGATGGTATAATAAGAGACAAAAAATAAATTATCATAAGTAAACCATAGAAAAGCCACTATTGCTTTCAAATTAATAAAATTTCTTCAAGATTATGCGCAATGCTACCATATGAAGAAAAAAAATGTGGCTAGATCTGTCTTTTGCAAGCTTATTTGTAATTTTAAACTCACCACCAAAATCCTTTGCGCGGCAATTATCAACAATTTTAAAATTACCAACAATTTTCCAAAATATATTTGCGATTACTTACTTTTTCCTGTCTACACTTTCATCTTTATATTTCGTTCTAATTTCGTCCAAACTCGATATAAGTTGATTGAACGTTTCCCTGTCTATGACTAGACAATACACTCCTTCCGGATTATCGACTGTAATATTGGCGGTCCGAAGATCATCCCCTTGCAACGCCTTCTCTCCGAAAAAATCCCCTTTTCCTAGTGTTCTGATGTATTTCTCTTCATTTGAATCTTGCATTTTCTTCGTTACTTTTACCGTTCCTTTACTAATAATAAAAAACGTATCTCCTCTAGCACCTTGCCGAATTATATAATCGCCATTTGCATAAAAAGTCTCTTCCAAAACGTCTGATATCTTTATTAAAGTATCTTCTGGCAAGTTTTTGAATATCGGTACGCTTTTTAAGAAATCTGTATATTCGGCTTGTCTGATAAGACCCGTTCTCATCATAATTGTTTGGAAACATTGTCGTTCGATTGCCCATAGTTTACAATCAGTAGCAGCCTTTATAGTGGCTGTTCTTTGGCAGTTGTACAAAATGGCTAGCTCTCCCAGCACTTTTCCTGGCGTAAGCGTACTTAAGAATTTATTTTCACGAGATACTTCCACACAACCCTCTAGAAACAAAACAATTTGTTACAAAATATTCTAGTAATATGTCACGATTTAAAATTCCACAGTATATATCACAAAAAAAAAATCCTTGACTAACTTTGTCGGAGATATAACACAAATTGGCCACCAAAATTGCCCGATTTAGACTTCTTGTGCGACTTACTTACCCGAATCTTTGTTGATCTTTTCGCAATTGCATGGCAAATTTCCTGTTCTTCGTCGCCTAACCGCATATGTGTGAACTGGTACAACTAGTTTAGGTCTTGGTATTAAAAAATCAGCCATAGGTGAATTAGAAGAGTCATTCATAAAAGTAGGAGGAGAAAGTGTATTATCTCTATAAAGATTAAATACATCAGTTTCCTCTTCACTTGCCTCTGAATGTGGTATACATAAGTTCTTAGGTGGTATTCGTTGTCGAATTTTTTGAGACGCTTTTGCAGTACTAGGTCTATCTGAACTATTCTCTATATCTTTCCCATTTGTAAAAACATTGTCCAACTGCTCATAATTTGATTTAACTGGTAACTTAGTAACTAGATTCACATCTTCTATAAAACTTTTAGTTCTTTGGATTTCATTTTCTAAAGGCAGCTGAGATGAGATCATACTTTTGACAGAATCAACCCTTGAAAGGTTTTTATCATTGCCATATTTAACCTTAATATCTTTCTTTTTCAGCAAAACAGAATATAGATTTTCTTCTTGTGCCAGCTTCTCCAGCAGATATTGATAGGAACCTAACTTTGATAATAAATTTCCATCTAATTTTAAGGTACTATTCCTATTCCAAGTACTAATAGCTAAGCTATCGACTGAAGATAAGTGACGTTGAGTCTCCTCCCAGCTGCCCTCATATTGACGTGCTCTGATCTCACTTGATATATCCATTTCAAGCCATGCAGAATCGTTGATTACTGCTTTACCAGGGTAACGTTTAATTTTCATCTCCACTTCTAGCTCCTAAGAGAAAGAATTAAGCTTAAAGTCTTTTTGATCTATTTAAACAAGGTCTGGACTCTGGACGATCTCTAATGATACTAACACGTGAGAAGTCTCGACCTGAGAGGCAAGACTTATTGTCGCCTCATGAAAATAGAACCTCGTGAGAATAAAGAAAAAGTCTCGCCTGAAAAAACAGGAGAAAAAAGCACACTACATGCATAAAAACAAATGTGGACAGACAATAGCGTCCCTGTAGCAAGAAAATAACAAAAATAAAAACTTAAGAGAAGCGACACGATATGACAAGACAAAAGTGGCACTTAAAACAAAACTATCTGTTACATTACGGCTTTCGATTACAACAAAATAGTACTGACAGTACAAACCTCTTTCTAGATTTAAAAAATTGTCGTCGATGTTTCGGTCTACATCGGTGGAAGCATCATCAGAATATCAAAACAAAAGAATAACTCAAAACTAAGAACTCTTGATGTGAGAAGCTGGACTTATTCTCGCCTTGTGAGAGTGGAGCCTCGTGAGAATACAGCCTCGTAAAAATAAAGAAAAACTTTGCATAGTTAGAATCGCCAATGATCCAAAGATAAAATAGAAGAAAAAAGATAATAAAGAAAGAAAAAATTCAAGGCCAAAATTAATGCATAAACAATAAATAACCACAGACAATCACGACCTCTATCAACAGTATAAGAAATATAATCAAAAACACAAAAGTCACAAAAAGCGAAACGATTTGGGGTGTGGCAAAGTGGCACTTGACAAAACCGCAAATACGTCATCAAAACAATTATTCTCACGCTACCGTGAGACTAAAACCTTATGAGAGTAAAACCTCGTGAGAATAGAAAGATGTTTTGAATCTAAAACACATTGCAGTTAACAAAAACCAGACAATTCAAGGTGTTGATTTAAAACGAAATGGCACTTAAAAAGAAGCTATCTGTCTGAAAATGCGTCATCAAAACAAAAGAATAGGACAACGAAAAAAAAAAGAAGCAAAACTTATTCTCACCTCTATCGTGAGAATAGAGCCTCATGAGAATAAAAAGAAAGTCACGCCTCGTGAGAATAGAAAGTTGTTTGAGAGGGAGAAATATATGCATAAACAACCAATAGACCGATAACAAAAGAATAAGAAAAAAATTAAAAATGTAAAAGCTGTTGGTCAGACTACCACCCACTTCCACTGATCAACTAGTTAAGAGAGGCCCCACCCACCATATTAAAAGTATTTAAAATGAATAAAGCTTTATTCTGGTTTCCATTTAATTATTCGACGTGATAATTAGTTTCACCTTGATCTTATCAACTGTATAAAAACGAATTAGCATTATTAAGGTTATTGCAGCAGGGGATTTGAAACTCTTTTGTGCGAAAATTATAATATCGAAAACCAGATATTTGGTCTTTTGAAAAATGTATCGCGTGTTCATTTGAAAAGTTAAATAACAAAAATTTGTGTTAAGCTTCTATCTGGAGGCAGTTTCAATCCATAGACGAGAATTAAACCACCATAGCTGCCTATCAGAATCAAGCACTGACAATAAAGTATATTCTAAAAACCCCAATAGAGGTTATGTAAGGTTAACAATGAGGCAATATAGTAGAAAAAAAACAAAAATAACTTACTCTCTAGAATTCAAATTTTTAGGGAAATAACATTTTTAATGTTGCAATTAACAAGGATTTAGAAAGCTTAAGGTTTTGAGTCTGGACCCTGGACCAGACCCAGCGACTCACTTCCTTTTTAACCTCAATCTCTACCTAGGTAACTTATGATAATTATAAACAAAACAGAATAAAACGAAAAAAAAACAATAATTTATTTCCAATCTGTCAACAATAAATTACTTTTTAGGGAAATTGACTTTTTAATGTTTCACCTATTAGAAATTTTCAAAAGTAATTTTGAATGACTTAAGGTTGGCTAAACCTGATATTGACAATTGATGTATTCATTATCTGTCAACAATAATTAATAGAGGGCTTTTTTGTACAAGTTTAATTAAATATTCCACCAGAAACCCCAAAAGCATCGAGAAATTTAATTTAAAAAGATTTGACATTATCGAATGTTTTCTGTAATGTGGTACTTTTTAATTTTAGGTCTTGAAAGGCGGTACCAAGGGTAGTTTAGCAAAAACCGAAAATTAATTTATGAAATAAAACAAGCCTTAATAGAGACTTTCTTAAAAATAATATCTTGCAAAACACTAGAAAGGGGTTTATTTATTTATCCAACCATATATTATTCCGTGATACAATAACTTCATTGGAGAATGACAAATTCTTTATGATTTTACGGTAATTATGAGTAAAATTTAATAATAATAGTTTTAATATAAGCCGACCTAAACAAAATTATTGACATGGTTACAATATCTTTTGTTTTTCACTAGAAACCCTAGCCAGCCTATCAACAAATCTTCCTAAATCTAGGGAGTAATTTACTGTCATCAAGTACCAACAAAAAAAAGACTTCAATATCCAAAGAGCGAGCAACTCCCAAACTGTAAAAGTCTTCCCCAAGAGAAGTTCATCAGACAGATATTATAGTACTCTTTAGTTCTCCTAGTTTATCTGGTTTAGTTTATGACTCACAGCTAATGATTTTGATAGTCTTAAATCCTGACTAGTAAAGTTTTAGGGAAATTACATTTTTAATGTTGCAATTAACAAGGATTTTGAAAGCTTAAGGTTTTGAGTCTGGACCAGACCCAGCGACTCACTTCCTTCATAACCTCAATCTCAACCTAGGTAACTCATGGCAATAATTATCAACAAAACAAAATAAAACGTAGAAAAACCGATAATTTATTTGCAATCTGTCAACAACAAATTACTTTCAAGGGAAATTGACTTTTTAATGTTTTATCTATTAGAAATTTTGAATGACTTAAGGTTGGCTAAGCTTGACATTGTCAATTGATGTATTTATTATCTGTCAAGAATAATTAATAGAGAGATTTTTTGTACAACTTCCATTGAATATTCCACCAGAAACCCCAATTGATTGTGAAATCACAAGCTTCGAGAAATTAGAAATTTCCAAATGTTATAGAGGAATTACATCTAAAAAGATCTGGCATTATCGAGTATTTTCTGAAAGTTGGTATTGCTTATTAAAAACCAAAACTTTTTAATTTTAGGTCTTCATAAAAAAGGCTGTGCCAAGGGAAGTTTAGCAAAAATCAAAAATTAATTTATGAAAAAAACAAGCCTTAACAGATATTTCATTAAAAATAAAACTTTGAAAAAAACTAGAAAAGGGGTTATTTATGTATCCAACCATCTATTATTCCGTGATACAACAACTTCATTGTGGAACGACAAATTCCTTATGATTTTACGGTAATTATGAGTAAAATTTAATAATGGTTCGACCTAAACAAAATGATTGACATGGTTACAATTTCTTTGGTTTTCCACCAGAAACACTAGCCAACCTATCAACAAATATTCCTAAATCTAGGGAGTAATTTATTGTCATCAAGTACCAACAAAAAAAAGATCTCAATATCCAAAGAGGGAGCAACTCCCAAACCAAACTGTAAAAGTCTTCCCCCAAGAGAAGTTGTAGGTAATTATGAGACAGATATTATAGTACTCTTTGGTTCTCCTAGTTTATCTGGTTTAGTTTATAAGTCACAGCTAATGATCTTGATAGTCTTAAATACTGACTAGTAAAGTTTTAGGAAAATTACATTTTTAATGTTGCAATTAACAAGGATTTTGAAAGCTTAAGGTTTTGAGTCTGGACCAGACCCAGCGACTCACTTCCTTCATAACCTCAATCTCAACCTAGGTAACTCATGACAATAATTATCAACAAAACAGAATAAAACGTAGAGAAACCGATCATTTATTTGCAATCTGTCAACAACAAATTACTTTCTAGGGAAATTGACTTTTTAATGTTTCATCTATTAGAAATTTTGAATGACTTAAGGTTGGCTAAACTTGATGTTGACAATTGATGTATTTATTATCTGTCAACAATAATTAATAGAGAAATTTTTTGTACAACTTTCATTGAATATTCACCAGAAACCCCAATTGATTGAGAAATCAAAAGCATCGAGAAATTAGAAATTTGCAAATGTTACAGAGGAATTACATCTAAAAAGATCTAGCATTATCGAGAATTTGCTGTAAGTTGGTATTGCTTATTAAAAATCAAAACTTTTTAATTTTAGGTCTCAAAAGACACTGCCAAGGGCAGTTTAGCAAAAACCAAAGATTAATTTATGAAAAAAACAAGCCTTAATAGATGTCCTTAAAAATAATATTTTGAAAAAAACTAGAAAAGGAGTTATTTATGTATCCAACCATATATTATTCTGTGATACAACAACTTCATTGTGGAACGACAAATTATTTATGATTTTACGGTAATTATGAGTAAAATTTAATAATAATGGTTCGACCTAAACAAAATGATTGACATAGTTACAATTTCTTTTGTTTTCCAGCAGAAACCTTAGCCAACCTATCAACAAATATTCCTAAATCTAGGGAGTAATTTATTTTGTCATCTAGTACCAAGAAAAAAAGCAAAGGGCAAGCAACTCTCACACTGTAAAAGTCTTCCCCCTAGAAGCGTGGTAGATAATTATGAGACAGATATTATAGTACATATTCTAGTACTCTTTAGTGCTTCCTAGTTGATCTGGTTTAGTTTATGACTCACAGCTAATGATCTTGATAGTCTTAAGACTAGTCCTCAAGTGGATTAACTCCTGACTAGTCCTCAAGTGGAAAGGGCGTAAACCAAAAAAGACAAAATAAAGTAGTACTAAACAAAAACCCTTGAATCAAGTCGCCAAAACCACAAAGTGTCAAGGTTTTAACAACTAACAAAGCAATAGTAAAAGTAATTTTCCAAACAATAACATATTCTAGAAACCCAAAAAATATAAGAAAAAACCGCCATTTCACTTTCACAATTATCTACCTAACTGTCAATAAAAAATTTAGCATAAAACGCCATAAATAATGCATTATTTCCTTAAAAAATGTGTAGAGAATCTATTATAACTCGTTTCTCTTCACACAATATGGAACACCACAATCTGCAATACTTTCACTTTGTTGGTGTCAGGTCAACAATAATACAATATAGGATACCTAAAAGACGTTTCGTTATAAAGAAATAGCAGTAAAATTGTGCACAGTTTTGCACAATCTCAATTAAATAAATTAGTGTTTGTGCAATAATACACCAGACTCTTGTTTAAAACAATAAAAAATAGTACTATAAATAGTACTTTTTTTTCTCTCTTTTCTTACACTGTTTTTTTTTTGTATAATAAACCCAAAAATTATGTTAACACCATCAGGAACAACTACATTTTTGTTTCAATCACAACTAGTACTCTAGGAAGTGGGGGAGTACCACCGGAGCACGAAACCGACACCGACACATGCAAAGTTCGACAACTAACTGCCGATGATGGCTTGGCTAGAAGGAGAAGGAAACCACTCTGCAGAACCCGATCCATAGAAAAGTCGACCAAGAGTACGTCATTATGGTACTCGAAATGTGCAAAAATATATTTATAACCTTCAACAGTTTGTTTTTATTTAATTAAATGAAAGTTTACTATTAATGGTACCTCTAATGACCATTAATCATGTATTTCGTCTAATTAATGGCTACTTAGCGATCATTGACGTAAACAAATTTGAAAATTATTTTTGAGTAATGAACCAGTTTTGAAAGCCAAATAGTTTTTGCAAATTAGAAATAAAATAGGTTATATAATAATTCATATAAAATTTGAGTTTGATTATAGGTTTGAAAAGAGAAAGCAATGACACATTGGCAACGATTACGCCCATAAATAAAGATAAAATTATAGAGAACATAAACCAAAAATCAGGCCACACTAAAGTACCAATCTTGATTTTCTTATGTTTTTCAAACGTTGTCATTTGTTTCTTCAGATGTTTTTCCATATTGACACTTGAATGCTGCCATGTAACCTTCTGCAACAAAGCCACTTTTCCAAGACTTATGTCATTCAGTGGAAAGTTTTCTGTATGAGTCTAGTAATATCAAGTCTTATTACAGTTGAAGTTTAAGAAACAGTACCGATTAAGATAGAATCTTCAAAATTTAAACTAACAATCCCAAGACCGGTGTATTGCGCTATAGCGTTAATGTTTTATCTTTTCACACTTTTACAAAATATTCATAGAAGTATTTTAAATCGTGACAGTACAAAACAATTATGACACTTACCTTCTAGAACATAGACTGTACTTCCAACGTCTCCTTCTTTAATGATTATACTACCAGACTTGTAAGCTTCCGGGTACATACAGTCAACAATTTCCCGAATTTGAGTTAATTCCAAATTTTTCATAAAATCATTATCCAATATGGCGGCTTTAATTAGATCCCGAGAGCTGTAACAAAAGAAAAAGACAATTAATAATTTGACATAACAATCATATAATCACCTCGACAGCGTCTCGAAAGACCATCGATTTCTCGACAGAAATGCAGTACTTTCAGCCCAGTACGTAATAAACTAATACTTACACTGTTTTTTTAGGTATTTTTTGAATTTGTAAGCTGCTATTCGTTTGAACATTTAAAGGTTCAGCACTTATAGCCTGTCGTTTAGTTCTTGGTTTAGCATCTAAGCTGATCTGCTTTGTGATCAGTTTCTGCGTGATAGGCTTGACAACTTGTCTAAATTTATCAATTTCATTATAAAGATGCTTTATCACTGCATCTTTCGAGCTTAATTCCTTTTCTAAAAGTGCTATAGCTTCTTCCTTCACTTGTAGTTCTTTAGTACGTTCTTCCAAAAGTTTCTGCAACCGTTGCACCAATTCCGGTTCGTAGGGCGGCATCTCGGCTTGACATTTGCGACGATGCAACATTTTACCGACGAAATTGTAGCAACTCATAAGTTCATTTTCAATTTAAGTCACTTTTTCACTAATAGATAACACCTTTGTTATGTTTTATCTTTTTTCTATTACTATCTCTCTCTTTATTGTTATTTCCCTCTCTTTATTCTTCTTTAAAAACGAACTTTATAAAAAAGATAAAACAAGGTCAAAAATTTTTCAAAAAAACTTTTACCTAACCTTAAAATTTTGAGTTTACACTGTCTTGTAAACTCCAAATTTCATTGGCTCGTTTAAAATATGGCAAAATAGAAAAATTATGGTAATAATCAGGTGTCAGTAGATAAACGTTGAATTTGAAAAAACAAATGGAAAATGTATGTTTGGTTTAAGTTATATATTATTTAAATAACATTTTATTTTTAAACAACTGACATAAATTATGCCATAATGATACTATAATTATCTAGTAGTAAATTATAAAAAAAATATATTGTTGTTTATCGATAAGTTTTTTTTATAACTTTTATTAACATTTCGAAGGTTATCTCCAATTTAACCTTATTTTAACCTAGTGATGATCACTATTTTCAATTATTATTAAAAAAAATTGATCTTTTTTCTTTAAATACTTCAACTTTTTTCAAACCTGCCATTTTTCAATCGAAATTAATTACATATTTTAAAAAAATCTATCTATTCAGCAAATGAAAGCAAAAAATAACTATTATCTTACTTAGATGCAAAAAAAATTAAAAAAGTAGAAGTTACAGCTAAAAAAAAATTGCTTTTTGTGTTTCTAAATAATATTAAGCTTTTCCAAAAATTGCCCGTATAGAATGATTTTCTGTGTGTAAAAACATTTAAAAAAAATAAAAAAATTATTGTTTGAATTTTTATAAATTTTTTTTTTATTAAACCGCCAAGCTTGCCATTCACGTTTTTTTTTTACAATAAAAACAAAATTATTAATTTTTTATTCAAATGATTATAAATTTTTCGAAACTAGATAGATTCAGGGAAATTTTAATTGTTGTATGTAGAAAAACATACGACAAAAACTTTTCAGTTTTTTCGAAAACAATTGTCATTTTTATATCCAAATTAGTTATTTGAAAAAAAATATATACATATTTCGATTTATTTTGCAGTTAATTTAGAAAATTGAAACAAAAAAAAATTATTACAATAATTTTCTTATAAGCAAAAAAAAGAAATAATAAAAAAAAAAGTTACAGAAAAAAAAAACTGTTCTTTGTTTTTAAAAATAATATCAATCTTTTCTATAAATTAGAATAATTTTCTTAGTTTGAAAACATACTTAAAAAAAAATCAGAAAAATTATAATTTTAATATTTACAATTCTTTTTTTTTTTTGAATAAACCGCCAAGTGTTCAAAGCTTGCTATTTTCAACTTTTTTTTTAGAATAAAAATAAAATATTACTTTTTTATTCAAATAATTATAAATTTTTCAAAATTAGATGATTTCAGCAAAATTTTAATTGAGATGTAGAAAAAAACGAAATAAACGTTTCAGTTTTTTCGAAAAGGTTGCCATTTTTATTACATCAAAATCGGTTATTCGAAAAAAAAAATTACATACATATTTAGATTTATTTTGCAGTTAATTCAGCAAATATAAAAAAAAAACAAAACTACAATAATTATTCTAAAAGCAGAAAAAAACAAATAAAAAAAATAATAAAGATTTTTGAAAAAAAAAATAGTATGTACTTTGTTTTTCTGAATAATATTAAACTTTTCTAAAAATTGTCTGAATAAAATTTTCGGCTTCGGGATCAAGCGTCCCGAAATTGTTTTCTTGGTTTAAAAAAATACCAAAAAATTATAATTTTAAATTTTATACAAATTTTTTTTTTTGATAAACTGCCAAGTGTTTTAAGCGTGTTATTTTCAACTTTTTTTTTTTAATAAAAATAAAATATTTTATTTTTTCTTCAAATATTAGTTAAAAATTTTTTAAAAGTAGATAGTTTCAGTACAATTTTAATTGTGATGTAGAAAAAAATACGAAAAAAACTTTTCAGTTTTTTCGAAAAAGATTGCCATTTTTATATCAAAATTACAATAATTATCTTATGAGCAAGAAAAAACCAATAAAAAAAAATTTACAGAGAAAAAAATTGTTCTTTGTTTTTCTAAATAATATTAAATTTTTCCATAAATTGTCCGATTAGAATAATTTTTTTAGTTTAAAAACATATTGTATAAACCGGCAAGTGTTCAAAGCTTGCCATTTCCAACTTTTTTCTTAGAATAAAAACAAAATTATCAATTTTTTCTTCTTAATAATTATAAATTATTCAAAAGTAGATAGTTTCAGCACAATTTTAATTGTGCTGTAGAAAAAAATTCGTAAAAAACTTTTCAGTTTTTTCGAAAAAGATCGCTATTTTTATACAAAATCTTTGAAAAAAAATACATACATATTATGATTTATTTTGCAGTTAATTCAGCAAATATAAACAAAAAAAAAACAAAACTACAATAATTATTCTAAAAGCACAAAAAAAATTTTCAGAAAAAAAATAGTACTTTGTTTCTCTAAATAATATTAAACTTTTCCAAAAATTGTCCGAATAGGATTTTCTTGGTTTAAAAAAATACTTAAAAAAAATAATAAGATCGCCATTTTTATATCAAAATCGGTTATTTTAAGAAAATATATATTTATTTTGCAGTTAAATCTGCAAACAGAAAAAAAAAACTTACAATAATTATCTTAAAAACAAAAAAAAAGTTACGGATTTAAAAAAAATTCTTCTTTTTTTTTCTAAATAATACCAAACTTTTCCAAAAATTGACCAAATAGAATAAATATCCTTGTTTTTAATTATATACTTAAAAAAATATATAAAAAGTTTACAATTTTGATTTTTATCAAAACTTTTTTTCGGATAAAGGTCAAAATATGCTCGTAATTTCTTATTTCTTTTTCAATAAAAACATCAAAATATCTATATTTTCTTCAAATATTTATAACTTTTTCAAAAATTGACAGATTGAGAAGAACTTTCACCGTATTTTCTAGAAAAAAATCACTGTTCTTTTTAAAAATGGCCAGTTTTCTATTATTATTTTTTACACTACAAAAAATACTGAAATTGTTTGCTATTTTATTTATTTTAATGAGGCAGAAAAACAAAAATTTCTTTTTAATAAAAAAAAAACCAAAAGTACGGTTTTGGTGAAAATCTGCAAAATTATCCCAATAAACTGAAAAAAAAACATCTCACTCAGTCAATTCTTAAAAAAGTGATCAAAAAGACAATTTTGTTGACAAATTTTTAGTTTTGTTTTCTATTATAGATAAAAAAAATTAAAAGCTTCTAAAAATTGACTATTTTTCTAATAAACTAAAGCATTTAGAAAATTCAATAAACAACTTTTTGTATATAACTTTTTAAACTCAAGAAAAAAACATCCCAATCGGTCGATTTTAATTAAACAAAAGTTTTTTTTTATTAATGAAAATAGACAAAAAGATTGCCCATTATGGCATTTGCGGTACTTACAGCAAAATAAGACAAATTTTTTTAAATAATTTTTTCTTTGAAATAGCGTAATTGTCCAATAAACTAAAAAAATACTAAATTTAACCGAGAACTCTTGAAATTCAAAAGAACAAACACCCCACTCACACAATTTTTGAAAAAATTGACAAAAAAGCAATTTTTTGACAAATTTTTACTTTTTTCTATAAATAAAAAAAATAAACAGCTTTAAAAAATTTACGATTTTCCCAATAAACTAATAAAGAGATTTACAAAGTTCAATCGACAATTTTTTGTATATAATTCTTAAAATTCAAGAAAAAAACATCCCAATCAGTCAATTTTTGAAAAAGTTTTCTATTTTCTTGCTAATAAAAGCTCTTTTTTTTTCATTAAAAAGAAAATAAAAAGTCTGCCCATTATGGCACTTACAGTACTCATAGCAGAAAATGCAATTTGTTTTAATAAATCATAATTAAAAAAAAGCATAAGCGATTATCTCTTAGTTGGGAATTTTTATGTAAGCAATTCTTGAAATTCAAAAGAACAAATACCCCACTCAGCCAATTTTCAAAAAAGTTGTAAAAATAAACAATTTTCTTGAAAAATTTTTACTTTTCTCCGATTATAGATAAAAAACATTAAAAAACTGCCGTTTTTTTTTATAAAATTAAAGAAAAAATATTCTAAGCTGTGAATTTTTGAAAAAGTTGTCAAAAAATAGCTTTCTCTGACAAATTTTAATTTCTTTTTTCGATTATGTATAAAAAAAACGACTAACAGAAAAATAACTAAAAAAAATTATAAAAATTTCTTCCAATACAATTTCAAAAATTCAACAAAAAAGCATCGTTTTCAAAAAGTTGTCAAAATTAAGACATTTTATTTGACAATTTTGTACTTTTTTTCGGTTATAGATAAAAAAAAGATTGTAAAAAACGTGTTTATTACAAAAAAAAAATTGGTCAAAATCAAGAAAGTGGTCCACTTTGTAACCAGTTTTTTGAAAAATCATAAATTGGCGTATAAATAATTAATTGGAAAGTGAGTTTATCGTAATTTAACCTTTTTGAATTAACGCATCCACCAAATTTCACAAAAAAAAAATTTGAGTTACGAGCCGGTTTTTGATATACAATATCATTATCAGGTAGAGATGCAAGAGCGAGAGAAAAATTGCAATAGAAAGAGAGAGAGAATTGACTATTTATAATTCTTTTCAAACTTCAGTCGACATAAAAAGGACAAAATTATAAAAAAAAAACATCACTAGAATAGTGATGATTTTCTATTGACCAAGAACAGATTGTCTTCTTGAATACTGATGATCTTCGAAAGTCTAAAAATAGTGACGAAATATCTCTACTCATATTTAATTAGATACAATATAATAGATCACAAGCTATCACATGACATATTGTCATCTGTTCATGCAATGACATTAATTTAAAGGATTGGCAATTTTAAGACCAATAAAACTGGCAATATCACATTTTAATTAACTTATCAAAATGTCATAATAAAAATATATAAATAAATAAATGTTGAAAATCATAAAAATATAAAATTAAAAAATAATCCTCATCATACTGGAAATTTTCAAAAAAACCACTACAAATTTAATCGCCACGCTTAAAACGGCACTACATATATAAATATATATATACATACACGAACGCACAGTGACGCCACTATGATGAGTATATAATATTATAAACTATACGAGCCGACGTCCGAAGTGAAACTAAAACTGTTCAAGTTCGAATCCGAGTGGCCTGCCTGGCTTGGCTTGAAAATCAATTCGTTTGAGATTGTAAAAGAGGTTTTAACACCTATAAATTTAAATAATTACATGTTTACACATATGTATTTAATTACAAATAAAAAAAAAGCGATTCTTTTTATTATTTTTTTATGTGCTAGAGATCAATAAAATACTCTCTCTAATGGATATTTAATTAATCCTAAACTCTATCAAAATGTTGTTTTATTTATAAAATTACTACTGATTTTTGAATAATAATATAAAACCTGTAGATTTTAGCACCGTCTCATTTTAATTAGATAATACGAACAAGGTTGTAGCAGCCAATTCCTTTTTTGCTGTAATTATCCATTTAGAAGGTCACAATTAATTCTATATATTCATCACAAAAGCAAGCAGTATTACATATTTTTTATATTTCTACTAATTTATAAAGCGTGTGTACGAGGAAAAAACTCACTTTTTGACTCATGCGACATTTCCACTCGTTGTTAACTCTCTCTCTCTTAATTAATACATTAAAATTTATTGTAAAAACGCAAATTTAATAATGAATAATGAGAAGAACTGTGCGTTTCAACAGGATGGATCCACCTCTCATATAACACGCAGCATATTCTCATGAATGCTAATCATCAACCTATCAATAAAGAGATTTGAAAATTAAAAATAACAAAAACCAACAATCCAAAAAAAAAGAAAAATAGAAGAACATACAAAAAACAAAAATAAAAGTAATTAATTATAAAAAAACACATAATACCGGTAAAAACACATACCTTTCAAATACCGGTGCGTCTTTTTTGATCTCTCTGTATTTAATAAATGCTACAATTATTTTCTTGGAACGTATGTCAAATGTCACACTTATAAATGTCAAAAATGACAGTTAAAAAATTGATGGCTGATTTATTGAATGTTGATGACAAATGGCACTTTCTTCAATTTTTAGGTTAGTTTCTTATTATAGAACGTCATTTATGTGCGGCTTTAGCAGTGGTTCAGATTACAACTTTGCAGTAAGTTATAAAATTACAAAAAAAATGAAAGTAATCGATTTGAAACTTAAATTTAATTTTTTTATTAAACTAAAAAAAATAATTGATGCCATCTTTGATACCGTCTATACTATGATCACTTTGAAGATAGCGGCAAAGTCCGGCTTTTTAATCTTTGTGGATATAATAAATAGTACAATTATTTTCTGGAAACGTATGTCGCTCATAAAACGTCATTTATGAGCGGGTCTGGTTTAGCAGTGGTTCAGATTACAACTTCAAAGTATAATTAAAAAACACAAAAAAAAAGAAACCAAAAAGATTTGGAGATAATAATCGTCAAATTTAAATTTATAAATTTTTTTAATAAACGAAATACATAAAGCTGTTGTAATCTTTGGTACGTACCATTTAGCATTTATTCTTTCTTAATATCTCTATAGTTAATAAATTAAATATAAATATAAAATAAATATAAAATTTATATATAACTTATAGTTAATAAGTTCCATTTATTTTTTTCAAACGTATGTCGGATGATTGAATCACACTTTTAAATGTCACTGTCAAAAAAAAAACGGTTGAAAAAATCATGTCTGATTTATAACCCCAGGGCGTATAATATTAACATGAATCAAAGGCGGCTGTTCTTTTTTGGCAGTAGTTCTTAGATCGGCTCGTAATCTGAGCGGACTCAACAATGTATCTAGATATTTTACTTAAATGTTGACAAATAACTTTCTTCAATTTTTATGACAGTTTTTTATCATAAAACGTCATTTATGTGCGGCTCTGGCATAGCAGTGGTTCAGATTACAACTTTAATTTTTTTTTAAAACTTAAAAAAAATATATATCTAAAAGATTTTAAGGTATCTATTTCAAATTTATATTTATTTTTTTTAATAAATAAAATGAAATAAGCTCTTGTCATCTTTGGTATTATTTATATTATGATCACTTTCGAGATAGAACAGAGTCAAATTTTTTTGTATTTATTATATGCTACAATTACATTCTCGAAACGTATGTCGATGATTGAGCCACACTTTTAAAAATGACAGTTGAAAAAATCACGTCTGATTTATAACTACAGGGTGTATAATATTACATCTTAAATTAACATGAATCAAAGGCGGCTGTGCTTTTTTGGCAGCACCTCTTAGATCGGTTCGTAATCTTAATGGTCTCAACGGTATACTTACATATTTTACTTGAATGTTGACAAATAACTTTCTTCAATTTTTATGACAGTTTTTTATTATAAAACGTCATTTATGTGCGGCTCTGACTTAGCAGTGGTTAAGATTACAACTTTAAATTTTTTAAAACTTAAAAAATATATATATCGAAAAGATTTTAAGATATCTATTTCAAATTTATATTTATTTTTTTTAATAAATAAAATGAAATAAGCTCTTGTCATCTTTGTTACTATTTATATAATGATCACTTTCAAGATAGAACACAGTCCAATTTTTTTGTATTTATTAAATGCTACAATTACATTCTCGAAACGTATGTCGATGATTGAGCCACACTTTTAAAAATGACAGTTGAAAAAATCACGTCTGATTTATAACTACAGGGTGTATAATATTACACTTCAATATTACATCTTAAATTAACATGAATCAAAGGCGGCTGTGCTTTTTTGGCAGCAGCTCTTAGATCGGTTCGCAATCTGAATGGTCTCAACGGTGTACCTACATATTTTACTTGAATGTTGACAAATAACTTTCTTCAATTTTTATGACAGTTTTTTATCATAAAACGTCATTTATGTGCGGCTCTGGCATAGCAGTGGTTCAGATTACAACTTTAAATTTTTTTTAAAACTTAAAAAAAATATATATCTAAAAGATTTTAAGGTATCTATTTCAAATTTATATTTATTTTTTTAATAAATAAAATAAAATAAGCTCTTGTCATCTTTGGTACTATTTATATTATGATCACTTTCAAGATAGAACACAGTCCAATTTTTTTGTATTTATTATATGCTACAATTACATTCTCGAAACGTATGTCGATGATTGAGCCACACTTTTAAAAATGACAGTTGAAAAAATCACGTCTGATTTATAACTACAGGGTGTATAATATTACATCTTAAATTAACATGAATCAAAGGCGGCTGTGCTTTTTTGGCAGCACCTCTTAGATCGGTTCGTAATCTTAATGGTCTCAACGGTATACTTACATATTTTACTTGAATGTTGACAAATAACTTTCTTCAATTTTTATGACAGTTTTTTATTATAAAACGTCATTTATGTGCGGCTCTGACTTAGCAGTGGTTAAGATTACAACTTTAAATTTTTTAAAACTTAAAAAATATATATATCGAAAAGATTTTAAGATATCTATTTCAAATTTATATTTATTTTTTTTAATAAATAAAATGAAATAAGCTCTTGTCATCTTTGTTACTATTTATATAATGATCACTTTCAAGATAGAACACAGTCCAATTTTTTTGTATTTATTAAATGCTACAATTACATTCTCGAAACGTATGTCGATGATTGAGCCACACTTTTAAAAATGACAGTTGAAAAAATCACGTCTGATTTATAACTACAGGGTGTATAATATTACACTTCAATATTACATCTTAAATTAACATGAATCAAAGGCGGCTGTGCTTTTTTGGCAGCAGCTCTTAGATCGGTTCGCAATCTGAATGGTCTCAACGGTGTACCTACATATTTTACTTGAATGTTGACAAATAACTTTCTTCAATTTTTATGACAGTTTTTTATCATAAAACGTCATTTATGTGCGGCTCTGGCATAGCAGTGGTTCAGATTACAACTTTAAATTTTTTTTAAAACTTAAAAAAAATATATATCTAAAAGATTTTAAAGTATCTATTTCAAATTTATATTTATTTTTTTTAATAAATTAAATGGTCATTTTTGGTACTACATATTTATATTATGATCACTTTGATAGAACAGAGTCCATTTTTTTTGTATTTGTTATATGCTACAATTACATTTTCGAAACGTATGTCGATGATTCAGCCACACTTTTAAAAATAACAGTTGAAAAAATCATGTCTGATTTATAACTACAGGGTGTATAATATTAACATGAATCAAAGACGGCTGTGCTTTTTTGGCAGCAGCTCTTGAATCGGTTCGTAATCTGAGTGGTCTCAACGGTGTACTTACATATTTACTTAAATGTTGACAAATAGCTTTCTTCAATTTTTAGGTTAGTTTTTTTTATTATAAAATGTTATTTTGTGCGGCTCTGGTTTAGCAGTGGTTCAAATTACAACTTTGAAGATTGTGTAAAAAATGCAAGAAAAAATAAATCAAAAAGTCTTGGAGGTATCTATTTTAAACTTATATTTATTTTTCTAATAAACAAAATGAAAGAAGCTGATGTAATCTTTGGTAGTATTTATATTATGATCAGTTTTAAGATAGAACAGAATCAACATTTTTTAATTTCTATGTATTTCTAAAAAGCTACAATTATTTTCTCGAAACGTATGTCGATTGATTGAGCCACACATTTAAATATCACTATCAAAAATGACAGTTGAAAAAATCATGTCTGATTTATAACTACAGTGTGTGTAATATTAACATTAATCAAAGGCAGCTGTTCTTTTTTTTTCACAGGTCTTAGATCGACTCGTAATACGAGCGGTCTCAACGGTGTACCTATATATTTTCCTTAAATGTTAAGAAATAACTTTCTTCAATTTTTAGGTTAGTTTTTTATTATAAAACGTCATTTATTTGCGGCTCTGGTTCAGCAGTGGCTCAGATTACAACTTTGACGTAGAGTTAGAAAATTTAAATACAAATTGATAAACTAAGTAAGAAAATTCGGTGGTGAGAAATTTGTTACATCTATTTGAGAATAGACAATTAGAGAGAATGAAAGAAGAACGAAAATCAAATGTTTAGAAAAATATACATACAAGAAAGAAAGAACAAGTAGTATTTACGAAGCATGTAGAAGAAAAGAATAGAAACTGAAAGAAAAAAGTAGTTTTACAGAAAAACACTTCTGCCAACAGTTCAATCAACCGGAATCTAGAAAAAATTCCAAAAAAAACAACAATATCAAATTTTGTTGTCAACATCAATTATCACTTGGTAAACATATGTTTACATAATCTGTAAACAATGTCGCCCACATTGTCAAAACAAATCCTTTTGAAGTGAATATTTCTCTAGACAGGTTTTTGGGAACCGTCACGCGTCACGACGAAAAAAAAAATTATGAAACTAGCAATGTAGTCTTGCACCCTAGGTTGTACTTCTAGTTTTGTGCAATACTACACTTCTAGTTTTCTTTTATAAATTCGGGCGCAGTGCTATATAACTAATTTTCCCACAATAGATTTATGATTGTTTCCAAAGCTTAGAACTGCCAGTTTACGCGATTATGACCTATTAGAGTTGAATTATTATGCAATAAACAATTATTATTCAAGTTTTCAAGGGTACTCTAACAGGAAAAAGAAACATTCAAGTACTAATGTTGACAAATACAAAGTGATTTAGTTCCGTAGACTCTAATTGAAAGAATCAATGTTTTGAAGATGTTTTATTATTTTTTTCTTATTTTTTCAAAAGTAAAAGTGGTACTATATGTGTAGTACTTGCGGTAGTACCATATAATAAAGTATAAATTACAGTATTTTACAGTAAAGCAGGCCAGGGCTTCTGCAAATAAGATCACCTGAGGTCAACCGGAGCCTAGACTCTGATGATAATATTAGCGATGTGGATTAACCAATACGAGAGTAGTACCATTTCAAAACCTCTCACACTCACTTGTGAGTAATACATCAATGGTCAGGGTTTATTGTTGTCCTCAAAACAAATCAAAACACAATTGACGTATATATATCAAAGATTGGAAAACCAATCAACAAATCAAATTCAATTATAAAACTATAAATCGTGATTGGATAAAAATTTCACAAAATTTGAATTATACAAAGTGATCCATTTTTTTTTGTCTAGAGATGAGCTCCACTTTAGAGAACAACTGCTCACCTAGCATAAGCTCATACTACTCAAAAACCGTTGTCAATTCTGCAAAGAATGTTTTTTAGACTTATGGATCTCCCTCTGAGGAGACATTGTGTGGCCATCAAAGTCGCCAGATTTCACACAAAAATCGTCGAAAAACTATTACAAAAATAATTGAATATCTTACCTTTCATCTTTGTTGTAGGTTAAAAACGTTTCTTTACAAAGTTCAAGAATTGATGCTTCACTTTGAGGTTCGGCAGATATTCCCGCTCTTTGCTTCCTTGGCCTAAGCACATCGTTATTATTTAATCCAACTATATTCTTAGGACTCGTAGGACTATATAATGGCAAAACACTTTGAAATTTATCTAATTGTGATCTTAAGTTGGTAATTTCTACATCACGTTGCATCACCAAATTGGTGAGCTCTTTGATTTTGTCATCTTTTTGACAGAGACGACTTTGCAAATCGCTTAATGATAATTCCATTGTGTGACGTCGTGTGTGACCGTTGGTAATTGTTGATGGGGTTGTTCTAGGAGCACCGCTGCGGTTCAGATCTAAGACAGCTTCCTCGTCGCTAGGGTTGAGCCTCGACGAGAAGCACAATGTCCCAAAACAGACGCGCATTCATGCAACTTGAACGGGTTGAAATTTAAAATAATAGTTAAAACACTCGGTGCGGTTAAGAAGCTTCTTTCTTCATCATACACGTTTCAACAAAAATAGGTTATCTTCACAACCTAGAACCAAAATTGAAAAATTACTGGCAAAAATTAAAGCAGATGAAATTAAAACTAAAACATATAAAACCTAAATCAGACAGATGACTTTGAATTTTTCCCAACCAGCCCGATCCCCAGATTTAACACCTATTGAATATGTGTGGAATATTATGAGTAGACGCTTAAAGGCAAATATGCAAATATTCTATATACGGCTCGTGCATTTTATAAGAGTGCAATGTGTCTCACATTGTTAATCTTCGAAAAACACTCAATCTTTACAATTACAAAATCAAAACGACAACTTAATTCCCTAATTGTCGATTCAATTGTGTTATAATATAATCCTAGCTTCTTAAATTTTGTCAATCAAATACTCTTATCTTTCTAGTGTCAACAAACACGCTAATAATTATCTACTTATAAAGATTATAAATTAAAATGAATAGTCCAATTTTTTAAATCTTTCTGTATTTAATACATGTCACATTTGCTAGAAACGTATGTCACTGATTGAATCGTACCAATGCTTTTGTCATCTGTCAGTTTTGACATTTATGTCAAAACTGACAGATGACAAAAAGCGAATGTCTGATTATATTTTTAAAAATTACATATTTTATAAAACGTTCATAAATAAATATATGACTAATCAATTTTTTGGATTGTTTTTTATTATGACAGTTATGTTTAAAACGTCATTTTTGTTGTGTGGCTCTAGTTCAGCAGTAGCTCAGATTACAACTTTGAGTAATAGTTAGAAAAACTAAAATAAATTATGTTAAATAATGGATTTGTTACATTTATTTAAGAATTTTTTTTTTATTAAACTAAATAAAAATAGCTGATAGTAATATTTAGTATTTTTCAAAAAAGCGGCACTATGGCTATTTAATAAATACTACAATTATTTTCACAAAACGTATGTCGAATGATTAAACCACACATATAAATGTCAAAAATGTGAGATAAAAAAAAACCATGTCTGATTTAGAAGTACAGGGTGTATAAGATTAACATGGATCAAGGGTGGCTGTGCTTTTTGGCAGCAGGTCTTAGATTGGTTCGTACTAAAGCCGGGTAAATATAAAGTCACTTACGCAATGGCGTAGAGATTTTTGTGAATTTGAATATATCGATTTAACTAGTTTGTGTTATTGTTTTTGAGCGCTACTTTGAGGAAATAAGAAATACATATTTTTTATCATGTTTAAGAATTTCCCGCTTTCCCGCTTTTTTTTTAAATAATTAAAAATTTATTTCACATCCAGAAAATGACGCAAATGCATCGGCCTGGCATTTATGCACGGCACGGTGCTCAAATCACAATAGCAGTTGTGAATAAACACGTGCAAATTGCAATACCGGGTACTATACTCTATTCTTTTGGCAAATGCGCGCGCATTGCAAAAAACCCAAAATACAATATAGCAACTTTCCTAAGTCTCGCAGGATTTTCGATTCATTTTCAGAAATCTGCTGTCAATAGGGTCAGTGTCAATAAATTGTTTATGTTTACATAACCTTACACAAGCACAGAAATCTCTGAAGAGACGCAATAGTGGAGGAAAATGTGACATCAGTTGCCATGGAAACCAAGCTTTGCGCTTCAAACGAAACGCCGTTGAGGAAAAATTCTGCTTGAACGGCAAAAGTGAGGTTTGGATAAATTGAAAAGCCCTGCTGACAGTACTGACACCGCTGTTTCATAAAATTGTCAAGTGTAAACGGGACATTGCTGTAACCAATAGAGAGTGTTTTGAATCAGATTCCGAAAATGCTTGATTTGTCTTGCCAACAGCCGAAGCATATAATATAACAAGTAATTAATCAATGTTATTTTCAAAATGGAATAAAGCCAGAAAATAGAAATATTCGATTAATCTTTGTTTTCAAGAAAAATATCAGCTGAGTAGTTATTTTACCTAATTTTAGTACGAACCAATCTAAGACCTTCAGTCAAAAAAGCACAACCGCCCCCTTAAAACTTGTTAATTTTATACACCCGGTACCGACCTATCTATTTTATTAACTGTTGACAAATAGCTTCTTCAATTTTTAGGTTAGTTTTTTATTATGACAGTATTATGACTATAATCCGTAAGATATGTGTAGCGTGTGTGTAGCTCTAACTCGGCAGTGGTTCAGATTACACCTTCAAGGTATAGTTAAAATAAATAAAAAAATATTAAAAACATTCGCAGATTTATATTTGGAATTAAAGTTTTAGTGTTTCTGCTATCAAACTGAATATAATGTTTAGTCATGATTATTTTTCAAGATAGACATTCAGGCTTCTTTGATCTAGTTGTAATTAATAAATGCTATAATTATTTTCTGGAAACGTATGCCGAACGATTGAGCCATACCACACGCAAATGTCAAAAATGACAGCTCAAAAATCTAAAATATCTACCTTTTTTATTAAATATTGATAAAACGTCATTTATTTGTGGCTCTGGTTCAGATTACAACTTTGACGTATATTTAAAAAAATTGGAATAAAAATAAATATAGAAAGAATAATAGAGAAAAATATAATTAAGAATCATTTATAAAAAAAATACGACTTATACTCTGATCACTTTTCAAAATAGCGGCACACAGGCTTTTTGGACCTTTCGCTATATAACAAATGCTTCAACTTTTTTTTAAACGTATAATGATTGAACCACACTTATAAAGTTCAAAAATAACAGTTAATAAACAAATCATGTCTGATTTTTAAGTATAATACCTATTATATTAAAAGTTGACAACTAGCTTTCATCAGTTTCTAGGTTAGTTTATTATTATGACAGTTATCGTTGTACGTCATTTAAACTTAGCAGTGGTTCAGATAACAACTTTTGAAGTATAGTTAGAAAACACAAATAAATGAATTAAAAAATGCGAAAGTAATATTTATTTGACAAATTGATTAAAACAATGTAATTTAGGCATATGAATTTCAAAAGACATACGTTCTCAAAGTCATGGATGACTCGATTATAAATTATTTTGACCACTCATACAATAATTGAGTGTTTATCTTTCGATTGATTGAATTATGTTTGTCTGATGAGCTCTAACAAGAGGATAATATTAAAACACAGTATATTCGTGTGTGTTGACTTTAAAATATAGTATAGTGCAAATGATACTGTTCTAATAAAAGTAAATAGTTCAGGGGCAAAGTTGGCATCGCAAGCCACCTTCTCATTCAAAACAAATCCAAAAATAGAACGTCGTAATAAACATTCTATGGTAAAATACCTTAATTTTCTTAAATTGATAAGAATAATTATTTTTGAGAATAATAACTTATCATAAATACGTCACAGCCCTCTTTAGATTATTTCTTAATAACTTACAATTTTATTAGAATATGACAGAATTGACGGTTGTTGACGTATCCTTATTCATCCATACATAGAAACATACACAGGCCACACAGCACACGTGTTTTAATTCAACACAACACTCGAACACTTTTTATTTAACCACACCGAAACAATAATAACACTCAAAAACACTTGTTGCACTTGGGTGAAAACGCGGAAACAGCTCATGTCCGGCTAAATATCTCATTTATTATTATTAATTATTACAACAATTCTATTTTAAGGCGATTTATGATGAGAATAAATAATTAAAAAAAAATAATAAAGAATATGCGCCACATCAGGCGAACCGCTGAACTAACAACTCGTTTGTCTGTGATAACTCCGCACCCCACCTCGCCCTCCTTCTAAGTTCACTTTAATAAAAGATACGGTCATCCCCACTCCTGGATAATAATAGCCACTCCAAATAATCAAGTGTTTTTTGAGGTTTTTGGTTTTTCAATTGTTTATTAAATGTCATTATTCATTATCGAACGATAGAAGAAATATTTTAATTAATTAATTAAAATTTCATTAAAATCTTGAATTTATTTTCAATAATGAGCGCTTTTATGGCACTTTAATTGGGTCCTAATGAGCCGAGAGCTATTTAATTTCATTATAAAGTTTTATAGCTGTTTAGCACGAATTTGAATTTAATTAATTCGGCATTATTTTATTTTTGATAAATTATTTAGATGTTCACCCCTAAAAAAAACATTTTTTTTTTCAAAAAAACTTTTTGAAGCGCTCATAAAATGTGCGGCTAGCCAGGCTTCGATTCCCGACCGAAACAATCTTTTTTTTGTGTAAACAATAAATTACTCGATTTTTAAAACTTTGTACTCAAGAAATCAATGATTGTAAGCATTTTAAAGTGAAAACTTCTTTTGGCAAAAGAAAAAACTATTGCCAAGTTGAGAGGCCTAGGTTCGATTCCCAGCCAAAGCAACTTTTTTTTGTGACTAATATAGTAAATTGTTTATAAATTTTAGATCATAATACACTTTGTCAATGACATATTAACAAAGAAAATTATTAAAATTTGTATTGTACGCTTAGTTATAAATTTGCTGTCCCTCTTTCGGCAAGAAACTGAACTATGACTTATCACTGATAAGTCTGTCACCTAGAACAATCATCAACTTTTCTGGTATTCCTTCAAATCTACATATCGACAGCTTTAGAATTAATATGAGAAAATGTGTTTTCTTTTTAGGTGTATGGCATTACTTTGAGGCTGCTCTCAATGTCTCTAATGACTGATAACAACCTGTATATCACCATAGATAACCCTTGCCTTTTATCTTAATTCACTCAAATTCCAATTTTTGCAATTCAAAGTCAACCTACAGAGTTCCATTATAATAACCTTTACCATTTTGAGATTTATTAGATAATAAAAATGCTAATCAGCCTATTTTTGGTTAAAAGAATTTGACATTTAACGTCTATTAATAGACAAAAGTACTTTTAATAGCTTTTTAAAAGAAAAGGACTTGAGACAATAAAAGTCGCGACCAATTTCTATGTTATATTCTCAACCAATTTCAAGAAATTATTGCATGAACTAATCGATCACTTAAAACTTACTTCTAAACACATATAAAAAGAGAAAACAAAAAAAAAATTAATTAAGACCTTAATTGTAAGAATATCAACATTGTAAGTTGAAGTCAGAGCCAGCTGCTTCCCAAAAAAAATGAAAAACTAAAAAAAAATTAGAAACAGACGGCGACAGAGCCAAAGCGGAACTGAAAAAATTTACATTGCGTTTAAAATTAAATTAAATTTTATTGAACAAAATAATGTAAGAGCTTTTGCATTAGGATTTCGTCAACAAAAGTACAAGAGATGTAAAATATAAACACACCAACGACTTATTTTAGTCCACCTGGTGTACGTAAGCTGTTGATATAATGGTCCAATACGATAATATAGGGCTTGGAAACGGTGAAGGCCTTTAGAGAGTTTTTTTTTTTTTGATAACAGACAGGAGCCTTCACGTCACTTGACCAGGATTATTTATCAAGAGCTGTGTTTGTTTTGACGGCAATTACCACCTAAAATGTGATTTTAAGTAAATAATGTATTATTTATAATAAAAGTATGGTCTCACCTCTTCACCGCAGGACTTTAGCACTGTACATAGAATATCCTTTCCGGCATCATATTCGCTTCGTACTTGTTGGCCAACATCTCCATCAGGAATTTTTAGATCTTCACGTAAATCACCGTTGTCGGACATTAGAGTTAAGTAGTCATCATCAGAAATATCAGTTAATTGATAATCCTCACGCTTGACATGTGGCACATCCATATTATGTGTAGAGGGACATATATCTTCATATTTTTTCCCTACAATATAAGTGAGTTATAGGAAAGAATTTCAGGATTTATAGGTGTACATCTCACCTGAGAAGATATCTATTCCTACCAAATGCACTTTAGCGTGACCGTGTTTGCCAGTCTTGGAAGTTGACATTTCAACAATTTTGCAGGGCCTAGATTTGAGCATGACGAAGCCATTTTTGCGCAGAGCTGAGCACTGCATGGGATAAGTGGCCGAAGCCCCAGAGTCGCCGGTTTCGAAATGGGTATCATCGATATCAGCCATAGTTTCGTCTATCTGTCACTTCGGTGTCTTCTGTTATGTTGCAAAACTACAATAATAACCTCAATCAGAAGCGGTCCACGCGGCACACTCAAAATCAAGCGGCAATTACATCAATAACAACAACTTTTCTAAACCTCCTTCAACCGCAAAATCACCTTTTACAATCCCTCAACTATCAATACTGACATAGGGCTGTAATGTAAAGCAAAGCAACATGGCGCGAACACACCATATACCATGCACTGTCAAAAATACACCCCTAAACGCACAATTCAATACAAAAACACGACAAAATATTCACTCAAAAATGCAAAAAACAACAAAAAACGATACTTCATGCAAAAAAGCTTTAATAAATTACCAAAAATAAGCTACTCACATGTGTCCAAGATGGCAAATGATTCTCTAAAAGAAACGTAAATAGCATGCGCAGCGCAACCTTGAACAAACAGCAATACGTGTGAAAACGACAGCAGCGCCACTTGTTTAAGGCGCTTTTTTTAAATTCTTATCACTAATTTTACTTTTATTAATATATTTATTAGCAAAAACTGTTAAGCTTTATTTATTTAAATTATATAAAAGTGTAACAATGCAGTTAATAGCACCAAAGTATCAATAAATCTAAATGTTAATATAACGTGAACAACAAGAACTAAGAGCAGTTGGCAACAAATGACATTTCCAAAAAATTTTGTGTAACAATGTTGGCAGTTGGCACCTGCACCTGCCACACTAAACATAAATGTCTAAAAAAGTATCTACATAAGTTATCATTAAAAATTAAATCGTTAAATCGATTTATATGATAAAACACAATTTGTGAAAAGTTTATTTATTTATTTATCTTAGATAAGACAATCTTGCAGTTTACGATATTTAACACCAAAATCTCAATGTAAATAAAAATTATTTATTAATATTGGTAAATAAAGTTCTATTTGCTACTACAAATTGTTTATTTTCCATTTTAAAAGCAGTTTACTTCTTATTATAAAGATCATTTTTTTAATAATTACTAACGTCACAATTCCATCCAAAATTATGCGGGTAATGGTATTATTAGCAAGCTCTAAGAAGATACCGATTAATTTGAGGTTACGTTTTGCTTCTGTCAAAGGTGACAGTTATTGCCTTTACAAATTTTATTTTATCTAGCCAACTCTTGCGTCATCTATGTGATCAAATCGTAATCGATCAAACCTTTTTGGTCTATAAACCTTGGCGCAAGTCCCGACAAAGCTGAATCGTCTTTCTCCGGTGGATTTCGTTGTACCTCCTCAGCGTGGCGCCCCCAGCAACAATCCCCCATACTATCACATTTTCACGGTTTTTTTCCCGGTGACCTGTGCTGTGACCGATTCGATTTGCTGATTGTGTCTAGTTTTCTAGAACTAGGAACTGAAAAACTATTGGAAACTAGGCTTTAGGTGTATCGTGCCACGTTCGCCGCCGCTGGTAAAAATACCGTAATTCTGTGTAATAACTGTTCAATAATTGGGTGTAACGTGAATTAAAGGTGAGTTTTTAGAACTTACGGCCTTTAAGTATCAAAATTTGCAAAAATTTAATTACAACGTGTGATTGATAAATGATAAGTAGTCTGATTGATAATGTCAGTGGCGTGGTATTACATAAGAACTATTTATTATCATTCATTTGTTTCCAGATTTCCTTTTTTTTTTTTGCAAAAATTATGACAACTCTGATTATTTATAAAAAAATATATATAAAAAATCAATTATGATTATGCAATAATATGCCCCAATATACCTTATGATAATCCACCATTTTTTACGCCATTTTGGAATATTAACTTGGCCTTACAGCAAAAGGAATACAGGTCATGACCTCTAAATCATTTTGCTCCAAGACATCATCGTAAGATAGAGCTTATGATTTATTTATGATCTCTTCTTGTCATTAAGTCTAGGGCTTAGTCCCATCGTGACATTGATCGACAAATATTGACGTTGACAGATACAAAGTGTCAAACAAATGAGTAAAGAGTAAATTATTTGTTTTTCCTTAATCCATAGATATTTTTAGATTTAGATAAGATAATATGACATGTTTTTGCTAATTAGTGTAATGCCATAATATTTCCAAGCCCAAAAATCTAATTATGTTGAGGATTGCCACATTGCCAGGAATAGGAAAGAGTGAACCATTGTATTTCATTCAACATAATTTCTAATCTTCGGGCTGTCAATAAGTGTTTAGTAGTGCTTTTTGTTTTATGTGGTGGCACTATCCATTTTGTGACAATCAAAGTTCGAGTGGATTGAATGTTTTTTCCTTTTACTTCTTTCTATTTATTAGATACTTTTCCATTATTTTCTTTTGTTGTCTTAAAGCTACAATCATTATATTCATATTCGATTCTTTTCCTGTATTTATCAGGTCAAAATGTCTCCACCATCATATTCAGATCTCGGCAAAAAATCAAAAGATGTCTTTGGAAAGGGCTATCATTTTGGTCTAATCAAGCTCGATTGCAAGACTAAAACAGGATCTGGTGTTGAATTCAATAGTGGTGGATCTTCTAATCAGGAATCTGGAAAAGTATTTGGTTCTCTTGAGACGAAATACAAAGTGAAGGAATATGGGTTGACGTTTTCAGAGAAGTGGAATACAGATAATACATTAACCAGTGAAGTGGCAATCCAAGATCAACTCGTTAAGGGTCTTAGACTATCATCTGATCTTGCATTCTCTCCTCAGACTGGGTAAGTGCTCTATATCTTTAATTTTTTACCTCTTCTTCCTAATTTCTTCTTTTCTCTATTCTCCGATCTCGCATTGAAACTTTTCACTTAAAAACCAATTGACATATGTTTTTGACAGCAAATACGCAAGATGTTGCCAAGTTTCCAAAAACATATCAAATTGACTGAACTGTTTGACATACGTCAATTGGTTGATGGGAAAACTTTCAATTGTTTTTTATGTATTTTTATTTGTTGCAGAAGCAAATCGGCCCGTGTAAAGTCTGCCTTTGTGAATGAGCGTGCTGCGTTGAATGTCGATGTTGATTTGGATGCAAGCGGTCCTTTGGTTCAAGCAGCCGCAGTTGTAGGACATCAGGGTTGGCTTGCAGGATACCAAACTGCTTTTGACACCCAAAAATCAAAACTTATTAGAAACAATTTTGCGTTGGGTTTTGCCACTGGAGATTTTGTACTTCACACTAATGTGTAAGTAATCCAACTAATTCGACGTGTTTTTGACAATAAATACGCAAGATGTTGCCATGTTTCAAACATTTCAGTCAATTGACATCTTTGAAATTTGGCAACATTTGCTGTCAAAAACATATGCAACTTGGTTGAACTGTCTTAAAAATGTGTTCCAATATAGTGATGATGGTCAAGAGTTTGGAGGATCTGTTTACCAAAAATTGTCGCCAAAATTGGAATCTGCCATTCAACTGGCTTGGTCTGCCGGTAGCAATAATACCAAATTTGGAATAGGCGCTAAATATGAATTGGATCAAGATGCTGCTATTCGTGCAAAAATCAACAATTCCAGTCAAATAGGTTTGGGATATCAACAGCGTTTGCGTGAAGGTAATTATTTTCATCTTTGACTCGCTTTGTAACTCCTGTTGAGAACAGCAGACATTTCCGGACATTTACGTGGCATGCAAATACTTACCTACTTTTTTGTTTCAGGTGTGACACTCACATTGTCAACTTTGATTGATGGGAAGAACTTCAACAATGGTGGACACAAGATTGGTTTAGCTATTGAATTAGAGGCTTAAACTTATTGCATCTGTCCCACCTCAGATTAGAATGAAATTTCTTGGATATGCTGTATTGTAGATATTTTGTTCTATAGGACATTTAGTATTAAAAAAAAATTAAAAGACTTTTTTGCGTTTTCAGAATGGGAGTTTTCCTGATTGTTCTTGTTTCTGGATGACTTCAACAACACAAAATGCTGTTTGTTTTTTCAATTTTCTTGTGCAAATCTTTATTTATTTCACAGAAGATATTTGAACAAGGTGAAATATAATTAAAAAATATGTATAATAATCAGTTTTTCTTAAGTTACCATTTGTTCCTCCATTACCTTACTAATCCATTCCGATTCATTTTTCGAAATTGACTCTATGATAGAGTTCACTTGGTAGCAAAGAGATTGGATTTGTTTGTCCCATTGAGGCAAAGTCTCTCGAGCTAGAATTTAATAAGAAACAAATTTACATTCAAGCTTGAACCGATTGGTGGCGCGGCGCCACTAGACACTGCCTTGTGTCAAAGTTTTATTTTTAACTCACTTTCAAAATGAACAATCGAATCAATCTGATCAATGTATCCATTCATGCGCCCTTCTGTTATCATCTGACTTGCTATTTTTTCAGCCTTCGATGGATGAATTTCCAATAAAGCTCCCAATTCTTCAAAACTTATATTATTATAAAGCTTGCTAGCAGATAAGAGATTATGCTCGATAACAGCCCGATCCAAGATTGTGGAACCATCAATAGTGCTTGCCTTTTGATGTGGCTAAAAAAATAAATAGTCCAAATAAATAAACTTTTTCAATCAAATATCGTAGGAGTACATAATTTGTGTAAAAAGCGACTTACTTGAAGTAAGGCTTCAAAATCACGTAGCTCGGTTCGCCGTATAATCCTCTCCAAATACATTTTTTCCAAAATCGCGACTGCGGGCAGCTGCTGACATCTTTCATCTTTAAACAAAGTTGCCAACATTCGTGACCTTTGCTGTCCTGCAGAGGCCAAAACAGTACAAACCAAAGCATTTCTCAAAGCTGTCATTCGCTCATCTTCATGTACAATCACTCTATAAGACAATTCATTGTATCGCTGAGCCGCTTCTATAAATTTCCTTCGATAATCCAAAACCCTAGCATAGCAGACTTTATAGTAAATCTGCAATTGTTCATTTCGGGATTCCGCTTGCAGTAAGGATGCCCGATTAATATAAGCTTCTGCCTGTACCGGATCATCATCCTCTAAATATAAACGTGCAATCTTCAAATAAGTATCGAGTTTATAATCAACTGTGTATTGTTTTTGACCAGTTTCTAAGGGGATTCCCACCAACACAGCCGCTGCTTCACGCCACATTTGACTTCTTTCATAAATATCAGCAAGATGTTGCCGGATGCTAGCAACCTGCTCCTCAAAGGAGATCACCCTAGGCTGAACCTTTTCCAACATATAATGAGACACCGATTTTGAGACATCGGTGGGAAGTTTAATCAAATGACTGCTGATTTCCGTGAGAATTTGTCGAGATATTACCAAACTCACATTCTCATTAACAACTAAAAAATAGAGACAATCAACTATTCCAGAAATTAGTTTGTAAGAAGTATACTTGCTTCGATGAATATTTGAAGACCCTCTACTATATCTGGGGGACCGGAACTTAAAATATTCTCCAAAATTACTCGATATCTAAAAGAATATTGGTAAAAAGTTGCAAAAATGATGAATCCCTTACTTTTCTGCTTGATCCTTGTGTGAGCCCCCCGATGTAAGAATGCTGTTTAATTGAAAACGGACCGCGGTTATTTTTGCGGACATTATTACTCCAGGCCCTTAGTTATGAGGAAAAACAATAAAAAGCCGGATAAATTAAATAATTAATGGCTTCAGAAATAGGGTTATAACCATGTTATACTCAGGTTATAGCAATTAAATCTAATTGACAAGTGACGGATGACAGCTATAAGTATTATGACATGTAATGAGTGCTGTTGCCAACATAAGGATAGCCAATCTCTAGATTAAGAGTTTCCCTATAGAACCTGAAATATTTTATAAAATACAGAATCGCAGACAATAATGGTTTTGAATTATTTATTTTATTAGATTATAGCTGTTGTACATAAGAAAATATAAAAACAAAAGTAAGTATTACAAGGAAAGTTTAATTAAAATATAATATAAAATACAGCGTGACCAACAAAAAGACTAGCAGCAAATGACACCAAAATAATAAAAAAAAATTGTGCGCCAGTTTTAGCATTAATTGCAAATTACTCTGACTCGATTAGGTAATACGCTAATCAAATTACTGCCAAAGTTACACTTGATTTTAGAGATTAAATTTTTCTGTTAAGCTCAACAAATAAAATTACAGTAATACCAACTTAACTAAAATAGTAACAATAGTAACTATTAGTCGAAAACAACGTTTAATTTGTTTATAACACTAATAAGCTTGCAAATGACAATATTCATGCAAAACAATTGAAAGACTTAAAAAAAAATGTTATTATTTTTTTTATTACAATGACAATTGATTTAGAAACGGATTTAATACATTATATTTACACACGCATTTAATACATTTTGTATAAAAGTGACTGATATACGCTTTGTTGCAAGTGCCGCAAGATAATTTGTAGATTTAATTTTATTTTATAGATTAAAAGTAAATAAAGTATAGTATTAAACTCACACGTAATTTTTTCATCTATTTAAACTTTTAGTCGGCATACAGTTTATTATATTTGTTTCATCTTAAGTCAATCTTCCTCTGTAGTGGCACAAACAAATTCGTTTTCTCGATTTACTGATGTGATCACAGCAATATTCCGTTCACGATGACAAATCACATTCATTCCTGATTGCGAAATCAAGTAGTCTGCAAGCGGATGTGTTTCCTACATCCCTAGATGTTAGACTCTCAAAAGCCGGGACTCTATACTCAATTGGATTTCGGTGAATGAAGGATTCAGTGCCGGAATTCTGGACTTTGTGGTGGTGGATAGATCACCACAAAATAAAAAATAAACAGTCATACTTTTGTATACATTCTAAATAAGTAGTATTTATTGATTAGAGAAGAGAAACAGCAAATAATCAGCACTAGTTGTGCTGTATTTGGCGCCGGTCATTATAATGAGTACACAAAATCAGTAATTTTTTTTTTGTTAGGTTTGTTTCAATATAACTAAACTTTTTAATAACTAAAGACTTCTATTTTTGACGTTCTATCCCAATAGCCATCCTTTAAAAAGAAAAACATTTTAAAATCAATTTTAATCGAATTAACTCTATTGAGTTATATTGAGTTTACCTTAATTTACAAAAAAAAAAAATATTTTTACGTGTGTCGTAGCTAGAATGGGCGTCTACGCCCGAGGTATGAATAATGAATAAAGTTATCGTTTAGTTCATATTTTTGATGGGGTACGGCAGAGCAAAATGAAATTTGCATTTGTAAGAGATATTGCGAGATCAAAGCTGACTACCCCATCCCCTTCCCAACCTAATACTGTACTTTGCCCCTTTCTATGACAAAGTGTTCACTATCGTTTTATACAATTTTAAATAACTACACTGCAATTGTGTTGTCTTTTGCAATTTTTTTTTAAATAATTTTATTTACCGAGCCTAACAACTTTTAGGACAATTAGCTTTTTAAGGTTGGTTGTAACAAGGATTTGCAAAACAAATGCTTGAAGTTGACAGTTGACGTGATTACTGTCAACAGTTGCTCAAAAACAGTTTTTGCCAAAATTTAATTAAAAATTTCGTCTAAAATCAGAATTGATTGTGAGTGAGAAATTAGCAATTTGTGAACATTCTAAAAAATTTGCTAAGTAGAGTGATTCAACAACTTTATGTCAGAATGACAAACTCTTGATGATTTTATGGTAATAATGAGTATAATTTAATAATAATAGTTTTAACATAAATCAACCTAAAACATAGTTAGGGTTTTTTTGTTTTTCACTAGAAACCTAATCAAGTTTATGCCAACCTATTTTTATATATCCCTAAATCTAGGGAGTAATTTATTGTTGACATGCATAAGAGCAAATAAATCTTTTGCTTCATATATATATACAAAATAATGCACAACATTAGAACAAAAAACAAAAAAACGGAAATATAATTAATATAGAAAGTATACAAGAAAAAGAATATATAAATACATAAATAAAATCATAAAAAAACCGTAATTAATGTAATAATTAAATTTAATTAGATTTGTGATGAAGTTGTTAAAGTTGAGCAGCGTTTGGAGCAAGAAAATCATAGTGACGTAATTTGAAAATCATAGTGACGTAATTTAACCCCGCCTTTTAAAGATATAGTGCGATCATTTTAAGACGTTTCCATCTTACGTATCTGTTTAATATACATCTCATAGCCCGGCTTTTGAAATATGACCACAATAATTTTAAAAAATCGTACATTTAACCTCCGGCATCGAGCGTTCAGTATAATCGGGTTCCAAGTGAAAATGAGTTATTCATTTTAGATTTATGGACGTTTCATGTCAAATTTATCCACCGTCTCTTTTACATTCCCGACGCCAAGAATTTAAAGAAACATTTCTCAAGTGCTTTATCGCTTCTATCTGCGGAAAACAGCATTATCTAATCGCTTTAAAGTACTTTTACGGCGTCTAAAATAATTATTTTAACAAAAAGAATAAAAAAAGAAAGAAAAGGCAAAAAATACCTAAAAAACTATAACAAAAACAATTTGACAATATAAAAAGAAACTTAAAAAAAGATGAGAAAAAAGATAAAACACAAAAAGAATAAATGAAAAAAGCATCATAACCAAAAAAAAATAAATAATAAATAATTTAGAAAAAAGAAAAAGAGCATCATAATTATATATAAAAAAAATAATTCAAAAACATTTCTCTAGGCTTTATCGCTTCTTTCGGCCAAAGACAACATTCTCTGATCGCTTTAAAGTATCTTCATGGCGTCTAAAATAATTATTTTAATAAAAAGAAAATAAAAAAATATATAAAACACAAGAAATAGCCAAAAAAATATAAGAAAAACAACTTAACAATAAAAACAAAAACTTAAAAAAAGATGACAAAAAAGATAAAACACAAAAAAGATAAAGAAAAAAAAACATTATAACTTAAAAAAAATAAGTAAAAAATAATTAAAAAAAAAGAGAAAGAGCATCATAGCTATATACAAAAAAAAATTTTAAAACATTTCTCTAGACTCTATCGCTTCTTTCTGCCAAAGACAACATTCTCTGATCGCTTTAAAGTATCTTCATAGCGTCTAAAATAATTATTTTAACAAAAACAAATAAAAAAATATATAAAACAAAAGAAATAGCCAAAAAAATATAAGAAAAACAATTTGACAATATAAAAAAAAAACTTAAAAAAGATGAGAAAGAAGATAAAACACAAAAAAGATAAATGAAAAAGCATTATAACTTAAAAAAAATAAATAAAAAATAATTTAGAAAAAAGAAAAAAAGCATCATAGCTATATGAAAAAAATAAAAAATAATTTAAAAACATTTCTCTAGCGCTTTATCGCTTCTTTCTGCCAAAGACAGCATTCTCTGATCGCTTTAAAGTACTTTTACGGCGTCTAATATAATTATTTTAAGAAAAAAAATAAAAAAAAAGAGACAAAAAATAGCCAAAAAAATATAAGAAAAACAAGTTAACAATAAAAACAAAAACTTAAAAAAAGATGAGAAAGAAGATAAAACACCAAAAAGAAAATTGAAAAAAACATTATAACTTGAAAAAAATAAATAAAAAACAATTAAAAAAAAGAAAAAAAGCATCATAGCTATATGAAAAAAATAAAAAATAATTGAAAAACATTTCTCTAGCGCTTTATCGCTTTTATTTGCAAAAAACAACATTGTTTAACTGGATTAATGTATCTTTACAGCGTCTTAAATATTATTTTAAGATAATTTAACAAAAATAATAAGAAAAGAAATAAAACACAGAAATAATAAAACAGGACAAAATAACAATAAAAGAAAAAAAATAGTAGTGAAAATGAGAAAAAAAATTACACGCAAAAAAAAGAAAAATAACATTATAACTATATAAAAAAAAATATTTAGAAATATTACTCTAGCGCTTTATCGTGTCTATCTGCGGAAAACAACATTATCCAATTGACAATACACAACCAAACTAATAAAAAAAAAAACAAGTTAACAATAAACAAAATTAAAAAAAAACAAAAGAAAAAATAAAAGACAAAAGATAGAAAGAGATAAAGCATCATAACTATAAACAAAATTTAGAACGATTTTTCAAGTGCTTTTATCTGCACAAGACAACATTATTTATTTAGCAGAAAAATATATAAAACACAAAAAAAATAGAAAAAATTGATGTTGACAGACAATATAAAACAAAAATTTAATATAAAAATACAAAAAAAAAATTAAGGCACAAAAAAAACCATAACAACTATAAAACAAGTAAAAAAAAAATTCAAAACTATTATTCTAGCTCTAGATTGTTTCTATCTGCAAAAAACAACATTATACAATTGACATTACACAACAAAAGTAATAAAAAAGCAAGTTGACAATAAAAAAAATCTGAAAATGTAAATAAAACACAAAAAGAAAGATAAAATAAAATCATCAAACAATATAATAATAATAATAATAATAATAAAATTTAAGACACAGTTTTAATCGCTTCTATCTGCAAAAGACAACATTATTTAATAATTTAAATAATTCTTGTAAAATATTTTAAGAAAAAAAAATGGAACACAAAAAAAAATAACAAAAATAAGAAAAAATATTTAACACAAAAAAGCGAGAAAAAAAAAGCATTATAGCTTTAAAAAAAATTCAAAAACTATTTCAAGCGCTTTATCGAGAAAACAACATTAATCAATCGTTTTAAAGTAACTGAAGCCTAAAACGATTATTTTAAGACGATTTAACCAAAAAAAAAATAATTAAAAAACACAAAACAAAACAAAACACTAACAAAATATAAAAAATCAAAAAAAGTTTTAAAAATTTACAAAAAATAATAAAACAGATAAAACACAAAAAGACAGAAAAAAACAACATTATAAGTGAAAAAAAATAAATGTTAACATAATTTATAAATATTTTTCAAGCGCTTTATCGCTTATTTCTGCAAAAGACAACATTTTCTGATCGTTTTAAAGTATCTTTATAGCATTTAAAATAATTATTTAAACATATGTTGACAAAAAAAAATTAGAAAAGAAACAAAATATTAAAAAGACAAGTTGACAATAAAAAAACCTTGTAGATGAAAAAAAACAGATAAAACATAAAAAGTGGCAAAGAAGAGAATTATTATACCTACAAAAAAATTTTTTTAAGTGTTATATCTTTTTTATTTGTAGCAAAAAATATTATTATTTGGTTGTTGTAAAAAAAACAAAAAAAATGTAAAACAAAATACTAATAAAATAAATAAAGCAAATTAATACTAAAAATAAATTAGAATAAAGATAAAACAAAACAAAAAAACTCAGAAGAAGCCTCACAACTATGAAAACAATAAAAAAATACTTTAGTACTATTTTTATCGCTTTAGTTTAGAGACACATTATTAATAAATTGCTTCAAAGTACTGTTACAAAGTCTAAAATAATTATTTTCAGACATTTTGACAAAATAAAAAACCAAATTAAACATGTAAACAAAACACTAAATAAATAAAAAAAAACAAGTTGACAAATTAAAAATAAAACATGAATAATACGAATTCAAAACTTGGAAATAACCAACTTTAATTTGATTAATTATTATATATTATTATTTTATTTATTTATTAATTGATTCAAATTGCTTAAAATAATGAAATAAATAAACTATTGTTTAAATATAATGAAATATTTTTTTAAATTTTTCACAAATTTTATAATCAATAAAAATAATTTGAAAACTATTGGTCAGATCTTGATCAAATTTAAAAAACCTCCTTATTTTTTTAAAAATCGGTTAAAAAAAACCTTTTACAAAAATATTTAAAACATAATTGAGAAACATTTTTTAAGCGTTTTATCGTCTCTATCTGCAAAAAATATTATATAATTGCTTTAAAATACATTTACAACGCTTAACAAAAATATTTTATCAAAAATAAACAAAACACATAAAGCAAAATATTAAAAAAGTAAAAAAATAACAAGTAAACAATTTAAAAAAAACCTAGAATGAACAAGAGAGAAAAAAAGCACTAAAAAGAGCAAAAAAGCATCATAACTATAATAACAAAATTAAAAATATTGGCGCAAAACAACATGGTTTATTCGCTTTAAAACCTAAAATAATTATTTTAAGAAAGTTTTAAAAAAAAAGAAAAAGACAATAAAACACAATTTAATAGAAAAATAAACAAGTATACAACAAAAAATAACATTAATCAAAAACAATGAGACTAAAAATAAAACACAAAAAAGAGAAATAGAGAAAGAGCATCATAACTATAAAATAAAAGAATAAAAATCTAATTTCATTTAATTACTATTAATTTTAACTTTATTCAAAAAGTTGCAAGTTTATACCGCTAATTTAATTTTTGTTGAAATTTATTTAGGTCAGATCCGTGAAGTATTCCACCATATTGAATTCAGATTGAGAGAGAAAATATCTTCTGAACAAACGGGACTTCGAAGGGCTAACCAGAGTTATAGTAAATGGTTCCCGAGGGATTATCCGAATGGATTGCCTGTCTAGGTCGTTCAGACGTTAGCATTTATTCTATCGACATGCAAAAATTTCCCTTAAAAAGACGGACACTACCCGGTTTTAGGCGATTTATGGAGCTTTTGCTGCAAAACCGATAAACGTCGAATAAGAAGATATTATTTTAAGAGCGAGTTGAAAGGTTATACCAGATAATAGTATAGATTATATCAAAATAACAAAAAAAAACACATAAAAGGATACTAAATAAATAAAAAATCAACAATGAGTATAACTAAACAACATGGAACTGACATTGACAATAAAATAAAAAGAGAGGAAAAAAAATAACAAAAGTGCTGAAAGAATGTTGTACAAAATAACATAAACGTATATAGTAAAACAAGCAATAGTAAAAAAACAAAAGAATAAAGTAATAATAAATGTAAAAAACAAGTAGAACTAAAAAAATATATAAAAAAATACAAAAGAAAAAAAAATGTGTATTAACTTGTAAAAATCAGACAATACTTCATTAAGAATAATGTTTTTTGTCACAATTTGTAAACAATTTCAAAAAGCTCACCTATAAACGTTAAAAAAAGATAAATAAAAGCAAAGATCACGCTACAATTAACTTTACTAAACAAGTTAACTCAACATTCCTATAACAAATAAAAATAACGCCAATAAAGAGCTAATGCAATTTGTGAGTTTCTCTATTTCTCACTTGTTACACGTTACGACTTCATGGCACGGAAACCGAAATTCGAAGCTTTAGAGCCACCGGTCTCTCGTAATGTGTTCGTGTTAGACCACACTAACGAACGGTCTAATACTAATCTAGTTACAAAAGGAAATTACAATTATAATTGAATTACAACATCTAGTATTTAGACATCTTATTGGAGAAAATTGCATTAATATAGACCGAAAAAAGAAAATTTCTATCTAAACTGTTTATTAAAAGCAATACTTTTAACACTATGTCTTATTTTATACCTTTGACAACGTGTGTGCAAAATTTCAAGATAATTAAACATATAATTAAAGCGTGGAAACCTAACAAACATAGATTTGCGTTTATAATTTTCGTTAAGACGGTTCTAAGCTGTCTAGCTTAACATATATGAGTTGAGTTCAACTCGAGTGAGAAATATTTAATATTTTTAATGTTGACATTCATGTGCTATTAGTCTTGGCATGAACACAAGTTAAAAAAGAAAAAAGGGCAAAGCTGAGAGCGCACTGCCACCGATATCTTTTTTTTTTAATAATGTAATTTTCAAATAAACTTTGTTACTTTCGAAATGTATCACATCAAATAGACTGCAAAATTTGTATGCAATTTTGTCACCAGTTTTCGCCCTTCTCGTCTGCTGTCATTCGCGGGGGAATTACGCCCGCCGAGCTTTATTCTATTAGCTCTAAGTAAGCTTTGATTTTAAATTCTATAGCATTGAGCTTTATTGCTGAAGGTTTTATACAACAGTGCAAGTAACTCAAGGAGGTTATTAGATTAGAAAATATATGAAAATTAAATAAAGCAGATTTTCTATAATAAAAAATATAAAATATAAAAAAAATTATTTAAAAAGATATATATATATATATATCTACTTTTTTAACGTTGAGGCACCAATATACTGAAGTGTAGTTGTGACACCAGGGATATAATCAATGTCTATGTAGCACCATGCAATTGACCTTTTCAATGACACTGTATATAATATTTTAAATGGTGCTAAGGCACCATACATCGTTGCCACTTATTTAATGTTGCATGTCTTTGTATTTGAGACATAAATCTCATATTTACAAAAACAAAGATGTTGCAGCAGTATTCTCAGTTTATCGCGCCAGTTCTTTCGATTTAAATAGTTTAATTAAATAAATTATTTGAATCGAAAAAACTGCATAAATTATTGCATAAAAAATATGCTATAAGTTTTATACCATATTTTGTATACAAAATATTTAATTTTATACCAAAAATTTTGAATCAATGTTTTATTGAGTTGATGCGGGTTTGTTCCTCCGAAAATAGATTAAAGCATTAATTAGCTTTAGACCAAAATATGCCAAAATTAATATTTCTATTCAAAATTTATGCGATTGCAAACGGGCTATCGTTAAAAAAAGGATATATGAAAAATATGATAAACTCAATAAAATTAGAATGTTACAAGTCTGGCGAATTACCGAATAAAAATTTGAAGAAGAGGTTTTAAATTAACTAAATTGAAAAACAAACGCTTGAAAATATTTATTTTTAGTTACGTATTAAAAAAAACAAGTAAATTCGTAACAAACAAATGCACGTTTTGGTAACGATAAAAAATAGGTGGTATACATTTTTCAAAACTCTCAATTTTGGAGTTATAGAGAGGTGTAGAGATCGCAATTTTATTTTTTTAATGTGTAAAGGGGGGTCAGTGTAAAGCTAAAAACAAGTTTGTGAGGTTGCCACCTTTGTCCCACCGCCGCCATCTTAAAAATAAGGGTTAAAATGGTTTTTACAATATATATTTTAAACTATTTAATTGATAAAAAAAGTTTGTTGACGTTTTTTGTTGCAAATTAAATTTTCTACAACTTTAATTCGGTAACTTTTTGTCGTAGAACTCTAAATAAAAAAGATATAAGCAAAAATGTTCAGAAATTTGACAAACAAATTTATATTTTTTGGTGTAACTTTTTTTTTATCATTTTACGGAAAAATGCTATCAGCCGCGTTTTTTCTTATGTAATAAGCATAATCCTCAGTAATTTTCAAAATTTGAACTACTCCGTTCTCAGTCTTTTCGATGGACCAGGCTGCGTCTCAGCATCTGATCGGCTTTCTGAATTAAATATCAGTATCAGTGGGAGAACTGGAGAAGGAACGGGTGTTAATGTCGGCGGTTCATCATCAAAGTCATTTTCATTTATTAATTTTGAGAGTTCCATTACGTTGCTGCAAGTCTTTCCACTCTCTCCAGAACAATAAAAGCACATTGCAGAACATTTTAGCCGTGATTTAAAAATTATTTTAAATAATCAGATTTAAAATTATTTTAAAAATCAATAATTGTAAAATCCTGTTATGAAGTGGAACAGAGTCAATAATTAATTTTTAATAATATTAATAATTGAAATTTATAATTAATAAATTTATAAAATTTATAATTAAAAAAATTATAATAACAAATTAAATAAAACAAAAAAAAAACAATAACTGATAGTTAAGAATACTGAACAATAGTAATCACTTCGGAGCGCTGTAAAACCTTAGCTATTGACTTAATGAAAAAATGTTGTTCATAAAAGTTGTTCCTTCAAAAACGATCTACAAAAATGGTCTAATATTATTTTTTTGTAAAATGTTAAAAAAAAAGTTACATCAAAAAATATAAATTTTTTTTTCAAATTTCTGAACATTTTCGCTAATAACTTTTTTATTCATAGTTCTCCAACAAAAAGTTATTTAACTAAAGTTGTAGAGAATTTAATTTGCAACAAAAAACGTCAACAATCTTTTTTTATCAGATAAATAGTTTAAGAGATATATTGTAAAAACCATTTAAACCCTTATTTTCAAGATGACGGCCGTGGGACAAGGGTGGCAACCCTACAAACTTGTTTTTAGCTTTACACTGACCCCCTCTACACAGCAAAAAATAATATTGCGTCTTCTAAAAAACGCAATCCCAAATGTAACTTTTCAATGGACTAAGTGGTTTTCTCATAAAACGACAAAATTTTATGTTTTTGCAGTCTCGTAACTTTTAAATTAAGAAATAATACGATAACAGCCTGGTGCCTTGCAAGTTATTGCATATGCAGTCAATTGCTTCTCGTGTTCCAACACAGTTTGCAACAATAAAAATGAAAAAAAAATCTAACTTATAAATAATTTCGAACACATAACATTTTTTTTTTCATTTAGTAAAATTATTCCAGAGACCGAAAAAATAAATAAATTTATGAGAATAATTTATTGTTGAACATGACTCAGATTAAACTTATAAAAAATGCAAAATTTGTATTTAGTGATAATGATAAATTATATAATCTTTTCAGAAAAATGCGTGCTTGTTCAAATTTTTAAATTATTAGAAAAGAAAAAACATTTACGTAAATTCAAATTTAAATCTGTTATATTTTTGCAAATACTCAACGATCTAATTTGATAATTTGTTATAATCTTTTGAAGAAGAAGGCAATTGATATTTGATATAAAAACACTGAAAACCATTTGATACAGTGTTGCCAGTAAATCCTTATCTTAATGGTGTCTAGACTTTGGTTTCAAGCAGAAAATTGCATATGATGCCACAACGTTGAGAGACTATGTAATTCAGATAAATGAATATAAGCAGCGCTCCTAGTTATAAACTGTGAGAACTAAACCGTATATCCGTATATAACAAGTGTCGTTATGGCACCAGAACGAAAATTGACGTACAGGCTCGATGTAACGTTGTGACACAATTCTAGACAATTTTAGCCTTATAACGTTCTGGCACCATTTTATGGTGCCTGAACGAAAATTTTGGTGCCTCAACGTATTTTCAGTATATATAATGGTGCCACAAAGTACATTAATTAAGAGTATATATATCTCATGAATATATATAAAACAGTACAAGTTATTAGATTAGACAATATATGAAAATTAAATAAAGCAGATTTTGTATAATAAAAAATATAAAATTTAAAAAATTTATTTAAAAAGATATATATATTATATATCTCATAAATATATATAAAACAGAGCAAGTAACTCAAGGAAGTTATTAAATTAGAAAATATATGAAAATTAAATAAAGCAGATTTTCTATAATAAAAAATATAAAATTTTTAAAATTTATATATATATATATATATATATATATATATATATATATATCTCATGAATATATATTTGTTGCCTTCCAGGTAGACATATACGTTCTCATTTCAAATGCATTGACAAAATACAATAGCAAGAAAGACATCAGAAATTCCCAATTTATGTATTTTCTGCGTTTTGGGGTGAATTGATACGTATGTGATTTCAATTCAATGAAAATAGGTAACTTACATTTCTGAATAGATTGATTCTTCGCTATACTATACGTATTAGATCAAAAATGCAATTTTAATATTTATAAGCGATTATTCAGTCTACAAGGGTTGATATTTTTAATTTTGTTTACAATTTACACTTTACACTAAGCAAGTTTGCAAAAAGAAAATTAAAGGCTTCTTGTAGAAGTGCTAAAAGTCAGTTATAAAACATAAATTACAAAATATATTTCCAAATTTTAAGTAAAATCCAGAATTATTAAGATTTCTTAAAGTGAATAATGCCTAAAATTGCAGCACGGATATACTTGTATACCTGTATATTTGTCCTTGTATAACCAATTACTAGTTCTGAAAACTTATATATCTGTATACAAAATAGCGCATGGATCAAAAATGCAATTTTAATATTTATAGGCATTAATTCAGTCTACAACAGTTGATATTTTTAATTTTGTTTACAATGTACACTTTACAGTAAGCCGGTTTGCCAAAAAAAATTTAAGGCTTCTTGTAAAAGTGCTAAAAGTCAGTTATAAAGCATAAATTACAAAATATATTTTCAAATTTTAAGTAAAATCCAGAATTATTAAGATTTCTTAAAGTGAATACTGTCTAAAATTGCAGCACGGAATATACTTGTATACCTGTATATTTGTCCTTGTATAACCAATTACTAGTTCTGAAAACTTATATATCTGTATACAAAATAGCGCATGGATCAAAAATGCAATTTTAATATTTATAGGCATTAATTCAGTCTACAACAGTTGATATTTTTAATTTTGTTTACAATGTACACTTTACAGTAAGCCGGTTTGCCAAAAAAAATTTAAGGCTTCTTGTAAAAGTGCTAAAAGTCAGTTATAAAGCATAAATTACAAAATATATTTTCAAATTTTAAGTAAAATCCAGAATTATTAAGATTTCTTAAAGTGAATACTGTCTAAAATTGCAGCACGGAATATACTTGTATACCTGTATATTTGTCCTTGTATAAGAAATCACTAGTTCTGGATACTTATATATCTGTATACAAGATGGCGCATAGATCAAAAATGCAATTTTAATTTTTATAAGCGATTATTCAGTCTACAAGAGTTGCCATTTTTAATTTGGTTTACAATGTACACTTTACAGTAAGCAGATTTGCAAAAAAAAATTAAAATTTTCTTGTAGAAGTGCTAAAAGTGAGTTATAAAACATAAATTACAAAATATATTTCCAAATTTTAAGTAAAATCCAGAATTATTAAGATTTCTTAAAGTGAATAATGCTTAAAATTGCAGCACGGAATATACTTGTTTACCTGTATATTTGTCCTTGTATAACAAATCACTAGTTCTGGAAACTTATCTATCTGTATACAAGATGGCGCATGGATCAAAAATGCAATTTTAATATTTATAGGCAATTATTCAGCCTACAATAGTTGAAATTTTTTATTTTGTTTACAATTTACAATTTACACTTTAGAGTAAGCAGGTTTGCAAAAAAAAATTATAGGCTTTTTGTAGAAGTGTTAAAAGTCAGTTATAAAACATAAATTACAAAATATATTTTCAAATTTTAAGTAAAATCCAGAATTATTAAGATTTCTTAAAGTGAATACTGTCTAAAATTGCAGCCCGGAATATACCTGTATCTCTGTATATTTAGCCTTATATAACAAATTACTAGTTCTAGATACTTATATATCTGTATACAAGATGGCGCATGGATCAAAAATGCAATTTTAATATTTATAGGCATTAATTCAGTCTACAACAGTTGATATTTTTAATTTTGTTTACAATGTACACTTTACAGTAAGCCGGTTTGCATAAAAAAATTAAAGGCTTCTTGTAGAAGTGCTAAAAGTCAGTTATAAAACATAAATTACAAAATATATTTCCAAATTTTAAGTAAAATCCAGAATTATTAAGATTTCTTAAAGTGAATACTGTCTAAAATTGCAGCACGGAATATACTTGTATACCTGTATATTTGTCCTTGTATAACAAATCACTAGTTCTAGATACTTATATATCTGTATACAAGATGGCGCATGGATCAAAAATGCAATTTTAATATTTATAGGCATTAATTCAGTCTACAACAGTTGATATTTTTAATTTTGTTTAGAATTTACACTTTACAGTAAGCCGGTTTGCATAAAAAAATTAAAGGCTTCTTGTAGAAGTGCTAAAAGTCAGTTATAAAACATAAATTACAAAATATATTTTCAAATTTTAAGTAAAATCTAGAACTATTAAGATGTCTTAAAGTAAATAATGTCTAAAATTGTAGCACGGAATATACTTGTATACCTGTATATTTGTCCTTGTATAACAAATTACTAGTTCTGGATACTTATATATCTGTATACAAGATGGCGCATGTAACCGCCATTTTATTTTATAAAAGTTTTTGAAAATTTATATATACTATACTAGAAAAAATCTACATATTTTTTTAAAATGTAGATAAAATATAAAAATATTTTGCTATTGTTAAAACTTATAAAATCATATTTCTGGGTCACCCTGTAATTATAATGGTATTTAACATTAGAATTATTATTATAGACCAGATTATTGTTATTATATGTGATACAAGACGGAAAAAACCTACCTTGTTTTCAAGTGTCTTTAACTAAAAACTATTATGTATTTTTTTTTATATGGCACATCCTGTATTGTACAGCAAAATCTGTTAGACAATTTTACCACCTTTCAGATGATACTATACTTCCCTATACCTAAATCACACAGTTTTGGAGTTATTTTAAATTTAATTGAAAAAATTTTAGTCTTTTGTCAAAAGTGACAGAATATCACATAGTACTATCTATAGTATACACTTTAAATATTTTTATTTTCTTTTTAAATCAAATAATTTATGCCACTAAAAGTGGCAAGTTTTATTAATTGATAGTAATACTTTTTACCACTTTTTAAAAGCTGGCAAGTGGTAAAACTGTGTTAAAAGTTTATGATGTCTAAAATTTAAAATCAATCAATTATTAATAGTACTGGTAATTAACTTTAGATTTTTATGTCAAATTTTAGTTGAGGTCATGGATGTCCAAAGTGACTAAATATCACATCTGGAGTACATACTTTAAATATTGCATCTTTTTTTTAAAGTTTAAATATTTTATGTTGCAAAAAGAGACAACATTTGTACTAACACGTTTACTTTTAGTCACAATTAAATGTCTTTATGCTGCAAAAGTGACTAAATATCATTTAATTATTATTGTCGACATATATTTTTTAAAAATTTAATAATTTTTTTATGGCTAAAGTAAGTTTATAGTTTTTTTTAATTATTTTTTAGTCGTAGTTTAAGATGACATACCGACGGCATATTGCAAAAGTGACTAAAAAATCTATAACAAAAACATATTTTTTAAAATGTGGATATAATATAATTCCATTTTGATATTGCTAAAATAGCAAAATTTTTAGCATGTTTTTGGGTCACCCTGTAATTATAATAGTATTTAGCATAAGGATTATAATTAGAGACCCTATTATTGTTGTTATATGTGATACAAAGCAAAAAAAACCAATTTTTTTCTAGTTAAAAACCAAGTGTTTTTAACTAGAAACTACTATGTATTTTTTTTTATATAGCACACTTTGTATTTATTAACAATATCTGTTAGACAATTTCATTACCTTTCAAATAATACTATATTTCCCTATACCTAAATAATACAGTTTTTGAGATATTTTTATTTAAATATACTTTAAAATTTTTTAGACTTTGTCAAAAAGTTGAAAAAGTGACTAAATATCACATAGTACTATCTATAGTATTATTTTTATTTTATTGTAGTATTTTATTAGTAGTAGTACTATTAATAATCAATTATTAATAGTACATGAATTATTAATAGTACTACTTATTAACCTTTAAATTTTTTCGTCACATTTTAATTGAGATCATGGGTGGCAGAAGTGACTAAATAGTACTCTCTGTAGTACACACTTTAAATATTTCAACTGTTTTCTTCAGTTTACATATTTTATGTTGCATAAAGAGACAAAATTTGTACGTTTATTTTTAATCACAATTAGTGACTAAATAAGTGACTAAATATTATATAATAATTACTGTTAACTATTATTGTAAGCATATTTTCATAAATATTTAATAATTGTGTTATGGTTTAAGTACGTTTATAAGCTAAAAAAAGACTAAATATTATTTTTATTAATTATATTTTTGTTATAGGTTAAGTCAATATACCGACTTATTGCAAAAGTGACTATTTTAATAAGTAATACTAGATGCAACTGTAGCTTTATAACATTAGATATGTTTGTTTTTTATATTTTAAATTAATATGATGCAAAAGTGACTAAATTAATATGAATCTATGTTACTAGAATATTGATAGATTATATTTATTATTTAAATTCTTTAGTTTATAGAATACTTTAAGTAGTTTGTATCCTGCAAAACGGCTAAATATGCTACTGACTGAAAATACTTACATAAAATACTTTGTTTCTGTTATCGTTTGTTTTGCTTTCAAAAACTAGATATCAAAAAATAACTCTAATAATTGTAGATACAAAGTTTGAATGTTTTTGTTTTTCTCATATTATAAGTTGATTAATTGTAATAATGACTAAATATTTATTAATATTATTACTAATTGTAGATAAACAATTGGTTTTTGTTTAAATATTGTTCAATATTGCTGTAGATACATACTTTAAATAATTTTTATGTTTGGCTTTGTCTAAATTTGTAGACCTACTTACAGCATAAAAGACTAAATATCAATAAATAAGACTACTATCTGCAAAATTATACCTTAAATATTGTTACTTTTCTATTATATTTTAAGTTAATTATCTGCAAAAGTAACTATATATTAATCAATAATTTTTTGTTTGTTTAAGTTTAAATTTGTTATATTTAATTACTGCAAAAAAAACTTAATCTCAATAAATACTGATATAGACAAAAAATTCAAAAATTTTTACTTTAGGTTATGTTTTAAGTTGATAATGATCTGCTGACTAAATACCAATTTATACTACTAGAACGCTATTATAACTTATATTATTATTATATAACACAAAATTTAAGCAAAATATTTAGTCACTGCAAAAGTGACTAAATATTTAACAATATTGTTATACATACTTTGAATATTTCTACTTTTAGTTATATTTTAAGTTAGTTAACGGTTAAAGTGACTAAATACTAATCAATTACTACTGTTAATATTTTTAGCTTTTGTTGTAATTAAAGCTTGTAAAACTGGAAAATGACTAAATCTCAATCAATAATGCTTTTAACTGTATATACATATTTTTAATAATTTAATTAAGATAGATATAACTAATTACGCTAAAAGAGACTAAGCATTAGTAAATAACAATACACAAGTTTTAAAAATTTTAAATTATAGATATAGTTTAAGTTGGCATGCTACAAATACCGGCAAATATTATTGTACTATATGTAAATACATTATTTATTAATTGTGTTGTAGCTTAAGTTCACCTATATATTGCAAAAATGACTAGATATTAATCAAGATTTCTACTAATGTTGAATAACATAATATATTTTTTTTGATATAAATTAGTTTTCTATTTGGCAAAAATTGGTATAATAATGCTACTATTAGCTGTAGTAATTTTTTTTGTAAAACACTGTTTGTTTAAAGTGACTAAATATCAATTAATATAATACCAACTTTTATTGTATTAATCTAAATACCTACTTTAATTATTTGTACATTTTGTAATGTTTACGTAAAAATTTTATAAATCTATACTATAAAAGTGACTAAATAATAGATATTAACTATGAATACATACTAGTTCATTTATTTTAAATTTTTGTTATTATTAAAGTTTATCACTAAAATACTACTAACTGTATAACTATTTGTATTCTTTGTCATAATTTGAGTTTTCCATACTTTCTGTTTTTAACTGTAATTGTGACTAAATAAATACTTATTAATATTACTAGTAATTGCAATTATACAGTTTATTATTAATATGCTGCAATAGTGACTTAATATGAATCAATAAAGTTGAAGTAATAAGCTTTAAATACTTTTTCTTTTGACATAATTTAAGTTGACATGCAGCAAAAGTGACTAAATCTGCTAATTACTAAATGTAAACACATCATAAAATTTTATTGTAGTAGCTTAGACAGTTTTATAAGCTGCTTATAAGTAACAAAATACCAATCTATATGACTACTATTTGTGCAATCATAGTTACATGCTCTAAAAGTAACTAATAATTAATCATTACCGCTATAGATATATGCTTTGTACTTATGCAAATATTAATTTTTAATTTTGTAAAAACTGACTAAATATTATTTTTAAATAGTACACATTTTTAAGATTCAATTTGCAATATTACAAAAGTGACTAACTATCACATACTACTATCTATAGTATGTATTATTTCTACTTTTTTTTGCCTAATTTAAATAATTTGCTGCTAAAAGAGACGAGTTTCATTAATTATTGGTACTGCCATTAACACAGTTTTACCACTTTCTAAAAAGTTTGTTGGTAAGTGGTAAAACTGTGTTGGTATGTTTATAGTGCTAAAAATTTGAAATCAATCAATTATTAATAGTACTACTAATTGAACTTTTTGTCATATTTTGGTTGAGGTCATAGATGACAGAAGTGACTAAACATCACATAGTACTATCTATAGTAAACACTTTGAATATAAAATTTTTTTTTCTCATTTTAAATATTTTATGTTGCAAAAATTGTACTAACACGTTTATTTTTAGTCACAATTAAACAATTTTATGCTGCAAAAGTGACTAAATATTATATAATTATTACTGTTAATTATTATTGTAAACATACTTTCTTATAAATTTAATATGTTTGTTATGGTTTAAATAGATTAAAAAGTGACTAAATATAATTTTTTCTAATTATATTTTTGTCATAGGTTAAGTTAATATACCGACCCATTGCAAAAATGACTAAAAAATTTATAACAAAAAAATAACTATAAAATCATTTTGCTATTGTTAAAACTTATCAAATCATATTTCTGGGTTGTACTGTATTTATAATAGTATTTAGCATAAAGATTTTTATCAAAAACATGGTTATTTTTGTTATATGTGATACAAAGCAGAAAAACCTACCTTTTTGTCAAGGTGTGTTTTGCGTTTTTAACTAGAAATTACTACGTACTTTTTTCATACAGCACACTCTGTATTTAATAACAAAATTGATACTATACCTACTTCTCTATACCTAAATTATACAGTTTTTAAGTTATTTAAAAAATAATTAAAAAATTTCGAGTCTTTAGTTTAAAGTGACTTAATATCACCGTTATAGATAGTAACTATGTAATATTGTTAAGTGAAAACTTTTCTGTTTAGTCACAGAAGTGACTAAACATCACATAGTACTATATATAGTAAAAACTTTAACTTTTTTTTTTTGACTTCAATATTTTATCTTATGGAAAGTAACTATTTTTTTTAGTTAAGAGTACCTACTACTAATCAAACTTTAATTTTTTTTATAATTTAATTAAGGCTATAAATGGAAAACGTAGCTAAATATTAATTAAAATTAGTACTAGTTGTGGTACATACTTTAAACACGTTTATTTTTAGTCACACATAAACAATTACATGCTGCAAAAGTGACTAAATATTATTTAATTATGTATTACTATAAACGTATTTTTTTTAAATTTAATAGTTTTGTCATAGTTTAAGTAAAATTCTAACCTAAAAAAGTGACTAACTACTAATCTTTTTAACTATATTTTTGTCATAGGCTAAGTTAATATACCGACTATTGCAGAAGTGACTATTTCAATAAAAATAATAAATAATACTACTATTATATGAACATAAAATATGTTTGTTTTTACTTATATTTAAAATTAATATGTTGCAAAAATGACTAAATACTAATCGATGTTACTAGAATATTAGCAGATAACACTTTATGTTTGAATATTGTTACATTTTTGTTATATTTAAGTTGATTAACTGCAAAAGTAACTAAATATTAATCAATAATGCTATTAACTGAAGATTCATATATTAAAACTTTTTGTTTTTAAAGTTTAAGTTTGTATACCTAGTTACTGCAAAAGAGACTAAATATTACAATCTATCACTACTAACTGTTTAACTCATATATTTTAACTTTTGTGTCGTTTTAAGTTGATTTGCTGACTAAATGACTAAATACCAATCAATATTACTAGCCCAACAATGATAATATTTATAATGTCAATTATATTAATTTTATATAACACTAATATTGATGTTTATAATTTAATCAATTATTTTTAGCTTCAGTTTAAATTTATATGCTGCAGATGTGACGTAAAAGTGACTAAATTCTTATCAATACTATAACCAATCGTAAAATAAAAAGTTTGATATTTTTAGTTTTAGACGTAGTTTAAGCTTATATACTGCAAAATATCTAAATATCTTAACTGTATTTTCATAGTTTAAATTTATATAATTATTTACGCTAAAAGAAAACTAAACATTAGTAAATAACACAACAAACTCTAAATACAAATTTTAAATATTTTTAGTTTTTGATATATTTTAAGTTGTCATGCTACAAAAGCCTTGTAAATATTATCGTACTATTTGTAAATACAATATTTTTGATAATTTTCTTGTATGTGCTACTAAAATGCCTAATATCAATCAATGTTGCTGCTAATGTTGCAATACTATATAATTAAACACAGTTTAATTTTAAGTTTTGCACATATGACTAAATAAATTAGTAATACTACTAATAACTCAAATTTTTTTTTGTAATAATGGTTTTATAAGTGATTAAATATAGTAACAGCTTTTATTGTATAAATTAAAATACCTCCTTTAATTATTTGTACTTTATTCAATATATAAGCCAGTATCATATGCTATAATAGTGACTAAATAACACATAATAGTATTAATTGTAAATACATACATTTTTGCTATTGCTTTTTATAAAGTCAATCACTGATACTAATAATTGTATTACTATTTCTTGTCAGAATATAAGTATACTTTTAACTGCAATTGTGACTAAATACTTAATGATATTACTATTAATTATGAATACACAGTTTTATGTTTATACGCTGTAAAAGCGACAGTTAATGTGAAATTTTTGTAGTAGCTTAGGTGGGTTTATAAGTTGCTAAAGTAACAAAATACCAATCAATATGACTACTAATTGTGTAAGAGTAGTGACTTCAAAAGTCACTAAAAATTGATCACTAATTTTATAGATATATAGTTTGTATATATATTGATATAATAATTGAGAATACTGTAAAGATGTTAATTAATAATTATCACAATACTACTAATTTGGCAGATACAAGTCAATATACATAATATAAAAGTGACTAAAAGTGACTAATACTTTTTCTCACAGTTTGTGTACGTTAATGTGTTAAAAAAGTAACTAAATATCAATTGATAATTGTGTGACAAGGACTTTAAATATTTCGACTTTTGTGATATTTGAAGATGTTGCAAAAGTGACTAAATATTGATAATTAGTAGATAACAAAACAAATATTTTATTAAATTGCTGTTTGCAAACTTATAATTAATGTAATTATTGTTTGTTTTTGTATTTTTGGTGATTATAAAATTTTTAAAAAAGGTCTAATAGTAGTAGTACATACGGTGTAAAAGGTAATTACTTTTAAATTATAAATAATACGAAACGTGATAGAAAAATCTAGGAAGATGATAATAAATGAAAAGGATGATAGGAAATCTTTTTGCATCATCCAATCGCGCAAGCAAATATATCAAAGCACAAAGAGCTTCCTTCATCTATCTTGCTTATAACAAAACAAATCCATTAAAGCTCTCTCACTTTAATCTGGTCGTAAAAAAAGTGTTTAGTGTTTAGCCATAAACTGTATCGGTATCCCCACTATTAAACGATGATCCGGTATACCGGAAAGCATCGCACGACTATCGCTATCCTTTTCTAACTCATTTCATTTCCTAAGCGGTGCACTCTTTCCTAAAGTGCTAAAGCCCCGCCCACGGGCTCCGGATTGATACGCGCAAGTGCAGCGATCCGTTCAGCTTCTGGACCTCCCCTAGCAACCTCAGTATCTCGTGTTGATCTGTTATTTGTCCTGGTCCGATTATTCTTGAGATAAAAGTATTGGTCTCGGAAGCGCAGTGTCTCAACTTTTTCTTAAAAATATATACATTTTTTTATATACAAAAAAAAATTATATATATATAATATATAACAATAAATAAAACAGTGATTGTTCTTACGCGTATAAAACTCTTTTAAATAATGGACTTTTAATAGTTTTTGACAATAAATAACGAGGGGGCTAGCCCCCTAATTCATCAACACGATTTTCGGCGATAGTCATAAGGTAATTTCATTTGTGCATGAGATTATTAATAGAAACAAATTTACTACACCACTGACTTAATTCTTCGCCAAAATTCAACAAAAAATCATTAAAATAAGTGATTTAACCTTAAAACAATTGAAAACTGATTTGTAAACAAGAATTTATTTTTTATTGTAAAGCTACTTTATTTTTACAAAATATTTAAACTGGATGTACAAGATTTAATTTTTGTTTCTAAGCCGCAGGTAAAAATACTAGACTTTACAATACATTTTTATTCTATTACTTAATATAGTAGAATAATTAGAAAAAAAAGTTTGTAAATATTTACAGAAATGTTTACAATTTTAATCAATTTATTCAAAAGTATTCATTATTTTTTGAATATCTTACACTATTTTTAGACGGTAGGGTATACTAGAATTTTACAATAAATCATAACATTTTAATGAAAGATTTATAATTTCTTTGCTAAATAGTATAGTTACAAAAAGAATTGTAAGTAAATACAATAATAAAATTGCAAAAAAAATTACACTAATAAAATTATTCTAATAGAATTTTTAACAAATTTTTTAGTGAAAATTTTTACCTCATTTGTGAATTGTAGGCTAGAATACTAATTTATTGTAAGTGTTTACAAAAAAATTTACAATTTTAATTATCTCTCCAAAGACTCATTTTATAGTTATAAATTTTAAATTAGTTGTGGGAATTCTACATCACATGCCGTAGGTAAAAAAACCAGAAGATAATAAGTTCTGGGAAAAATACTAGTAATTTAGTGTTTATTAATGAACAGCATGATTACACGATAAAAATTGTAAGTTTTAACAAAAAAGTTTTTGTAAACTTTTTATATTAAATATTGTTTAAGAGCTATAATATCTGGTAATACTATGTTATATATTATTTCTAGTATATTTCAATTATTATATGCTTTATTTAATTATCTACAAGCTTATTTTTTAATTATTACTTTTAGTAGTTTATGTAACTATTTACAATTTAAATTACATCTAATTACAATATATAATTTCTAAAAATACTATAATTATAGTACTAGTTTTGTTAATTTGCTGAAGCAATTAATAATTGGTATTTACTGTATTTTGTAGCAGATCAACATAACTTATGTTAAAACGTATAAATATTTTAAATGTTTAATGCTACTAGTATTATTTATACATATTAGTACTATTAGTATTACTTGCAGCAGAAAATGTGTAATAACCTACTATAAATTTATTGTTTTGTAGTAGGTACTATCAAGCAATAACTGATAAAACATTTTATAAACTGGCTTTTTTATACACCTATAAAAGTCAGAACAAATTTTTGACAACACTTTAAAATTAAAAATTATTATTTGTAAAAATACTAGTTCAATACACAAATATTAAAGTACTATTTCTAAAAAATAGCGTTTTTTAATGGGATAGGTACGGCTGATTTCAAAAAAAACTGATACGACTCTTAAAGCACGTTTTTTAAATATTTGAGCAGTGTATTCTAGGGCACCAGTCGCCGTCACTGTCAAATTAAAAAACTTGTCAGAATTGTCGATTAGAAACAAATAACCGCGCAAAAATAATAATCTTTAAATGGCTCCGCACACGAACAAAGAGCTAAAAGCAAGAATTGTATCAGTTTTTTTTGAAATCAGCCGTACGTTGTGTAGAAGCTACGTACTATTATATAAAAGTGTGTATAAATAAAAGATTCTTGTAATACTATCAATAATTAAAAGTAAAATAAAGTACTATAATATACGTACAAAACATTTTCAACAATTTTACAGTAAAATTACAAAACTATATAACAATATTTCAATTATTATATGTTTTATTTAGTTATCTACAAGCTTATTTTTCAATTATTACTTTATATTTAGCACCGTCTTTAACTATTTACAATTTAAATTACATCTGATAACAACAGATGTAATTTGTAAAATTTACAAATTTGTAAAAACACTATAATTATAGAACTAGTTTTGTTAATTTACTAAAGCAATTAATAATTGGTATTTACTGTATTTTGTAGCAGATCAACCTAACTTATGTTAAAAAGTATAAATATTTAAAATGTATAATGCTACTAGTATTATACATATGAGTACTATTAGTATTACTTGCAGCAAAAAATATGTAATAAGGTACTATAAATGTCTAGTCACCTATAAGAGTCAAAACAGATTTTTTACCATATTTTAAAATTATAAATTATTATTTGTAAAATCACTAGTTTAATACTCTAATATTAAAGTACTATTTCTAAAAAATGGCGTTTTTTAATGGGATAGGTACGTTGTGTAGAAGCTACGTACTATTAATATTAAAGTGTATCAGATCAACTTAACCTATGTTAAAAGGTATAAATATTTAAAATGTATATTACAACTACATAGTAGTATTATTTTCAGCAGAAAGTATGTGATACTTTATGATACTGTAATGTATAAAACAACGTACTATAAATGTCTAGTCTCGTATTACTATTAAGCAACAACTGAATAAACATTTTATAAACTAGCAGTACTATATTGTACACCTCTTATAAAAGTCATAACAAATTTTTAACAAAATTTAGAAATATAAATTATTATTTGTATTATTACTAGTTTAATATACTAATATTAAAGTACTAGTTTAATAAAATGGCGTTTTTTAATGGGATAGGTATGTTGTGTAGAAGCAACGTACTATAAATATGAAAGTGTGTTTAACAAAAGATTCTTGTAATACTATCAATAATGGCCGTTTTGTAAAATAGAGTACTATAATGTGCCTACAAGACATTTTCCAACATTTTACAGTACTACTTTTGCAAAATTACAAAACATAACTATAATATCCTTAACCTTACTTGAAACACTTAAATTATATTTTATCTAATTAATATTTACCTTTAACACTGGAATTAAATATTCTAGGCAAATTTACTCAAACTACTATAAATGTCTAGCGTATTTAATGTAGTACTATAAAACAATAGCAAGAATAATGTTTTTGTAAAATAACAGTACTAAATCGTACTTCTCACTCAACGACTATATATATATATATTTAAAATCTTTGTAACACAATAGTAGACTGCACCTACTATCATGGAGAATTTTAAGTAGAATTAATAAAATTACTATTTAAAAACATTTATTTTATAGTACTAGTTATCTAAGATTGTAGTAGGTAACTACAACATTATTAAGCTTACTATTTGCAATATTATATCATAAGTAGTTTTATAAAATAAAGTATCAAAAATCAAACATTTTTAAAATACTATAGAAAAAATTAATTAAATTGAGATTTTAAAACATAACTTTTATAGTTAATGATTAATATAATAAATACACTAATTTTAGAATACTAGTTTTGTAACTGAAATAGTACTAAACTTGCAATGGGATGGGTATGTCTTGTAGCTAAATTTACTGAAGCAATCTAATTAGTAGAAATTGTTTGTTATACTTTCAAATAATTGCGGTTATGTGAATAATTGACGAAATATTATCTTGTAAAACTAGTTTTACAGTACTAGTTTTGTAAAATTACAAAACGTAACTGTAATATTAGTAATCCACTAAAGATACTAATACGCTTATATTATTACTAAATATTATAGTATGTTAAAATTTTCAATACTTATCTGTATTATTACTAAATGTAAGATAAGTGTACATAAATTTACTAAAGCCACGTATGTACTATAAATATAAAACTCTTTCTAGTCATAGTTTTTGTAGTAATATAAAGTAAATGGCTGAAAAACTATTTTGTGAAATAAGATACTATGAAACTATAATAAGAACTTAAAACAAAAAATTTTATAATTAATAAAGTTACTGATTTTATAATACTAGTTTTACAAAGCTAGCAAGTGCAATATTAAGTTTTAAAGTAGTAAGTTAAATATTTACTAAATAGACAAGTGCTTTTAGCAAAAGGTTTTGATAGTACTATCAAATAATTAATCTTGAGTAAAATGAGGTACTTAATAAACATTAAAATTTTTTTTTACAGTACTAGTATTGTAAAATTATATTGTTACTAATTACTAAAATATTACTAAATTTACAATACCTATCTGTAATATTAGTAAATGTATAATTTGTAGAATTATAGATTACTACACTAATTTAAGTACTTAAGTTTTTAAGTTAACTAAATAAGTACTATAAATGTCTAGTGTTCTAGCACAGTTTCTGTAGTATTTAAAACAATAGCTAACAAACAAAAAAGCATTTTTTGCAATTTATTTTTTATTTTTCCAATGTTATTTTCTAACCTGCTCTATTAAACTAAGCTTTTTACCGTTTTTTTCATTTTTGACATTTTTGATGATTGATGCATTACCTGTCTTTTGTTTTTTGAATTTTTTTTCTCGTTTATTTTTTTATTTTTTTGGTAAAAATTTTTACTGTCTAACCGTTTTTTTTTTTTCTTTTTGAATATTTTATTAGTTGTTTTAAGTTTTTTAGTAAACTTTTGGGTTTTATTTTCCACCTCTCAACAATTTTTAAATAACGTTCTAATATCTCAGATTTTGTAGTAAAATAACTAAAAATCTTTTGGATATATATTGTTTTCTGCTGAAAATTTTTTGGTAAAGTCACAAAGAACGTTGTTATTACAATAGTTTACTAATTTAAAACACTTATTTCATAGTACTGTTTATCTAAATTACAATACGTAGCTGCAACGTTTTTAGTAGTTTTTGTTGAAGTACTATAAAGCAATATTTAGAAATAAGTTTTGTAAACTGACAGTACCATATACTTATTTTCACATTTTTTGTAAGATTTTACCAGATCTTTTTAACAGTGTTTATTTAAAGATTCGAAGTTATGATTAATTAAATTACTAATCTAAAACACTTATTTTATAGTACTGATTATCTAAAATTGCAACACGTAGATGCAACAACGTTTTAGTAATTTTGGTTAAAGTACTATAAAGCAATATTTAGAAATAAGTTTTGTAAAATGACAGTACTAGAACTATATACTTATTTTCACATTTTTGTTAAAAATAGGATTAATTAAATTACTAATCTAAAACACTTATTTTATAGTATTAACAATCTAACATTACAATACGTAGATGAAACGTTTTAAATAAATTTTTTTGAAGTACTATCAAGCAATATTTAGGAAAAAGTTTTGTAAAATGACAGAACTATATACTTAAGTTAACTAAATAAGTACTATAAATGTCTAGTGTTTCTAGCACAGTTTCTGTAGTATTAAAAAACAATAACTAAGAAACAAAAAAGCATTTTTTGCAGTTTATTTTTTATTTTTCCAATATTATTGTCTAATACTACTTACTACACTGCTTTTCACCTAACCTTCAAATCTGATCTATTAAACTATGTTTTTTACCGTTTTTTTTTTTATTTTTGACTTTTTCTATGCTTGATGTATTACCTGTCTTTTGTTTTTGGAATTTTTTTCTCGTTTATTCTATTGGTAAAAATTTTAACTGTATAACCGTTTTTTTTCTCTTTTTGAATATTTTATTAGTTGTTTTAAAGTTTTTCAGTAAACTTTTGTGTTTTATTTTCCACCTCTCAACAATTTTTAATTAACGTTCTAATATCTCAGATTTTGTAGTAAAATAACTAAAAACCGTTGGATATATTTTTTTTTTTCTGCTAAAAAAGTCAAAAATAACGTTGTTCTTACAATAGTTTACAATAAACATTAAAAATTGTTAGAAATTTGAGAAAACCATTACGAATTTATAACATTAGAATAGGTGATTATTAGAACCTGGAACTGCAGTTCTGTGAGTAATCACATATTTCAACAATGGCTTTTATAATCTTTTTACTATTTTTCTTGTTAATGTTTAGAATTGTATATCATTATAAAAATGTAAAAAGTTTCTTGTACCTACTGTATCACCCAGTGATCCTAAATTTTTTTTATATCTCAATATAATATGACTCGTATAAAAATCATAGGGGTATGACGCAGTTGAAGCAATATGTCATTATTAAATCATCATAATATAAATATTTGATACTAATTTAAATGTTATTTCCATCAATTAGGCAGTAGTTAATTTAATAATAGAAGAAGATACGACGACGACGACGACAATGCCTAATAATAATTCCAGCGAATATAAAAAGCTAAATGAATACATAAAATGTGACTAATTGAGTTAATTTAACTCATTAAGAAACGCGTTACATTTCATTAACTGACATCAAATAATAAGTGCAGATGTTTTTGAGTGGTCACTTATTTTATGATAATTCTGTTATAGGATCTTGTAAAAGAGTTAACAAGAGAATGATCTATCATCTGTCCAATAAACTAATATAAAGAGTTAATTGTTTTTATTAGTAACTCAATGATTTTATTAAACATTTTGATTTAAGCTGCAAAATACCAGATCAGATTTGTTGTCAATAAATAAGAGCAAAACTTCTAAAATGATGCTTTTCAATTGAATTTGCACTTGTGGACTTAATTTACACCAGGCAGGATGTACTTTATTAGTGGTATGTTACATTCACAAACCTAATTGTTATAATAGGGTTAATAAACTAACACTGCAAAACGGTTATTTGAGCAGTAAAAGCGAACACTTTCTGCTTAACAAGATTGTCGATTATAAATAGTATCAACATTTCTTATACAAGGGCTTTCAGAAACAACCAACCAACAAAAGGAAAAAACTTGCACCGATCACGTTGAGACCACTTTAAATAGAAAAGGAATTATTGCCTACTTTAAATTAGCATATTGAATCAAAATAATTAATAATTTTTTTTCTATTAAGTGTTGCATTAATATTTTAAAAAGTTTAGATTTAAATGTACAAAAGCATGTCATATTGTTCGAATGTTTTTGAATGATAAATTTCAACATTTGAGTTTGAAGTCTAACAGTTTTTATATTATTATATCATCACTTGTCTATTAAACTAATTATATTTACTTTATAGACACTTAAAAATATAATAATAATAATAATATAACAAATAATAACATTATGAGTAAATTTTTTATTAGGTATTCATATTCAAGTGCTTCATATTCTACATTAAAAATATTAGAATTTAACAATAACTTGTCACAGATTTATAGAGATTTGTATAGAGATAGTATGATTACAAAAATAATTGTAAATAAATACAAGCAATTTTACAAAAATTATAAATTAGAATTCATATACAATTGAAAAAATATTTTTATATTTTTACAAATCTTAATTCCAGTGCTTTTAAACCGTAGGTAAAAAACTAGAACAATTTTACAAAAAATTATAAAAAAATATTTAGTGTTTAATATCAAATAGTATGATTACAATTATTGTAAGTTTCAACAGAAGTAATAATTTATTTTCAATTGTCTTTATAAAATACTTTTTTTATTATTTTAGCTTTTAATATAGCAATAGCAATAATGTCTGGTAGTACAAAATATATTATTCTATTTCTAGTACGATAAAAAATTCTTGCATAAATACTTATTTATTTTTGGTTAATACCTACCTAAACTACAAAGTTACTACTATACTTTAGTACTCACTTTAAATTACAATTTAAATAACATTTTATCAATTTATGTAAATTGAAAAAATACTATTTATAGTAGTAGTTTCATTATTTTAATAAAGCTAGAATTGATGTTTAATTGAAACTAGTAGTATTATTTGCAATGTAAAGGTGTGCTATAAATGTGTGATAATTTTAATAAAAATATCTGGTAGTACTATTAAACAATAACTATATAAAAAAATGTTTTTTTAAAATTAGGGTTCTTATCTTTACATCTTTTTCCTACTAGAAGAACGACTAGGCTTGTAATGAAACAAGTATGATTCCTGATCAAATTTAAGCAACCTACTATAAATATAAACACGTGTTTAATAAAAGCTTATTGAAGCACTATAAAAAAATTGCTGTTGTCTAAAATGAAGTACTATATTCTTACAATTTTTTTTCTCGTAAAGCTAGTTTTACGGTACTAGTTTTGTGAGATTATAAATAATTGTAACTGTAATGTTTCTGAGCTTACTTAGAGGTCTTAAATTATATTATTACTAATAGTATGTACTATTGCTAATATTTAGCACTATTACAATACTAGTATTAGTACTAAATATTGTCGGCACATTAACTCAAACAATTATTATTAATATTTTATATTTTACTAAACTTTCATACAAGTACTATAAAGCATTATTTAGGAAAAAGTTTTGTAAAATGACAGTACTATAATACTTATTTTCACATTTTTTGTAAAACCTATACTAGATATTTTTAACAGTGTTTATATAAAGTTTCAAAGTTATGATTAATTATATTACTAATCTAAAACACTTATTTTATCGTACTAATTACTTAAAATTACAATACGTAGCTGAAACGTATTTAGTAATTTTTGTTGAAGTACTATAAAGCAATATTTAGAAATAAGTTTTGTAAATGACAGTACTATTATACTTATTTTTACATTTTTGTAAACCTATACTAGATATTTTTAACAGTGTTTATATAAAGTTTCAAAGTTATGATTAATTATATTACTAATCTAAAACACTTATTTTATAGTACTAATTACTTAAAATTACAATACGTAGCTGCAACGTTTTTAGTAATTTTTGTTGAAGTACTATACTGCAATGTTTAGAAATAAGTTTTGTAAAATGACAGTACTATTATACTTATTTTTACATTTTTTGTAAATCTATACTAGATATTCTTAACAGTGTTTATATAAAGTTTCAAAGTTATAATTAATTATATTACTAATCTAAAACACTTATTTTATAGTACTAATTACTTAAAATTACAATACGTAGATGTAACGTTTTTAATAATTTTTTTTGAAGTACTATAAAGCCATATTTAAGAAAAAGTTTTGTAAAATGACAGTACTATTATACTTATTTTCACATTTTTTGTAAAACTATACTAGATATTTTTAAACGTGTTTATGTAGAAATTTAAAATAATGATAAGGAAAATTACTTATCTAAATTACTTATTTTGTAGTACTGATTCTCTAAAATTGCAATACGTAGATGCAACGTTTTTCGTAAATTTTATTAAGGTACTATAAAGCAATATTTAGGAAACAGTTTTGTAAAATAACGGTACCATATACTTATTTTTACATTTTTTGTAAAACTGTACCAGATCTTTTTAACAGTATAGAAATTTAAAACAATGATTAATTAAATTACTAATTTAAAACATTTATTTTATAGTACTGATTATATAAAATAACAATACGTAGCTGGAATGTTTTTAGTAATTTTTGTTGAAGTACTATAAAGCAATATTTAGAAATAAGTTTTGTGAAATGACAGTACTATTATACTTATTTTCACATTTTTTGAAAAACTATACTAGATATTTTTAACAGTATTTATATAGAAATTTAAAAATATGATTATTTAAATTACTAATCTAAAACACTTATTTTATAGTACTGATTATCTAAAACTACAATACGTAGATGTAACGTTTTTAGTAATTTTTTTTGAAGTACTATAAAGCAATATTTAGAAATAAGTTTTGTGAAATGACAGTACTATTATACTTATTTTCACATTTTTTGAAAAACTATACTAGATATTTTTAACAGTATTTATATAGAAATTTAAAAATATGATTATTTAAATTACTAATCTAAAACACTTATTTTATAGTACTGATTATCTAAAACTACAATACGTAGATGTAACGTTTTTAGTAATTTTTTTTGAAGTACTATAAAGCAATATTTAGAAATAAATTTTGTAAAATGACAGTACTATTTACTTGTTTTCACATTACTTGTAAAACTATACTAGATATTTTTAACAGTGTTTATATAAAAACTTAAAAATATGATTAATTGAATTACTAATCTAAAACAATTATTTCATAGTACTAATTATCTAAAATTGCAATACGTAGATGCAACGCTTTTAGTAGTTTTTTTTGTAGTACTACATAGCAATATTTAGAAATAAGTTTTGTAAAATGACAGTACTATATACTTATTTTCACATTTTTGTAAAACTATACTAGATACTTTTAACAGTGTTTATATAGATATTTTAAATTACAATTAATTAAATTACTAATCTAAAACACTTATTTTATAGTACTAATTATCTAAAATTACAATACGTACCTGCAACGTTAAGTGTTATTTTGCCGTACTGTAAAGCAATATTGAGGAATAAGTTTTTTTTGTAAAACTATACTAAATCAAATTACTAATCTAAAACACTTATTTTATAGTACTGATTATCTAAAATTGCAATACGTAGTTGCAACGTTTTTAGTAATTTTTGATGAAGTACTCTAAAACAATATTTAGAAATAAGTTTTGTAAAATAACAGTACTAGATATGTACTTATTTTCAAATTTTTTGTAAAACTATACCAAATATTTTTAACAGTGTTTATATAAAGATTCAAACTTATTATTAATTAAATTACTAATCTAAAACAATTATTTTATAGTACTAATTATCTAAAATCACAATACGTAGCTGCAACGTTTTTAGTAATTTTTGTTGAAGTACTATAAAGCAATATTTAGAAATTTTGTAAAATGACAGTACTATAAACTTATTTTCACATTTTTTGTATATCCTAGAATTTTTTAACAGCGTTTATATAGTAATTATAAAGTATGATTAATTAAATTACTAATTCAAAACACATATTTTATAGTACTAGTGGTCTAAAATTACAATTTTAGACGTATAATATTACAACGTCTACTATTTTTAATATTATTGAATGTGATATTTAATGTAGGTAAATTGACCATCGTAGGTACTATAAATTCAAGTTTTTTTTTACAATAGTAGTACTATAAAACTGCTATAAAAATTAGTATATTAGAAACCTAATGTATAACTTTCAAAACTACTGATTAAACACTTTCATTTTACAGTACCAGTTTTGTAAAATTACAAAACTAAGTACTATAAATGTCTAGTAGTTTGAGTCAATATTTTTTGTAGTACTATCAAGCAATAGCTGATTAAACGTTGTGTAGAATGCCGGTACTGTACATAGGAAAAGAGTTGTATTCCTAAGATTGATCACGTTGATACCAAAATTCTTTGCTCAAAATTACAATTTTAGAAAAACCACATTGGCTACTTTAACACCAATTTTAAACCAAAAAGCTTGTGACATATTGTTTAAATGTTTTTGAATGATAAATCTTATCATTTGGGTTTCAAGCTAACATTCTGTTCTACTTTTTTAATTTTATATTATTAAAAATATTATCTTATTAGATATTTGTCACAAGTCTTAACATTTTTACATCTGAGAGACATAAATAATAATAATAATAATAATAAAAATATAAAATAGTAACAGTATTCAAATTTGAACATCATTCACTAAATTTAATAATTTCACCTAAAATCTTTAATTAAACGTTTTTTTAATTTTATGAGAACGGAAGAAGGGGAGGTATTTTGAATATATCAGTATTGTTAGAAAAACAAATATAAAGAATTAAACATAATAACAAAAATAGTAATAATAAAGTAAAAGAATGTCATACATGACAAATTTTTGTCAAGTTATAGCATCAAAAGTGAGTCTTTCATCCCTCTCACCCTATTGCTCCAGAATCGCCATTAAAATTGTAGATTTTGTCATTGTGATTAGCGTGAGCTTATTACATATACGAATATATAGTCCCAACTACCGGTGCTGCTAGTAAGTTGATCGTGGGGGCTTCGTCGTAATTCTATTAGACTAGATATCCCTTACAGTGAGGGCCCCCTTCGTCAACAAATTAGTTCTTAATCATACGTATGGAATGCAATTTAGTGGTGTACAGCTAGTAGTACAAAGTTGCCTCCAAAAGGGCGGCATAATATGCTAATCAGGCCTAATTTTGGGAACGCATATTACCTACAGACAATTGATATTAATGACAACATCTCGGGATAAACATCGCCACCACCTGATACCTTCTTCATAATATCTGCGTTAATTTTGTTAACGTAAAGTCGTATTACGTAAATTTATTGAAATTTCTTCATTTGTTAAGTAGATGGGGCTATTTTATTATTTATGCCACGGCAGCGGAATGAGCGACATTAATTAATTACAAACAGCGACAGAGAGAAGACAATTACAATAAAACAGAAAACAAGTCTGTTTCTCTAATATTATACACTCTAAGATACGTGTATTATAGAAAAAAAAAATTGGTTTCATGTTGATTGGAGATATTGCCAATATTGTCATCAATATCGATGGAGATTACATTGTAAAATAATTCAAAAAGCAAAGTAACGCCAAAGTTGGCAAATACAATTATTGACAGACACTGTTACCAACTTTAAACAGCGCGCCAAATTTAAATTATCTGTTGATGACTTTTACTAGTATAATTAATAGTCTTATTAGTTGTATTATGTTAGTAATTTTTTTTTGTTTTCAGATTGCGGGTGGGGGCGGTAGAGGTATGTTCTGCTACCACTGCCCGCCCGCCCTTCATCCTGGCGCCCCCCAGGCCCGACTACCCACTCTCGAGTATCCATTCACTCCATCTCACCCCTGTGAGTAGGCCTTAAAACTTAATCTATACAAGATTAATGCATAATCACAGGTTGTCAAAAATATTTCTTTTACGAGGTCAAAACTAATGCGATAACTAAATCCACCCTTAATGCGACATGCGGTGCTGAAATTCGTTACTAAGGGTCTTTACTCTTGAGACCGGCTTGCCAATCGAAAGCTGCCCGTTTCTAATATTATTCTATTATCGCAAATTCGATTTTTTTCTTGAATTATTGTCTTTAACAGCAATTATTATACGGCTTAAAATTCAATGCGGTGAAAAAAATTAAGCTTAAATAGAAACAAAATGGTTTAATAATTAAAAAAAAAACTTTAATAATTACGGCAAAACTCGATAAGCAAAATGTAGCGTCGTACTAAATATATTAGATCAGATTCTGCAAAGTATTTTATTGACCTCGTCAATTGTAAACCGTATATTTACGTCTTGTCAATCGCTATGGTATCTAAATGTTTCCACATGCTGTCACTTTGACTCACTGGCGTGTTGAAAATTATTTGCTTTTAGAGACCTCTAAAAAAGTGATGTTTAGTTATAAATATAGTTTGTTTATTCCAGGACAATTTACCGCACTTAATAAGACCTATAGGTATCGAAAATAAAGACAATTTAATATTTTTGGTGCAGCTTTTAAGGCGCCATGTTGTAGTGTAGTGCTTAGCTAACCATTGATTGAGCTCTGAACCACAAACTAATTCCACTTGGGCCGTCAACCTCAAGTCAATTCAAATTTTGAAATTTTTAAAACAGACAAAATTGAGTCTTTTGTTAAAAAGTTGATTACATTATTCGTGCGTTAGTCATTTTACAGCCCGCAGTTTAATTAGAGCACTCCGCAAAGCGTCGCACTCATAACGTGAATAACTATTAACGTTTTTATATATTTTCTAGTTTATGTATTATTTTCCATTTTTTATTTTTTAATTGACAATTCCACATTTTTTCTTTAGACCTTATTTTTTTTCTCATAGTGTTTTTATGTTTGTATTTTTATATTAGCGCACGGAAAGATGAATATAAAAAAACTCAAAATTTTAATCAATTTAACTCAAAAGTTTTTGTTTAACGGTTTTGAAAAAATAGAATTCTTGTAGCATTTTGTCAGTTTTTTTTAACAATTTTGAGCAAACCAAATTTTTGTAGTATTTTGCAACTTTTTTCTAAAATTTTAAAAATGCAAAATTTTTGTAGCGGTTTTTACTTTTTTACAAATTTGAAATGACAAAAGTTTTGTAGGTAGTCTGTCTATTGACTCTTTTTTTTTTTAATTTTTAACGAGACTATAATAAGTGTTTTGACTTTTTTTTTTAAGTTTTTGTAGTATTTATTTGGATAAAAAAAATTCTTGTAGTATTTTGATAGTTTTGTTATGGCAATATTTTTGGTGTTTTATAATTTTGCAGGACAGTATTTTTATACTTTCTTTATAAAAATTTATTTATTTATTTTTTATAATAGTTTTGTGACACTACAAATTATAGTATTTTGACACTTTTTTCCCGTTTCAATAAATTTTTTTTTTAGTGTTTTAGCATAGTTTGACGAAGTATAGTTCTTGCAAAATTTTTACTATTTATGCTCTTCTCGTAGTAAATTACTTGTTTTACAGTGTTACTGTAAAACAAAAATGTTAATAAACAACATTTTTTTAGTATTTTGCAGCTTTAGTTGCAGTTTTAAATAAAAAAAAACACTTTTTGTAATATACTACAAAAAACAGTATAAAAGAAGATTCGAGTTTTTGGTTTTTGATTTTGGTTCTCTTTATTTCTTTACTGTTTTAAAAAACAAATACTTTGCAATGTTGTCACTTATTTGACAATGTTGATAAAAAATGCCATGTTTTGATAAACAATTTTAGTGTTTTAACACTTTTTCCTAGTTATGAGAAAGCAAAAATATTTTTTTAAATTTTGACACATTTTTTGCGATTTTATGAAACAGAATTGTAGTTTTTGACACCGTTTGTTAAGTAGTTTTGACACAAGACTCTTATATTATTTTGTCACTTTATCGGCTGACACTTTTGTTCTACAACAGTTTTGACAAGTCAAGATTTTGTATAGTTCTAAAGAGACAAAACTTTTGTATTAAATATTTTTTTGCATATTTTGATTAAAAAAAAACAAAATTTTTGCAATATATTATTATTAATATTTTACAATTTTGATAAAACAAGCTTTTTGTAGTATTTTTAGACTCAGTTATCTTCTCAAACAGTTTTAATAAGACAATATTTTTGAGAATTTTAAAACTTTTGTTTTATAGTTTTTGACAAATCAAAATATGTAATATTTTGCTATTTTTTTACAGTTTGGCTAAAGCAAAATTTATCTATAAATTGTGCCATTTTTAAAAATTTTGACACAGCAAGATTTTGGCACTATTTTGTCACAATTGTCTTTATAGAAAAAAAAATTATTTTAAAATAGCAAAATTTTTATACAGCTTAAATTTTTTTTTTCAGTTATGACAAACCAAATTTTGTTAGTACTTTGACACTTTTTTTACGGTTTTATAAAACAGTATTGTAGTTTTTTGACATTTTTGTTTTGTGGTTTGACAAAACAAGATTCTTGTAGTATTTTGACACTTTTCTACATTGCTGACAAAGCAAAAATTTTTAGCCAGATTTGATTTAATAATATTCTTTTAGCATTTTGACACTTCTGTATTAAAATGTTGACAAAACAAAATTTTTGTAATATAACTGTCTTTTTACAGTTTTGAGAATCCAAAATTATTTTAAAATTTTGCCACGTTTATAAGAGTTTTAAAAAACAAAAGCTGTTGCAGTATTTTGCTAGATTCTTAATCTTTTAAACTTTTAATTCTTGTAATTTTTTAAACTATTGTTAAAAAACCAATTTCACTTTTGTTATATAGTTTTGACAATTCAAAATATGTAATATTTTGCTATTTTTTTACAGTTTTGCTAAAGCAAATCTTATCTAAAAATTGTGCCATTTTTTTAAATTTTGACACAGCAAGATTTTGGCACTATTTTGTCACAATTGTCTTTATAGAAAAAAAATTCTTTTAAAAAAGCAAAATTTTTGTACTGCTTAAAAATTTTTTTTACAGTTATGACAAATCAAATTTTTTTAGTACTTTGGCACTTTTTTTACGGTTTTATAAAAAAGTATCGTAGTTTTTTGACACTTTTGTTTTGTAGTTTGACAAGACAAGATTCTTGTAGTATTTTGTCACTTTTCTACATTGCTGACAAAGCAAACATTTTTAGTCAGTTTTGATTAAACAATATTCTTTTAGCTTTTGACACTTTTGTATTAGAATGTGGACAAAACAAAATTCTTGTAATATAACTGTTTTTTTACAGTTTTGAGAAGGCAAAACTATTTTAATATTTTGCCACGTTTATGAGCGTTTCAATAAACAAAAAGTTTTGCAGTATTTTGCTACATTTTAAATATTTTAAACTTTTAATTTTTGTAATTTTTTAAACTATTGTTAAAAAACCAATTTCACTTTTGTTATATAGTTTTGACAAATCAAAATATGTAATACTTTGCTATTTTTTTACAGTTTTGCTAAAGCAAAATTTATCTAGAAATTTTGCCATTTTTCAAAATTTTGACACAGCACGATTTTTGCACTGTTTTGTCACAATTGCCTTTATCGAAAAAAAAATTTTTTTAAAATAGCAAAATTTTTATACAGCTTAAATTTTTTTTTTCAGTTATGACAAACCAAATTTTGTTAGTACTTTGACACTTTTTTTACGGTTTTATAAAACAGTATTGTAGTTTTTTGACACTTTTGTTTTGTAGTTTGACAAAACAAGATTTTTGTAGTATTTTGACACTTTTCTACATTGCTGACAAAGCAAAAATTTTTCGCCAGTTTTGATTTAACAATATTCTTTTAGTATTTTGACACTTTGTATTAGAATGTTGACAAAACAAAATTCTTGTAATACAACTGTTTTTTTGCAGTTTTGAGAATCCAAAATTATTTTAATATTTTGCCACGTTTATAAGAGTTTTAAAAAACAAAAAGTTTTGCAGTATTTTGCTACATTTTTAATCTTTTAAACTTTTAATTCTTGTAATTTTTTAAACTATGGTTCAAAAACCAATTTTACTTTTGTTATATAGTTTTGACAATTCAAAATATGTAATACTAGCTGGCCCGGCGAACTTTGTTCCGCCTAAACATAGATATTATTTTTAAAATAAGCAAACCAAAATCTTTGAAAATTATATATTGATACATGTCATTTTTTGTCTCTATCCCTCCCCTTTTCATCCCTTTGTTAATAAAAAGTAGCTGTTTATAATTATTTAGTTTTATTAATTTTTTCTAATTAATAATTAAAAATTATTAAATATTTAATAATTAAATATTAAAATAATTATTAATATTTAATTAAAAATTTTATTAATATCTTTAAATATTTATTAATATTAATAAACTCGCTGCTTGATTCAAATCAGCACTTGATAAATATCTTGTTCTGCGTCGCAAATTATCTATTTGTTACCCTCTTGTTGTTCGCTCGACGATTCTGCATTGCCAACCGAGCTGTTTCACGGGCTGCTTCACTTTGCTCTCGTGATTGAGAAGCACGAAGTCGAGCCATACTATCGCGGCGCTGTTCACGTGCAATTTCTTGTTCTTCTTCAGTCTTTTCATTTGCAGTATTTTGTATTCTTCTTGCATCACGGCTTTGTCGGGAAAGATTCGATCGTCTTGGTCGCGGCATTATTAATTGAACTTCACTTCACCAAAATACTAAAATTTTCAACCATACCGAGTTTTATAGTTCACTTCACTTTTTACGAATGGGCAACGGCACTATCATTACATTATAATTGTTAATTATTTATTTAATAGAAATAGTTTTATTATTGATTTCTTACAAATATCAAATTGTCATCCATACGTCATTACATATCTGTCATTATACGTCAATTACATAGCTGTCATTTGCGTTTTGTTATTCCACGTTTTATAGTGACTGACGTTTCATGTCAAGTCACACGGGAATCCTGTCGAACGGGATGAAAAGTATCCTATGTCCGTCTCCTGGCTCTAAGCTACCACCTCACCAATTTTCAACCATATCGGTAAAGCCGTTCTTGAGTTATAAGTGGAGTAACTAACAGACTTTCTTTTATATATATAAATTTTGCTATTTTTTTACAGTTTTGCTAAAGCAAAATTTATCCAGAAATTGTGCCATTTTTCAAAATTTTGACACAGCAAGATTTTTGCACTATTTTGTCACAATTGCCTTTATCGAAAAAAAAAATTTTTTAAAATAGCAAAATTTTTATTTAAATTAAAAATTAAATTTTTTTTTTCAGTTATGACAAATCAAATTATGTTAGTACTTTGACACTTTTTTTACGGTTTTATAAAACAGTATTGTAGTTTTTTGACACTTTTGTTTTGTAGTTGGACAAAACAAGATTCTTGTAGTATTTTGACCCTTTTCTACATTGCTGATAAAGCAAAAATTTTTAGCCAGTTTTGAGTTAAAAATATTCTTTTAGTATTTTAACACTTTTGTATTAGAATGTTGACAAAACAAAATTCTTGTAATATAGCTGTTATAACAGTTTTGAAAAAGCAAAATTATTTAAATATTTTGCCACGTTTATAAGAGTTTTAAAAAAACAAAAACTTTTGCAGTATTTTGCTAGATTTTTAATCTTTTAAACTTTTAATTCTTGTAATTTTTTAAACTATTGTTAAAAAACTAATTTCACTTTTGTTATATAGTTTTGACAAATCAAAATATGTAATATTTTGCTATTTTTTTACAGTTTGGCTAAAGGAAAACTTATCTAAAAATTGTGTCATTTTTTTAAATTTTGACACAGCAATACTTTTGCACTATTTTGTCACAATTGTCTTTATAGAAATTTTTTTTTTTTAATTGTTTATTTGTGCTTTTGACACTTATTAGAGCGTATATTATTTTATATTATATTATATTATTTATTATTATATTATATTATTTTTTATAAAAAAAATTCTTTTAAAATAGCAAAATTTTTGTACTGCTTAAAAATTTTTTTTACAGATATGACAAACCAAATTTTGTCAGTACTTTGGCACTTTTTTTACGGTTTTATAAAACAGTATCTTATTTTTTTGACACTTTTGCTCTGTAGTTTTGACAAGACAAGATTCTTGTAGTATTTTATTTTTCTAAATTGCTGACAAATTAAACCTTTTTAGCCAGTTTTTATTAGACAATATTCTTTTAGCATTTTGACACTTTTGTATTAGAATGTTGACAAAACAAAATTCTTGTAATATAACTGTTTTTTGTATTAATATTTTGCCACGTTTATAAGAGTTTCAAAAAACAAAATGTTTTGCAGTATTTTGCTACATTTTTAATATTTTAAACTTTTAATGTAACTTTTTTAAATAGTGTTAAAAAGCCAATTTTTTTCTGGTACGCAGCAAATTGACACTTTTTACAGTTTCGACAAAACAAGATTTTGAAGTATTTTGTCTTTGTATTTATTTAGTTGTAAAAAAGCAAAGTTTTTGTGGTATTTTGACATGTCGAGGCAAGCTTTTGCTAGTATTTTGCAACTTTCCTTGGCACTTTTGACAAGACAAGATTCTTGTAATATTTTAACAATTTAATACGTTACTATAGTTTTAAAACAAAATTTTTGTAATAATTTGACATCTATTTTGCAGTTAAAGCAAGGCAAAATTTTGTGGTATTTTGCTTTAGAGTTTTTTGACACAATTTCCTGTAAAGTTTTGATAAATGTTTGAGGCTTTCCACGCCCATTTGCGCGCACAAGTATGTGCAATTTTCTTAAATTTTTTTAATAAATAAAATAGCTGAAATACGTGTAACAAAACGTCATTATCCATTCGTATGATATTAATCCCTTTAATTTAGTTCACACGAGGGTATGACAGGGATTGGAAATGCAGGAAAAGGGAGCTTTGAAATCGCGGCTGTTTGATTTAAGCAGCCATCGATATAGCAAATAGAATACTAAATCAGAGCGTAATTGTTGTTGACAGGCACGGTGCGGTATTCGCATAAAATAATGACAAAAATGTGATTGGAATTGTTGGTTGGTTATTTTTCAATAAGAGTGTACCTACGTGAGGTCATAAATTTCGATAAAGCGCTCTTTGATGATGATGATGATATGATTATTGGTTTATTTACTCTATCATTACCTTACCCATCATTGTCTACACTTTCAAAAAAAAACTGTCAATAATCTTGTTGATTTGTATTTAGCGGTTATTGATCAAACGATAATTGTTATTAAAATGCACACCAAAAATCATATTAAAAAATTCCGATTCATCAGCCACTTTCGCTGATTAAAATGTAGAAACTTTGTTTTTTAACTTTCAATCTGGGTCTATTGTCTATTGAAGCTACATCAAGATTGATTTATTTACCTAATAAATAGATATGAAGTCTCACTGATGAGTGACAATAAACATAAAACATATCTGAATTTTTAAAGTCAAACAAAGTGAAATTGGTAGTTTAATAAATAACGTATTTTTTAATAAACTTTTTTTTGTTATTCTGGCATTAAAGTCTCTCATCAATCGATATTCATATTTAATTTTTTTTATCTTTCTATTTTATAAATATTTTTCTAAACCTATCTTTTTTCGTCTGTTTCTATTATTTATTATTACATTTTGTTAATTTTTTTGATTTTTTTTTGTTTGATACAACTTTTTACTTTTATCTTGAATTAAGCCAAAAATTAAAAATTAAATAAAAAAAAATTGTATCGTAATAAAACGTATGACTTAAGATACTGCACAATTTTGCTTTTTAAAAATGTAGAAAAAATGGCAAAGCACAACAAGAATTTTGCTTTGTTAAAAGTGTACAAAAATATGACATTATACTACAAGACTTTTGTCTTTACACCACTGTCTGTAAAAGTTCTATTTTGACAATATTGTAAACAAAGTGCCAAAAAAATATAAAATGCTTTTTTTATTAAATCTGTAAAATAAGTAACAAAAACAGCAAAAAAATTGCTTCAAATGACAAACTACTACAAATAATTAAATTGACTGAAAAAAAGTAGCCGAATATTACAAAAATTATGTCTTGGAAAAACTGTAAAAAAAAAATGTGAAAAAACTGCCAAATATTTGTCAGATCTAAACTAGAAAGCAAAAATTTTGAAAGGAGCTCAAAAATTTTTGCATGTTAATACAAGTGTCAAAATACTACAAAAATCTTAATACTGTTGTAAAAAAAAATGCCAAAATATTGTCTTGCTTGTCAAAACTGTAGAAAAAATGTCAAAATGCTACATAATTTTTTTTGTCAGATCTATGCAACAGAAGTGTTAAAATACTGTAAAAATATTATTTTACTAAAACTTATTACGTAGATTTTGTTTTGACAAAACTGTAAAAAAAAGGTCAAAATATTGTCTTGTCAAAGCTGTAGAGAAAATGTCAAAATACAACATAAATTTTAAATTGTCAAAATTATAAAACAAAAGTGTTAAAATACTCTGAGAATATTGTTTTACTAAAACCAAGTAGATTTTGTTTTAAAAAAACTAAAAAAAATGCCAAAATATTGTTTTGTCAAAACTGTAGAGAAAATCTCAAAATAATCATAAATTTTCCTTTGTCAAAACTAAAAAACATAAGTTATAAATTCTGTAATAATACTGTCTTACTAAAACTAACTAAATAAATTTTGTTTTGACAAAAATGTAAAGGAAATGTCAAAATATTGTCTTGTCAAAACTGTAGAAAAAATGTCAAATTACTACATACCTACATTTTGCTTTGTCAAAACTATAAAACAAAAATGTTAAAATACTGTTATAATATTGTCTTACTAAAACAGACTAAGTAGATTCTGTTTAGACCAAACTGTAAAAAAATGTCAAAATATTGTCTTGTCAAAACTGTAGAAAAAATGTCAAAATAATACAAGACTTTTGCTTTGTCAAAACTATATAACAAAAATGTTAAAATACTGTTAGAATATTGTCTTACTAAAACTAACTAAATAAATTTTGTTTTGACAAAAATGTAAAGAAAATGTCAAAATATTGTCTTGTCAAAACTGTAGGAAAAATGTCAAATTACTACATACATTTTGCTTTGTCAAAACTATAAAACAAAAATGATAAAATACTGTTATAATATTGTCTTACTAAAACAGACTAAGTAGATTCTGTTTAGACCAAACTGTAAAGAAAATGTGAAATTATTGTCTTGTCAAAACTGTAAAAAAAATTTCAAAATAATATTGATACAGATAAATTTCAGATTGTCAAAATTATCAAACAAAAGTGTTAAAATACTCCAAGAATATTGTTTTACTAAAACCAACTAAGTAGATTTTGTTTTAAAAAACTAAAAAAAATGCCAAAATATTGTTTTGTCAAAACTGTAGAGAAAATGTCAAAATATATCATAAATTTTGCTTTGTCAAAACTAAAAAACATAAGTTATAAATACTGTAAGAATACTGTCTTACTAAAACTAACTAGATAAATTTTGTTTTGACAAAAATGTAAAGAAAATGTCAAAATATTGTCTTGTCAAAACTGTAGGAAAAATGTCAAATTACAACATAAATTTCGAATTGTCAAAATTATCAAATAAAAGTGTTAAAATACTCCAAGAATATTGTTTTACTAAAACCAACTAAGTAGATTTGGCTTTAAAAAAATTAAAAAAAATGCCAAAATTATGTTTTGTCCAAACTGTAGAGAAAATGTCAAAATATTGTCTTGTCAAAACTGTAGAAAAAATGTCAAAATAATTCAAGACTTTTGCTTTGTCAAAACTATAAAACAAAAATGTTAAAATGCTGTTATAGAATATTGTCTTACTAAAACTTACTAAGTAGATTTTGTTTTAAAAAAACTAAAAAAATGCCAAAATATTGTTTTGTCAAAACTGTAGATAAAATTTCAAAAAACATTATAAATTTTGCTTTGTCGAAACTATAAAACAAAAGTGTTGAAATACTGTAAGAATATTGTCTTACTAAAACAGACTAAGTAGGTTTTGTTTAAACAAAACTGAAAAAAAATGTCAAAATATTGTCAAAACTGTAGAGAAAATCTCAAAATAATCATAAATTTTCCTTTGTCAAAACTAAAAAACATAAGTTATAAATTCTGTAATAATACTGTCTTACTAAAACTAACTAAATAAATTTTGTTTTGACAAAAATGTAAAGGAAATGTCAAAATATTGTCTTGTCAAAACTGTAGAAAAAATGTCAAATTACTACATACCTACATTTTGCTTTGTCAAAACTATAAAACAAAAATGTTAAAATACTGTTATAATATTGTCTTACTAAAACAGACTAAGTAGATTCTGTTTAGACCAAACTGTAAAAAAATGTCAAAATATTGTCTTGTCAAAACTGTAGAAAAAATGTCAAAATAATACAAGACTTTTGCTTTGTCAAAACTATATAACAAAAATGTTAAAATACTGTTAGAATATTGTCTTACTAAAACTAACTAAATAAATTTTGTTTTGACAAAAATGTAAAGAAAATGTCAAAATATTGTCTTGTCAAAACTGTAGGAAAAATGTCAAATTACTACATACATTTTGCTTTGTCAAAACTATAAAACAAAAATGATAAAATACTGTTATAATATTGTCTTACTAAAACAGACTAAGTAGATTCTGTTTAGACCAAACTGTAAAGAAAATGTGAAATTATTGTCTTGTCAAAACTGTAAAAAAAATTTCAAAATAATATTGATACAGATAAATTTCAGATTGTCAAAATTATCAAACAAAAGTGTTAAAATACTCCAAGAATATTGTTTTACTAAAACCAACTAAGTAGATTTTGTTTTAAAAAACTAAAAAAAATGCCAAAATATTGTTTTGTCAAAACTGTAGAGAAAATGTCAAAATATATCATAAATTTTGCTTTGTCAAAACTAAAAAACATAAGTTATAAATACTGTAAGAATACTGTCTTACTAAAACTAACTAGATAAATTTTGTTTTGACAAAAATGTAAAGAAAATGTCAAAATATTGTCTTGTCAAAACTGTAGGAAAAATGTCAAATTACAACATAAATTTCGAATTGTCAAAATTATCAAATAAAAGTGTTAAAATACTCCAAGAATATTGTTTTACTAAAACCAACTAAGTAGATTTGGCTTTAAAAAAATTAAAAAAAATGCCAAAATTATGTTTTGTCCAAACTGTAGAGAAAATGTCAAAATATTGTCTTGTCAAAACTGTAGAAAAAATGTCAAAATAATTCAAGACTTTTGCTTTGTCAAAACTATAAAACAAAAATGTTAAAATGCTGTTATAGAATATTGTCTTACTAAAACTTACTAAGTAGATTTTGTTTTAAAAAAACTAAAAAAATGCCAAAATATTGTTTTGTCAAAACTGTAGATAAAATTTCAAAAAACATTATAAATTTTGCTTTGTCGAAACTATAAAACAAAAGTGTTGAAATACTGTAAGAATATTGTCTTACTAAAACAGACTAAGTAGGTTTTGTTTAAACAAAACTGAAAAAAAATGTCAAAATATTGTCAAAACTGTAGATAAAATGTCAAAATAATACAAGACTTGTAATTTGTCAAAACTATAAAACAAAAGTGTTAAAACAACACTGTTAGAATACTGTCTTACTAAAACCGCACTAAATAGATTTTGTTTGGACAAAAATGTAAAAAAAATGTCAAAATATTGTTTTGTCAAAACTGTAAAAAAAATGTCAAAATAATACAAGACTTTTGCTTTGTCAAAACTTTATAACAAATATGTTAAAATACTGTTAGAATATTGTCTTACTAAAAGTGACTAAATAAATTTTATTTTGACAAAATTGTAATGAAAATGTGAAATTATTGTCTTGTCAAAGCTGTAGAAAAAATGTCAAAATACAACTTAAATTTCGAATTGTCAAAATTATAAAACAAAAGTGATAAAATGCTCTAAGAATTTTGTTTGACTAAAACCGACTAGGAAAATTTTGTTTCAAAAAAACTGTAAAAAAAATGTTAAAATATTGTTCTGTCAAAACTGTAGATAAAATTTCAAGATACATCATAAATTTTGCTTTGTCAAAACTATAAAACAAAAGTGTTAAAACACTGTAAGAATATTGTCTTTCTAGAACTGACAAAACTGTGAAAAAAGTGTCAAAATACTACAGAAGTTTTTCTTATATCAAACTTGTAAGATTGTCAAATAAGTAACAATATACTGCAAAAATTGTTATGTTTTTTAGAAAGTCTAGAAAAAAATTGTTAAATTTTTCAAAAATCTTGTTTCTTCAAAACTGTAAAAGTCAATGCTAAACTACTATAAAAGTATTGCTTTGTAAAAGCTGTAGAAAAAAGTATTGAAATACATACAGCAAAATTGTTATTTTGATAAAATATTAAAAAAATAATGTATCCTGATAAAAAAACGAAAAAAAAAACAAGAAATTGTTCCAATGTAAACAATAAAATAAGTGAAAAACTCTGCAAAATAAAAAATTTTGCAAAAAACTTGTGCTTTTTTGTAAAACTTTTAAAAAAATTATTTGTAAAATACTACCAAAATGTTGCCTATTCAAAACTACAGAAAAAAAATTACAAAATACTAAAAAAAATTTACCTTGTCTTTGTGTTGAAATACCACAAGAGCCTCATCAAAAATGACAAAAAACAATTTTGATCTGTCAAAAGTGTAAAAAAATGTCAAAACAGTAATTGTTTTTTAACTACACAGAAGTGCAAATTTTTATATGTCTAGATAATCTGTTCTCATTTTCTTTCTATAAATATTTTTGCTAACCAAACTCTGTTTTTTTTTATCTAAAAAATTTTAGATAAAAAGTTTTTAAAATTTTTTTTTCTTTTGTGTTTTTTTGCTAAAATTTTTCTATTACATATAAATTAGAATAAAAATCTTGCAATGAATATTTTCTAGAGATTAATATGATGAGAATATTTTTATTTTGGCGTTAAGTTGTAAAACGATGACTGAGATTTTTTCAGATTAGATTATAGCAATAAATTAAAAAATGTATTATTTCAATTAAAAAAGAAAAATGGTGGACTCCGGACGGAGAGATCCACTCGTATTTATTGTTGTAAGGGTGAGTTTTAAAAAATTCAAATCCGAAAATATAATTATTCAGTCTTCTTTCATCATCGTAGGATAACTTTTTGGACGCAAATCCACAGCCAGCATTTCTAAACTTTAATTTCAGTTATGCGTAATTACATTACCGCCATGCCGAGGATATATTAATTAAAATCTCATGTTTAATTCAGAGAAATTGTATATTTAATCCCATAATCTCCTCTGTTTCCCGCGAATTAAAACCGCGCAAACATCGCTTATTTCAAACTCATCAAATATTTACCGTTTTATTGATTTAATATTAAAATCGGTTCTAGCGTTCTGTAAAATTGCTTTTTATTGTAAAAAGGTAAAATTGTTTTTCCTTTTCCGTCATCATCAGTCGCTTGGTAATTCTGCCATTATCCGCTTTAAAATGTTTTATTATAAAATTTCAATTAAAATTGTTTTTAATTTACTTTAATATTTTGCATCTCTAGATCAATACTTTTTCGGTCTACAATGCCACAATCTTTTTAAATCCCAAGAAATATACAATTTTTTAGTTTTCCATCGTCAAAAATTGCTCATATCAAAACTATAAAAACCAAATCTTTACGGTTTTAATTTTCCAAAAAACTAAAATATAGCTTTTTTTTAGTATTTGTGCACTTCTTGTAGTAATTTATTATTTTGACACTTTTGTCTTACAGTGTTAATAAACAGTGTTTTTTAGTATTTTGCAACTTTTGTTACAGTTTTAAATAAAAAACAATTTTTGTAATATATTACAAAAAATAATATAAAGAAAGAATCTTGTTTCTGGTTTTTTTTTATTTAATTTCATCACTGTTTCTTATTTTTCAAATATTTTGCAATACTTATTTGACAAAAGTTCATGTTTTGATAAACAATTTTAGTGTTTTTTATAGTTATAAAAAAGCCAAATTATGATTGTATTTTGACACATTTTTTACGGTTTCATAAAATAATATTAGTTATTTTAAAAACAAATTCGGTATATTCATCAACCAATTATTAGTCTAAAGTCATACTCATTTTACAGGACATTTTAGAGGAGCTGGTCATAGAAAAAGCAATTTTAAAAATACACAATCTTTTTTTAACTTTTAGTTCAATTAAAAAAAACAATTTATACATTATTTTTTCTTCTCGTCCTTTGATGTTTAATGTTTGTTTTTTTTTACTAATTTAGATTAAATTGTAGCAATTTAGTGCAGCTGATAATCAAAAATTATTTCAAAAACACATTTGATTTTATTATATTTATAAAATTTTGATATTTTTTTACACAAAAAAACAAAAAAATTATTAGATTAAAATTTACAAAATTATTATTATTTTTGGGTTAATATGAATTATTTGAGTTATTGTTTGTGAGTTAAAAATACTATTGATTTTAATCCAAGTTATAAGCTCTCAAACATCTCACATCAGAGTGGGATCCAGTCTGGTAATATTTCCGTCTGGTAAGCTTCCTCCAAACCCAATAATCCTAATAGAGTTTATGTTACATGGAGTTATCTTGTTTCGAACAAAAATCTACTTTAGAACTTTCCAGCTTTGACCTGCGGTCATTTCTTTCGCGTAATAGTCTTAGACGTTTCACTTTTGCCATAAAAAGAGTTTATTTTGTCAATGATTTCGTTACTTTTTTTCAGATACCAGTTATTCGTATCATCCGGCAATCCACGACGACACATTCGTGAGAAGAAAGCAGCGTAGAAATAGAACGACTTTTACGTTACAACAGCTAGAGGAATTAGAAAGTGCTTTTGCTCAAACGCATTATCCTGACGTTTTTACTCGGGAAGACTTAGCTATGAAAATTAACCTCACAGAGGCCAGAGTCCAGGTGAGTCTATCCTTTCTGGTTTTAGCAATAATAAATAATAATTAACCAACACAACAAAACGTAAACAACTAACACACACATATGAAAAACCAAGTAAAATTTTAAATTTGATAGCTTTTTTTTGCATAACTTTCACTGAAATTTCATAAGCAGACTGTGTTTTTTGCTAAAATTTTAAAACACAGGTTTAGTGTACGCTTTTTGGCAGAAAGCAGAAAGATAAAATGCAAACAGAGCATATTTTGGCTTTAAGTAGCTTATGTTTCTTGCATAAGCAGACTGTGAAGGGCTGTGTTTTTTGCTAGAATCTTACAATGCAAATGTGATAAATAGTCTTAGTTTTTTGCTTTGCTAAAGTTTAGAAAAAAAAGCTTTTTTTTGTAAAATTTTAGACTCAATTATTGTTTTTACATTTGCAAGCTCCAATCTTAGTAAAAAATTCGATATGCAACAGTGCTTTTTACATAAGCAGCCCGTGTTTTTTGCCATAACTTTTCAAATGCGGAATATGCTTTTTGGTTAAGTGAGTAGTGTCTTTTGCATCAGCAAAATTTCAAAACACAGAGCGTGTTTTTTGCATAAACAAACTTCAGTTTTGGCATAAACATTGTGTTTAGGGCCATAGTTTGCAATGATTTTTTGCATTTATGTTTTTTGATAGAGTTTTAAAATACAGGGTAAATCAAAATAGGTTTTTTCTATACGGACAATGTTTTTTTATAAACAAACGGCGTTTTTTTTTATACATTTTAAGGCCATTTAGTGTTTTTGCATATGCCACTTCTAATTTTAGTAAGAAATTTCATATGTAGCAGTGCTCTTTACATAAGCAGCCTGTGTGTTTTGCCAGAATTTTTAAATACCAAATATGTCTTTTGGTCAAGTGACAAGTGTTTTTTGCATAAGCAGACTATGTTGTGTGCTATAATTTTAAAACAAAAAGAGCATTTTTTGCAAAAAAAACTGTAAACAAATTGTGTTTTTTGCTGTATTTAAAATGTAAGCAATGTTTTGTTGCATTTATGTTTTTTGCTGAAATATGATTTTTGGTTAAATGGCTAGCGTCTGTGTTTTTTCCTATAATTTAAAAGACAGAAAGTGTCTTTTGCATAAACAAACTGTGTTAAAAGATAAATAAATTGTGTTTAGTGCTATAATTTTAAAATTCAAGCAGGTGTTTTTTTTGCCTTTATGTTTTCTAATCAAATTTTAAAATACAGGTTAAATCAAATATGTTTTTTTTACACGGACAGTGTTTTCTGTATAAACAAATTTTGTTCTTGGTTTTTCCTAAAATCGAAAATTTATTAGTGCGATTTGCATAAACAATCTGTATTTTTTGATAAAAATTTAATCTACAGGTAGTGTTTTCTATATAAACCGCCTGTGTTTTTGCTATAATTTTAAAATATAGAAGATTTTTGCTTTTGCCTAACTGACTAGTGTTTTTTGCTTAAAATATAAAGCATGTTTTTTGCATATACAAACTGTGTTTCTTGCATAAACAAGTTCTGTTTTTTGAAACAATTTTAATATGCAAACAAAAATTTTTGCGTTTGTGTTTTCTGCTAAAATTTTTAAATACAGATCAGTATGTCTTGTATAATTAATGTTTTTTTCTATACGGACAGTGTTTTTTATAAGCAAACTGTGTTTTTTTTTTGATAGAATTTTAAGCCCATTTGGTGTTTTTGCATATGCAAGCTCCAATCTTAGAAAAAAATTTCATATAGAGCAGTGCTCTCTACATAAGCAGTCTGTGTTTTTTGCCATAATTTTTAAATACTAAATATGTTTTTTGGTTAAGTGACTAGTGTTTTTGCATAAGCAGACTGTATTGTTTGCTATAATTTTAAAACACTAAAAGCGTTTTTTGCATAAACAAACTGTAGACAAACTGTGTTTTTTGCTGTATTTAAAATGCTGTTTTTTTGCATTTATGTTTTCTGTTAGAATATGTTTTTTGCTAAAGGGACTAGTGTCTGTGTTTTTTCCTATAATTTAAAACACAGAAAATGTTTTTTTGCAAAAACAAATTGTGTTTAGTGCCATAATTTTAAAATGCAAACAGGTTTTTTTTGCTAAAATTTTAAAATACAGGCTAAATCAAAATATGTTTTTTCTAAACAGACAGTGTTTTTTGTATAAATAAATTTTGTTTTTTGTTTTTCCCAAAGATTAATTAGTTGTTTTTGCATAAGCAAACTGTATTTTTTGATAGAAATTTAATATGCAGGTAGTGTTTTTTATGTAAACAGCCTGTGTTTTTGCTATAATTTTTAAATATAAAAGATACATTTTGCCTAACTGACTAGTGTTTTTTGCATAGGCAGACTGTGCTATAATTTTAAAATAAAAAAGTGGTTTTTCCATATACAAAGTGTCTCTTGCTTAAACAAATTGTGTGTTTTGCAACAATTTTAAAACAGGAGCAGCTTTTTTTGCATTTGTGTTTTTTGCTAGAATTTCTAAATGCAAAGGTATGTTTTGTATACTTTTTTTTTTCTATACAGACAGTGTTGCTTCTATAAACAAACTTTGTTTTCTGTATTGCTAAAAATTTAGTGTTTTCTACATAAGCAGTCGATGTTTTTAGCTATAATTTTAAAATATACAAAAAGGTTTTTTACTAAAGCGACTAGTGTTTTTTGCATAAACAAACTGTGTTGTTGGCTACAATGTTAAAACACAGAGAGTGTTTTTTGCATAAACAAACTGTGTTGTTGGCTACAATGTTAAAACACAGAGAGTGTTTTTTGCATGAACAAACTGTGTTTTTTCTATAATTTTAAAATGCAAGCAGTGTGGTTTTTTGCATTTATGTTTTCTACTTTAATGTGACTTTTTGGTTAAGCAACTAGTGTTTTTTGCATAAGCAGACTGTGTTTTTTGCTAAAATTTTAAGATGCAAAAGATAGCTTTTGTTTAAATAACTACTGTCTTTTGCATAAGCAGACTGTGTGTTTTGCTATAATTTTAAAATATAGAAAATGTTTTTTATTTAAATGATTAGTGTCTTTTGCATAAAAAAACTATGTTTTTTGCTTAAACCGACTGTGTATTTTAATAAAATTTTAAAATGAGCAAACTGGGTTTTTTTAATATACATAATTTTTAACGCAATTAATATTTTTTATCTATTGTTAGAAATTTGATAATTTCCACTGTCAGAAAACACATTTTTTGTTTAAATAACTGGCTTTTTTCGCATAAGTAGCTTGGGTTTTTTGCAGTGTTTTCTACATAAGCAGCCTGTGTTTTCAGTATAATTTTCAATACAGGACATAACTTTTGCTTATCTGACTAGTGTCTTTTGCATAAGCTGACTGCTATAATTTTAAAACATAGAGAATGTTTTTTGCATATAAAAACTGAGTTTTTTGCATGAAGAAATTGTGTTTTTTGCTACAATTTTATAATAAAAGCAGTGTTTCTTGCATTCACAATGCAAATGTAATGTTTTTTGTATGAACAGTCTGAGTTTTGGGCTTTGCTAAAACTTAGAAACCAATCTGTGTTTTTTTTTTGTAAAATTTTAAACCCATTTATTGTTTTTACATTTGCAAGCTTCAATCTTACTAAGAAATTTGATATGCAGCAGTGCTTTTTACATAAGCAGCCTGTGTTTTTTGCTATAATTTTTAAATACAAAAAATGCTTTTTGGTTAATTGACCAGTGTTTTTTGCATAAGCATACAGACTGTGTTGTTTGCTAAAATTTCAAAACACAGAAAGTGATTTTTGCATAAACAAACTGTGTTTTTTGCATAAACAAATATTGTTTAGTGGTGCTTTTGGTGTTTTTTGCATAAGCAGGCCGTGCTTTTTTAACATAATTTTAAAATTTAAAGAATGTTTTTTGCATAATTATACAAATTGTGTTTCGCGCATAAACAAAGTCTGCTTTTTTAAATATGCAAGTAGTGTTTTTTTGCATTTGTGTTTTTTGTTAAAGTTTCTAATACAGACCAGTATACTGTATTTAATTAAAATTTTTTTATAACAACAATACAAAAATCTTGTTTTTTATATTCTAAAAATCTAATGTTTTATACATAAGCAGCCTGTGTTTTTTGTAATAATCTTTTATTTCAAACACATTTTTTGTTTAAGTGACTAGCGTTTCTTGCATGAGCAGTTTGTGTTTTTTGCTTTAATTATAAAAATCAAAAATGTTTTTTGCAAGAGCACACTGTGTTTTTCAAATAAACAAGCTGCGCTATTTTTTGTATTATTTTAAAGTGTAAAAAGTGTTTTTTGCATAAATAAACTGTGTTTTTTGCATCAAAATTTTTTGCATTTTTTAATCAAATGGCTTAAATCTTTAAGCAAAATAAAGTATAAATAAACCATAAGCATTAGGTAACACAATACTGATTTTTTTTAAATTCTGTAAAACTTTTTACCAAACAGTTGGCAGCAAGTGGAATTTTTGTAGACTAGAAGTTGACGTTATTGTACGCTAATCGCTTTCTTATAAAGCCAAAATTTGTAATAAAATTTTATGGGGTCTTAGTTGAGTGAAGTGAAGAGACAGCAAAAAGTTTGTTACATAAAGCAGACTGCTTTTTATTAATAATACCAACATATAAAGCAAAAATCACTACAAAGTGCTACCAACTTAACTTTTTACTGATCGGCTTCAGAGGCTTTAAGCTTTTTTATTTATTTAAATTTAAATATTTAGTTGTTTAGTATTTTCCTCAACAAGTGCGTAATCAGTCCAACTCTACAAAACATCTCGTAACAATATAACAAGTGTAATTGTGTCCGTAGAGGCTCATTAGGCAAACCTTAATTGTCTGCAGAATCTAATACACACCTTGGAGAGGGAATTGTTGAATACCCCAGGCCAATCCTTTTGTCTGTTCACACTGGAATGTCTGAATAACCAGCCCTAACACTACTCTTTTTATATCAATTTTATTATATTTTGCTCGAATAAACTAAAAATTTTATATAAATTGCAAACTTACTACTTAATATACTTTTGACTACAATTATATAATCGATTAAGCTTCTATCACAATTATTTTCAATATATCTGCGTCTGTTTCTAGAATTGTATCTGAAAAATGACTAACATTGATCAAAAAAGAGCTTAATAATATAGAAAATTATTTCCACAGTGATTATGTCTACCAATATAATGTAGAAACTTGGTTTTTCGACCTTGATGTAAGAAGTTTCTAATAGATGTCGCAATTTTAGCGCAAGTTTAGTTAAAGAAATACAATTATCAGTTAATAAATTTAAAAAGTCACTTAAAAAAAAGTCTGCTTAGCTTTAGCAGAAAGATACGCTGATACAAATCTGAAACATAACCTCAATTAAAGAAAATTTATTATAACTTTTGGGAAAATGACGCATTATTCGGCAACATTTCCATAAACCGTTAATAATAGTCTTTAAAAGTAAAACCGTTAAAACGTAATCTTAGTGTTAAGATACTCTCTAGAGAAGCTGCAAATCTAAACGTTCTAAAACATAACCTCTGAAGATCTAAAACATAACCTTAATTAAATTATTTAAACATTTTTCAAAATGGTTCATTCGCCCTAATTTCAATAACTCGCTAATAATAATTTGCCGTTAAGTTTTAGTGGTTAATGTAAATCAGAAACTGCCAATCTAAACGTTTTAAAACATAACCTTTAAATATCTAAAGCATAACCTTAATCAAGCAAAGCTTATTTAAAATGGCACATTAGTGGAAATTTCAATAATAATTTTGTCCATTAAAATTTTCAAAACGTAATCTTGGTGTTAAGATACTCTCTAGAAAAGCTGCAAATCTAAACGTTCTAAAACATAACCTCTGAAGATGTAAAACATAACCTCAATTATAAGAAAATTATTTAAACATTTTTTAAAATAGTCCATTCGCCCTAATTTTAATAACTCGCTAATAACAATTTGCTGTTAAGTTTTAGTGGTTAATGTAAATCAGAAACTGCCAATCTGAACGTTTTAAAACATAACCTTGAAATATCTAAAACATAACCTTTAAATATCTAAAACATAACTTTAATCAAGCAAAGCTTATTTAAAATGGCACATTAGTGAAAATTTCAATAATAATTTGGTCCATTAAAATTTTCAAAACGTAATCTTGGTGTTAATATACTCTCTAGAGAAGCTGCAAATCTAAACGTTCTAAAACATAACCTCTGAAGATGTAAAACATAACCTCAATTATAAGAAAGTTATTTAAACATTTTTTAAAATAGTCCATTCGCCCTAATTTTAATAACTCGCTAATAACAATTTGCTGTTAAGTTTTAGTGGTTAATGTAAATCAGAAACTGCCAATCTAAACGTTTTAAAACATAACCTTGAAATATCTAAAACATAACCTTTAAATATCTAAAACATAACTTTAATCAAGCAAAGCTTATTTAAAATGGCACAATAGTGAAAATTTCAATAATAATTTTGTCCATTAAAATTTTCAAAACGTAATTTTGGTGTTAATATACTCTCTAGAGAAGCTGCAAATCTAAACGTTCTAAAACATAACCTCTGAAAATCTAAAACATAATCTCAATAAAAAAAAATTACTTAAACATTTTTTAAAATGATCTAATCGCCCAAATTTATATAACTCGCTAATAATAATTTGGTGTTAAGTTTTAATGGTTAATGTAAACCAGAAACTGCAAATCTAAACGTTTTAAAACATAACCTCTGAAGATCTAAAACATAACCTCAATTGAAAGAAAATTATTGAAACATTTTTTAAAATGGTCCATTCGCTCTAATTTCAATAACTCGCTAATAATAATTTGCTGTTAAGTTTTAGTGGTTAATGTAAATCAGAAACTGCCAATCTGAACGTTTTAAAACATAACCTTAAAATATCTAAAACATAACCTTTAAATATCTAAAGCATAACCTTAATCAAGCAAAGCTTATTTAAAATGGCACATTAGTGGAACTTTCAATAATAATTTTGTCCATTAAATTTTTCGAAACGTAATTTTGGTGTTAAGATACTCTCTAGAGAAACTGCAAATCTAAACGTTCTAAAACATAGCCTCTGAAAATGTAAAACATAACCTCACTTAAAAGAAAATTGTTTGAACATTTTTTAAAATGGTCCATTCGCTCTAATTTCAATAACTCGCTAATAATAATTTGCTGTTAAGTTTTAGTGGTTAATGTAAATCAGAAACTGCCAATCTGAACGTTTTAAAACATAACCTTGAAATATCTAAAACATAACTTTTAAATATCTAAAACATAACCTTAATCAAGCAAAGCTTATTTAAAATGGCACATTAGTGGAACTTTCAATAATAATTTTGTCCATTAAAATTTTCGAAACGTAATCTTGGTGTTAAGATACTCTCTAGAGAAGCTGCAAATCTAAACGTTCTAAAACATAACCTCTGAAAATCTAAAACATAATCTCAATAAAAAAAAATTACTTAAACATTTTTTAAAATGATCTAATCGCCCAAATTTATATAACTCGCTAATAATAATTTGGTGTTAAGTTTTAATGGTTAATGTAAACCAGAAACTGCAAATCTAAACGTTCTAAAACATAACCTCTAAAGATCTGAAACATAACCTCAATTAAAAGAAAATTATTGAAACATTTTTTAAAATGGTCCATTCGCTCTAATTTCAATAACTCGCTAATAATAATTTGCTGTTAAGTTTTAGTGGTTAATGTAAATCAGAAACTGCCAATCTGAACGTTTTAAAACATAACCTTGAAATATCTAAAACATAACCTTTAAATATCTAAAACATAACCTTAATCAAGCAAAGCTTATTTAAAATGGCACATTAGTGAAAATTTCAATAATAATTTTGTCCATTAAAATTTTCTAAACGTAATCTTGGTGTTAAGATACTCTCTAGAGAAGCTGCAAATCTAAACGTTCTAAAACATAACCTCTGAAGATCTAAAACATAATCTCAATTAAAAGAAAATTATTTAAACATTTTTCAAAATGGTTCATTCGCCCCAATTTCAATAACTCGCTAATAATAATTTGCTGTTAAGTTTTAATGGTTAATGTAAACCAGAAACTGCCAATCTAAACGTTTTAAAACATATCCTTGAAATATTTAAAACATAACCTTTAAATATTTAAAACATAACCTTAATCAAGCAAAGCTTATTTAAAATGGCACATTAGTGGACATTTCAGTAATAATTTTGTTCATTAAAATTTTCAAAACGTAATCTTGGTGTTAAGATGCAAAGCTTGGTGTTAGAAAAGCTGCAAATCTAAACGTTCTAAAACATAATCTCTAAAGATATAAAACATAACCTCAATTAAAAGAAAACTATTTAAACATTTTTCAAAAGGGTTCATTCGCTCCAATTTCAATAACTCGCTAATAATAATTTATGTTAGGTTTTAATGGTTAATGTAAACCAGAAACTGCCAATCTAAACGTTTTAAAACATATCCTTTAAATATCTAAAACATAACCTTAATCAAGCAAAGCTTATTTAAAATGGCACATTAGTGGACATTTCAATAATAATTTTGTTCATTAAAATTTTCAAAACGTAATCTTGGTGTTAAGATACTTTCTAGAGAAGCTGCAAATCTAAACGTTCTAAAACATAATCTCTGAAGATATAAAACATAACCTCAATTAAAAGAAAATTATTTAAACATTTTTTTAAATGATCCAATTACCCAAATTTATATAACTCGCTTATAATAATTTGCTGTTAAGTTTTAATGGTTAATGTAAACCAGAAACTGTCAATCTAAACGTTTTAAAACATAACCTTGAAATATTCAAAACATAACCTTTAAATATCTAAAACATAATCTTAACCAAGCAAAGCTTATTAAAAATGGCACATTAGTGGGAATTTCAGTAGAACTTTAATCATAATTTTGTCTGTTAAAACTTTCGAAACGTAATCTTAGTGTTAAGATACTCTCTAGAGAAGCTGCAAATCTAAACGTTCTAAAACATAACCTCTGAAGATGTAAAAACATAACCTCAATTAAAAGAAAATTATTTAAACATTTTTTAAAATAGTTCATTCGCCCTAATTTCAATAACTCGCTAATAACAATTTGCTGTTAAGTTTTAGTGGTTAATGTAAATCAGAAACTGCCAATCTGAACGTTTTAAAACATAACCTTGAAATATCTAAAACATTACCTTTAAATATCTAAAACATAACCTTACTCAAGCAAAGCTTATTTAACATGACACATTAGTGGAAATTTTAATAATAATTTTGTCCATTAAAATTTTCGAAACGTAAACTTGGTGTTAAGATACTCTCTAGAAAAGCTGCAAATCTAAACGTTCTAAAACATAACCTCTGAAAATCTAAAACATAATCTCAATAAAAAAAAATTATTTAAACATTTTTTAAAATGATCTAATCGCCCAAATTTATATAACTCGCTAATAATAATTTGGTGTTAAGTTTTAATGGTTAATGTAAACCAGAAACTGCAAATCTAAACGTTCTAAAACATAGCCTCTGAAGATCTAAAACATAACCTCAATTAAAAGAAAGTTATTGAAACATTTTTTAAAATGGTCCATTCGCTCTAATTTCAATAACTCGCTAATAATAATTTGCTGTTAAGTTTTAGTGGTTAATGTAAATCAGAAACTGCCAATCTGAACGTTTTAAAACATAACCTTGAAATATCTAAAACATAACCTTTAAATATCTAAAGCATAACCTTAATCAAGCAAAGTTTATTTAAAATGGCACATTAGTGGAACTTTCAATAATAATTTTGTCCATTAAAATTTTCGAAACGTAATTTTGGTGTTAAGATACTCTCTAGAGAAACTGCAAATCTAAACGTTCTAAAACATAGCCTCTGAAAATGTAAAACATAACCTCACTTAAAAGAAAATTGTTTGAACATTTTTTAAAATGGTCCATTCGCTCTAATTTCAATAACTCGCTAATAATAATTTGCTGTTAAGTTTTAGTGGTTAATGTAAATCAGAAACTGCCAATCTGAACGTTTTAAAACATAACCTTGAAATATCTAAAACATAACTTTTAAATATCTAAAACATAACCTTAATCAAGCAAAGCTTATTTAAAATGGCACATTAGTGGAACTTTCAATAATAATTTTGTCCATTAAAATTTTCGAAACGTAATCTTGGTGTTAAGATACTCTCTAGAGAAGCTGCAAATCTAAACGTTCTAAAACATAACCTCTGAAGATGTAAAAACATAACCTCAATTAAAAGAAAATTATTTAAACATTTTTTAAAATAGTTCATTCGCCCTAATTTCAATAACTCGCTAATAACAATTTGCTGTTAAGTTTTAGTGGTTAATGTAAATCAGAAACTGCCAATCTGAACGTTTTAAAACATAACCTTGAAATATCTAAAACATTACCTTTAAATATCTAAAACATAACCTTACTCAAGCAAAGCTTATTTAACATGACACATTAGTGGAAATTTTAATAATAATTTTGTCCATTAAAATTTTCGAAACGTAAACTTGGTGTTAAGATACTCTCTAGAAAAGCTGCAAATCTAAACGTTCTAAAACATAACCTCTGAAAATCTAAAACATAATCTCAATAAAAAAAAATTATTTAAACATTTTTTAAAATGATCTAATCGCCCAAATTTATATAACTCGCTAATAATAATTTGGTGTTAAGTTTTAATGGTTAATGTAAACCAGAAACTGCAAATCTAAACGTTCTAAAACATAGCCTCTGAAGATCTAAAACATAACCTCAATTAAAAGAAAGTTATTGAAACATTTTTTAAAATGGTCCATTCGCTCTAATTTCAATAACTCGCTAATAATAATTTGCTGTTAAGTTTTAGTGGTTAATGTAAATCAGAAACTGCCAATCTGAACGTTTTAAAACATAACCTTGAAATATCTAAAACATAACCTTTAAATATCTAAAACATAACCTTAATCAAGCAAAGCTTATTTAAAATGGCACATTAGTGGAAATTTCAATAATAATTTTGTCCATTAAAATTTTCGAAACGTAATCTTGGTGTTAAGATACTCTCTGGTTAATGTAAACCAGAAACTGCGAATCTAAACGTTGTTAAGTCGTAAAACAAACGCTAATCTGACCACTTAACTTTTAAAGCGTCCTCGTAGAACTAATACACTTTTAGCATAAATTTACTTTAGAGAAGGCTTTTCCGCGAGATCAAATTCATTTTAATCACACATTTTCCTGAGTGATTTCATAAAACAGGAAAGTGCTGTCTTTTACAGCGCTTTATCATATTAAAATAAATAATCCTCTCATTTGACGTGAGCTTTTAGCTGTAAACATTTTTACAGCAACTTAAAATGCAAACACATTTTTTTTTGTTCTAAAACAGGCTGGTTATATTACTGGTCATATAAAAAGATTAATTATGCAATATGTCTCACTGATGAGTGCTAAACAGCAAAAAATATGTTTTTATTGCGAATAATTTGAATGTTTATTGAATGTCAATCCAGTAGCCAATAGTATGTATGGATTGATGTCTATTTTACACAAGTTTATTATTATTAGTACAGCATGTGGTTTAGATGGGATGAAATTATTGCACCCTTGCGTATGCTTGAGGCAGAAGGGGTGGGTTTGCATAGTTGTAACTTTGTATTGGTACATCATACATAGTTACATACATACAAAGGATAACATCTGTTGTGGTTGCAATGAATAACATGCACTTTCTATTATTATATAATCCGATAATCAGAGATTAATCTATTTTTTTTTATAAAAAACAATTCCTTACTTTTTGTTTTATTAGCTTATTCATCTCATGCTTATAGCTTTAACAAATATGTTTGTATAAAAACACAAGGGTGGTTGTAAAAGTTGTAAAAGAAAAAAAGTAATTATTAGGATCTTTACTTAAATTATTCTCAGTTGCATTCAAACTCACCCAAAAAACATTTATGTTATAAAACCTTTATTGCATTATTTTTTCTATAAAGCTTTACCCAATCAGAAACAAAATAAATTTAATAAAACTTGCAAAAAAGTTATTTTATCAAAAAACACAGCTTGCTTATGCATAAAACACAGTTTATTTATGCAAAAATGTTTTGTTTATTTTGAAAATTATAGCCGAAAACACAGTCTGTTTATGCAAAAAACCTTAATTAATTTTAAATTTGGCACAGAAAAACACAGTCGGTTCATTTAGAAATAAGAGTTATAATTACGGCTCTTTTAAGCAAAGTATATTTGTCTAATTTATCAAAAAACAGAGTTTGCTTATGCAAAAAAACATAGTTTGTATATGCAAAAAAAATATTTTAACAAAAAAAACAACCGTTTATTCAAAAAACATAGTATATTTTTGCAGAAAACACAGTCTGCTTATGCAAAAAACATTAATTGATTTTAGGAACACCGTCGGTTTATACAGAAATAAGGTTTGTAAGTACGGCGTTCTTAAGCACCAAGACATTTCACTTATTTAGCAAAAAACAAAGTCTGCTTATGCAAAAAACATAGTTTTGACAATATTTATTTTGACAATATAAATATTTTATCAAATAAATAGCCGTTTATTTAAAAAACATAGTATGCTTTAGTTTGTTTATGCAAAAAGTTTTTATCTATTTTAAAAATTATAGCAAAAAACACAGCTTGGTTATGCAAAAAAAAAAAATTAATTTTAAATTTGACATAGGAAACACAGTCGTTTTATCTAGAAATAAGAGTTTTAAGTACGGCTTTCTTAAGCAAAGTAATAAGTAAATTAGCCAGTCTGCTTATTGCAAAAAACATAGTTTGATTATGCAAAACAATATAATACTGCCCGTAAAAAAATTATTTTAACAAAAAAACAACCGTTTATTCAAAAAACATAGTATGCTTTTGCAAAAAACACAGCTTAGTTATGCAAAAAACCTTTATGTACATCAAAATTTACAACAGAAAACTTAGCATGCTTATGCAAAAACCTTGATTAATTTTAAACTTGGCACAGAAAAACACAGTCGGTTTATTTAGAGATAAAATTTGTAAATACGGCTTTCTTAAGCAAAGTATATTTTACTATTTTATCAGAAAACAGAGTTTGCTTATGCTAGAAAACAGTTTGCTTATGCAAAAAAAATATTTTAACAAAAAAAACAGCCATTTATTCAAAAAACATAGTATGCTTTTGCAAAAAACACAGATGGTTTATAAAAAAAAAATTTGTTTATTTTGCAAATTATACCCGAAAACACAAACTGTTTATGCAAAAAAAAAATTAACTTTAAATTTGACACAGGAAACACAGTCGTTTTATCTAGAAATAAGGGTTCTAAATACGGCTTTCTTAAGCAAAGTATAAAGTAAATTAGCCAGTCTGCTTATTGCAAAAAACATAGTTGGTTTATGCAAAAAATTCTTGTTTATTTTGAAAATAATAGCCGAAAACACAGTTTGCTTATGCAAAAAGCCTTGATTAATTTTAAATTTGACACAGAAAACACAGTCGGTTCATTTAGAAATAAAGGTTGTAAATATGGTTTTTTTACAAAAAGTAATAAGTAATTTAGCAAAATTACGAATGTAACAAAAAACAGAGTCTTCTTATGCAAAAAACATAGTTTGATTATGCAAAACAATATAATACTGTCTGTAAAAAAATATTTTAACAGAAAAGCAGCTTGTTTATTTATAAAAAACATAGTATGCTTTTGCAGAAAACACAGTCTGCTTATGCAAAAAACATTAATTGATTTTAGGAACACAGTCGGTTTATACAGAAATAAGGTTTGTAAATACGGCGTTCTTAACCACAAAGACATTTCACTTATTTAACAAAAAACAAAGTCTGCTTATGCAAAAGACATAGTTTGGTAATAAAAATTGCTTTTTCAAAACACACCACTTACATTTTAAGACGTTCAGAAAATAGCACAGTCGGTTTATGCAAAAAACATACAGAAAACACACTGCTTACATTTTAAACATGTAGCAAAAACACAGTCTGCTTATGCAAAAAACATAATTGGTTTATGCAAAAAGGCTATCTGCTTTACAAAACTACATTTTTCAAAATGCTAACCGAAAACATAATCTACTTTTGCAAAAAACAACAAATATTTAAAAAATATTGCAAACAACATATGTTCTTTATGTTTAAAGCATATCAAATTTCTAGCGAAAAATACGGTTTGTTTATGCCAAAATCACAAATTTGTTTAAAATTTTTAGAAAAAAAAACACGGAAAAAACTCTCATTGGTTTCAAACTTCTAGCAGAACAGAAAACATCACTTTGTTAGAAAAAAATATATCTTGTTTACACAGAAAATAGTGACTGCATCCTGATTCCCTGAAAATTTTTCTTCTTGGTGTCCAGAACTTAAAAATGTCTTTCGTGTAATTGGATAATTAGAACAATTTTCAAAATTTTCTTTTCTTTTCTATCTTTTTTTAAACTATCGCAAATATTTTGCCTCTAAAAACTCAAAAAAAATTTGAAGAATGAACTGAAACTAGTCCATTGTAACATAAATCCTAATCTTTAAAAGATTATCAGGACCTCTGAAAGCCTACTAGTTTTTTAATATGACATTTGCCTTAATATTTTACTAGAATAAGCGGAAAAAGACGCATATAGTCTTGAGAATAGATAATAAAAATGTTTTTAAAAGTTTTTTAACTCACTAGAAAATCTGAAGAAAAGCACCGAAGAAAAAAACTGAACAAGAAGAAAAATGTATTATAGAAAAACTTCTAAAAGCCTACTAATCCTTTGGTATATCAAACATAATTTACCAAAAAGATTTTCCAAAAAATTCGAAAAAGAGAACAATTTTTAGAATTTGTTATACAAAAGTAGTAAAGATTTTTGACAACCAATGTCTTGATAGTTTGCTACAAAAGTCTTCAAAATACTCAGAAGAAGAAGGAGTAATGCTGGCACACTATTACATAATCTCTGATTTTCAAATAAAAATAAATAAATATTTTATACAGTTTATTAAATTATTAGTATGATTATGTCCTAGTAGATCAGAAAAAAAAATTCACAAAAAAAATTAAAAAAAAAAAAATTAAAAAAAAAAAATCTGAAAAAACGAGAGTATAAAAAAGAAAAATAATAAAAATGTTTAACACTTTACTAATTTATACGAGTGTTTAAATAATTTACAAAAAAAAAGCTTAAAAAAATCTGAAAAGTCTTTTGATTTTCAAAATATAATATTAAATATTTGTAAATATAAAACTTTAAAAGCCTAATAATTATTCATTAATTTGATTATGTTCTAAAAAATCACCAAAAAATTCTCCAATAAAATCTGAAGAAGAGAACTTAACAAAAACAGAAGAAGACTGAAAAAAAATATATATAAAAAATTAGACTGAATGCTTGCTACTAATATATATAATGCCGAAATAGTTCACCAGAAAATACTCTAAAAAATCGGAAAAAATCAAGTAATCTTCAAAATTTATTTAAGAAAGTTAATATAGATCTCTGAAAGTTACTTTAGAAAATAAAAAAATGTCCAAATAATTCACCAAAAAAAAACTTCAAAAAAAACGTGTAAAAAAGATTTGAAGAATCAGAAGTTTGAAACAAATACACTGTAACATAATATGTAGTTTTTAAAAATACTAAAATATTAATATTTATTTATAATAATATTTTGTCAAAAAAAAGCCTCAAAAAAATCTGAAGAAAATAAAGCAATCTTTCTAATGTAGTCAAAAGTGTCAATAAAAACCTGCAAAAACCTACATTATTCCAGTAAGTTTATAAAAAAAAATTTTTAATCATATTTGAAAAAGAAGACAAAATTTAATATATTGTAACATAAATCTTAGTCTTTTAGAGATAGTAAAGACCTCTGAAAGCCTATTAGTTCATGACATGACTATTGATCTCAATATTTTACCAAAAAAATGTCTAAAAAATTTAATAGAAGAAGATTGTTCTACAAAAAATAATTAAAATAAATTAAAATTACGAAATTTTTTAAAAACCTACCAATTTATTAGAATCTCTATATAGTGTACCAAAAAAACCATGGAAAAAAATGACACACTATAACATCAATCCAATTCAAAATATAAAATAAATAAAGTTTAAAGTGCCTAAGAGTTTTTTAATTCATTAATATGTTCCAATACTTCACCAGAAAAAATCTAAAAAAAAAAACTGAAGAAAAAAAAATTGTTATAAAAAAATCTCTGAAAGCTTACACTAGTATCTATTTTACAATTAATTTACCAAAAAAAATGTTTAAAAAATCTCAAAATGTCTAAAAAAGAAGACTGATTTTTAGAATTTATTATATAAAAAATAATAAAAATTTTTGAAGATTTATGTGCCAGAAGTCTTGAAGAAGAGTGGTAGAAGAATATATCAACATATAATACAAAAATATGAGAAAAGATATACAATTTTGGAAAGTTTGTTAAAGTATTAGTATGATTATGTCTTGATAGATCCCAAAAAAAAATGAAAAAAAAAACTGAATAACAAATATGTGAAATACAAAAAAAAATCTTTGACATTCTACTAATCCATAATATGTTCAAATAGATTACCAAAAAAAAGCATCATAAAATCAGAAAAAGACTTTTAATGAAAATGTTTAATTAAATAATAAGAAAAACAAAGCTTTAATCGCCTAATACTAACCTAATAACATGATTATGTCCTAAAGTTATTTTTTTTAATTTAATTAAAAAAAAAGCTGGGCAAAAATCAAAAGAAAACTGCCGAAAATAAATATGAAAAAATAATAAAGACTGAAAACCTACTACTAAATTATTAGTTTGGCTAGATAATTTATCAAAAAAACTCTAAAGAAAATCTAAAGAAAAAACTAATCTTCAAAATGTCTGCTGCAGACAATAGAATGTCTATATTATTTACTAAAAATTTTAAGCAGTAGAATACTGAAGATAATACACCAACACAAATTTTAGTCTTAAAAAAATATTGAAGAAAGCCTATTTCCGTGTGGCTATTTGTCTTAATATTTAACCAAAAAAAATCTTCAAAAAACTCTGAAGAAGAAGACTAATTTTTAAAATGTGACAAAAAAAGTTAATAAAGATCTCTAAAAGCCATTGAAATGTCCAGATAATTCACTAAAAAAAATTGAAAAAAAAGAAGAAGAAGAAGACTGAAACTAATACATTGTAACAAAAATCTTAGTTTTCAAGAGATCTGAAGAGTAAAGACATCTGAAAACCTACGACCACATACTATGATTATTTGTCTTAATATTTTGACTCAATTTTAAAAATACCTGAAAAAAATTGAAAAAGAAGAGTAATTTTTAAAAGAATGTCAATGAAGACCTGTGACAGCCTATTAAAATGTCCAAAAATCTTTCCAAATAATTTTTAAAAAAATCTGAAGAAGAAGCCAAAACTAGTACATTATAACATGAATTTTAGTCTTTTAGAGATCGCAAAGACCTCTGAAAGCCTACTAGTTCATAATATGACTATTTGTTTTAATATTTTACCAAAAAAACGCCTTAAAAATCTGAAGAAGAAGACTAATCTTCAAAATGCAATTAAAAATGTTAATAAAAACATCTGAAACCCTACTAATTTATTAGAATGGTCAAAAAATCTTTAAAAAATTTGAAAAAAAAAAGAAGACTACAATATGAATGACATAAACTATGGCATAATTCCTAATCTTCAAAATATAAGATAAATAAAGATTTTATAAAGTTTAAAGTGTCTAAAGAGATACTAAAGAAACTCTATTAATTCATTAGTGTGACTATTTGTCTTAATATTTTACCAGAACAAATCTTCAAAAAACTCTAAAAAAGACGACTAATTTTCTAAATCTGATAAAAAAAAGTTAATAAAGATCTCTAAAAGTCGACAACAGGCATTAGAAAGCCCAGATAGGTTATTAAAAAATATTGAAAAAAAAGAAGGAAAAGATTAAAACTAATAAATTGTAACATTAAAGAGTTCTGAGTTCTGAGAACCTATTACCTCATAGTCAAATTAGTACTAATATTTTTCCCAAAAAAATCTGAAAAAGTTAAGTAATAGTCAATAATCTAAATGACGACCTGTTAAAGGCTTATTCATGAGAATGTCTAGAAAGCTTATCAAAATTGTTTCAAAATTATTCGAGAAAGAAGACAAAATTCATATTTTATCAGAGAAACCTCTAGAAAATCTGAAGAAAAAGAAGACTAATCGTCAAAATGTAACTAAGAAAGTTGATAAAAACTTTTAGAAATTTTCTAAATATCTGAAGAAGAAGAAGAAGACTGTAACATGAATCTTAATCTCCTCAAAGCAACGAAAATTTCTGAAATCTTACCAGTTAAGAGGCATGTCTAGATAGTTAACCTAAAAAAACTTTAAGAAAATCTAAAGAAGAAAACTAATCTTCAAAATATAATACTTTAATCGAATAATGTTGTCAAAACCATGTTTTATTATAGACATTGTCTATCGACTGCCACTATGACGCATCCCATGTTACACTTGTAATTATTATTAAAGTATCAAGTTTCAGTAAAATCAAATAAAAAGTCCCGCAATAGCATTTCTCATGTCAATCGAGTGTCGTTTTACAAGAGGAGAAAGGTCGAAGGGTGGGCCGCCCGAATTTATGTGATCGGGGGAACAAGTTTGACTTGAATTTATCAGTCCAATAAACAGGCCTTAGGTAAATAGAAAATAATAGACACGTGTTGTTAATTGAGATTAGATTTTGTTTTGTACACTCTACAAAAGCGAGTGCTCGCAGCGTGATCGCTCGTGCTTTGATTGAAGTTTCTCCATTATGATTGTTTTATTCAACCTGAACGATAGCTGTATGGCTTTAACAATGCCCTGCCAAGGGTGATTTTTTTTCTCAAAAATATATAAAACATCACAAGACATTGGCCGAAATAAGTGACGGTAATCTGACACGGAATATGTCGGAACCGTTCTCTATGTTCATTCACTCCGGGGAGTTTAGTGTTTTATAATGCGACCACGTGTCTATTTCGTCTTTATTTCTGTCTCAAGAGTTTAGCGTTTTTCGCCAAAAAAAAATCTTGTGGCAAAGCTCTCTTTGATATAACGCTGAGAACAATAATATTATTTTTCAAGCATAAGGGCAATTAGGGGGCAGCTGCCCGTGGTGACAATTCAATCGAACACATATTCATTATTGATACTAACAAGCGGATAACGAGTTCGGTAAATAATAAGGGTGCTTATCCGATTACAATCTGCCACCCTTAAATTACACCTATAGTGGATAGAAGCGAATAGAATTAGCTTTCAAATCATATACTATTTTAGATCATTATAAACAAATTACACGTGTTTTATACTAAATCTATAAATATCTCTGTAATCCGTAGTCATCCATAATAAAAAATGTATTAAAAAGATATAAAAAAGACAATATAAGTGACTTTAGATCATATTTTAGTGATACTTGCACAATTTTCCAAAAAACACTTTTTTTGTTTTATTATAGGTATGGTTCCAAAACCGAAGAGCCAAGTGGCGTAAAGCTGAGCGTCTTAAAGAAGAGCAGCGAAAACGAACCGGACAAGACATTGTGAAGCAAGATGAAGAGGCAAAAGAAGAGAAAATTGACGAAAGCAGTTCTCCGGAGGCAATGACAACGCAAGAAGAAGAATCGGGAAGAGAGTGCTTAAGTCGAAGCAGTGGAGGCCATGATTCTCCAGAACCTAGGACTGTAGAAATCTCTCCAAATCCGTCTTCGCCGCAAAGTCCTGCAGCTTCCGCCTCTTCAGAGCCGCCTCGATTGGTACCACCGCCGTTTTCACACCTATTTCCTTTTGGAGACAGGTAACTAAACTGAAATATCTAGATCCAGAGCCCTTCTGACTATACCACTTTTATATGTATATATATAGTCATTTCGTAATGACGTCCGTTTTTTAGCAAGAATCTACAAATATATAGTTTTTGTTCAGCTATTTTTATTTACTAAATTAATTATATATATATTTTTTTATATATTCATTAAGTAGTGACCTCCGTTTCTACTAATTCCAAGCAGTAAAAATCGTGCCGGTGTTTATGAAAACAAATACACTTGTTAAGCTTGTTAAAGTTAAAACATGAAATTAAGTTGAACATTGTACAGTAATTATTAAATAATTAATTTAAACACTTGTTAATTGGCAGCATCACGCAGTTAAAACTAAGTCAAATCTCCGATCTAAACGAGCTATGATGTCATCTATTTAATTACCCTGTCGGCCGGTTAGGAGCTATAGATTCTGTTAGAATGGCAAAGCTCTAATTTGGATTTTATTTTATCAATTTGTCCTTCACTTTTAGCATTATAATTAGCGAAATTGCCAAAATAGTTGCATAAACATTAGTTGCCGAAATAGCAAGGATAATTTATTAATTAAAATTCAAACAGATTTAACAAAGCAACAAAATTAAACTTATTCAGAATTAGTTTCGTCTCTAGCATGGTTCACACGTCGAGTTACCGTGCTTGTTCTCACTTTTATGACGCTTCCACTGATAAAGTGCAAAACGTCAACGATTTTATCAAACATTCCAACACGGCTTTTTCCGAAAGATGTCAATATTTCAATAATTTTTTGCTCATATTGGATTAAACAAATAATCAAAATTACAATTTATTCTTTTATATATTAATTATGTCATATTAAGCCTTTAATTTTTTTTTAAATCAAATTTTTATTGCGGTTTTTAATTTTCTATTTTTACTTTTTCTCTTATTTTAGTCTTTCTATAACTTCTTTTAGTATCATTTTTTGTTTTTATGTTTTTCCAATGTTTATATTTCAACCTACTTTTTTTGAGTTCACTGCTTTTGTAATTTTTTTCTAAATTTTTATTTTTTATGCTGATGGTTTTTTTTAATGATTTTATTTTTTTTACAGTTTATTGTTTCTTTAATCAAAAATCTTTGAATATCTTCTTTTTTTTTTATTTCGATTACTATTAGTTAGCTTTTGAGTTGTATGTAACTGTGCCACTTCAGTCTTTTTCCATAAATTTGTTTTTTACTCGATTTCATTTTTGGTTTCTATTTCTAAATTATTGTTTATTGCTTAACTTATAGTTTTTATCAATATTATTATTTATTTTTTCTCTTATGTTTTATATTTTAAAGTTTTTTAAATGCAATTTATTGATAATTACAAGAATCAATTTATAAAAGACTCAAGAATGACTCTATCAACCATTACGGTTATTCAGCGTTTATTTTCAAATATTTTATAACGGTTGTTTTAGTTCACTTTTGTTTCTCTTTTTTTATAGTTTTTCTAGCTTTTTTTTTTATTTAATTTTTTTTCAAAACAAATTTATTAAAGACTCAAGCAGCCTACTACAATTATATAATGTTTAAAAAAGCGATGTTTTGATGCATATATAGGTTAACTTTTATTGACAAACGTGAATGTAATAGATACAAATTAAAATAAAAAAATTATCGCTGACGAGATAACCAAGTTATCACATTAGCGGCTTTTACCTCAAACGTATATCAATGATATACAATGTAATCTATCTTTTTTAATTTTACCACCAGTAAAATAAAAAGATTAATGCAAATTCATTCAAACTACATCTGTAAAATTTGACATGTTTTGTTCCTATTGGAACGCATCATCTGTTGCGACTTGTTTTTAAGTTCCAATAAGAACGAAACATGTCCAAATCTACAAATGTAGTCTGAATGATATTGCACTGATCATTTAATTTTATATAATTTTTATTTTTTATTTATGACAAAAGTTATTTGTTGAAAACATCAGCCTGATGAAGGTTTTTATCAAAAATCAAAAACGTTGTTAATTTTTTGAGTAGATTATTTATTACTTGTTTTATTTAATAAATAATTTTGATACGACATATTATGATATCGAAATAAAAAATAATAAATTTAATAAATTACCTAACAGATAATATCAATACCAATAAAACAAAATAAAAAATAATCAAAAATAAAGTGAGAAAAAAAAATGTCTAATCAAAAAAATCCAAAATAAAAGCAGTAAAATGTAAAAATTTATAGTTTTTTCCTTTATTTTTTACATAATGGTTTAATTTTTTTTTGTGTGTTAAAAGATTGTTTTCTTATTTCATCTTCGGTTTGCTATTTCTATGACTTTTTATAATAATGATAATAATATTGTAATTATCTTATTTTTATAATTTTATAAACTAACTAGATAGTTCAACTAGTTTATAGTAGAACTAGTTACTATATACTAGCTACTATAGTTTGACTATAAACTATATTATATAACTAGATTATAGTTAACTTTTCATCTAACTAATAATTTACCTCAATATCAATAAAACAAAATAAAAAAATATCAAAAACAAAGTGAGAAAAAAAATGTCTTAACAAAAAAATGCGAAATAAAAGATGTAAAATGTAAAAACTTTTTTTAAAAATTGATAATTTTTTTCCTTTATTTTTTTTATAATGGTCTAATTTTTTTTTTCTGTGTTAAAAGATTGTTTTCTTATTTTATCTTCTGTCTGTTATTTCTGTCACTTTTTGTAATAATAATAGTATTGTAATTTACTTAATATTATAATTCTATAACCCAACTAGTCTATAGTTTAACTAGTTTAAAGTAGAACTAGTTACTATATACTAACTACTATAGTTTAATTATATTTATAATATAAGTTTAACTATAAACTATACTTTAACTAGTTTATAATTAAACTATTAGCTATAAATTTATTTATGTTCTTTTTTAGATTTTTCTTGTTATTTTAGTTGTCAATTTTAAGCCACTTTCTTATTTTTCTTTTGTTTAATTTCTTTTTTACTAAGTTTTATGTTATTTTTACGATACGACATTATATGATATAGAAATAAAAAATAATAAATTTAATAAATTACCTAACAGATAATATCAATACCAATAAAACAAAATGAAAAATAATCAAAAACAAAGTGAGAAAAAAAAGTGTTTTAACAAAAAAAAAAATGCAAAATAAAAGCTGTAAAATGTAAAAATTTGTTTTAAAAATTTATAATTTTTTTTCTTTATTTTTTTTATAATGGTTTAATTTTTTTTTGTGTGTTAAAAGATTGTTTTCTTACTTTATTTTCTGTTTGTTATTTCTATAACTTTTTATAATAATAATAATAATAGTGTAATTATCTTAGTATTATAATTATATAACTAGTTTATAGTAGAACTAGTTACTATATACTAGCTACTAAAGTTTAACTATAAACTATATTATATAACTAGATTATAGTTAACTATTTACTGGTTTATAGTTAAACTATTAGCTATGAACTTATTTACGCTCTTTTTTAGATTTTTCTTGTTATTTCAGTTCTGTCATTAAGCCACTTTCTTATTTTTCTTTTGTTTAAATTTTTTTTATAGTTTTTATATTTTTTTCTTTTTTTACTAAGTTTTATGTTATTTTTACAATACGACATATTATGATATAGAAATAAAAAATAATAAATTTAATAAATTACCTAACAGATAATATCAATATCAGTAAAACAAAATGAAAAATAATCAAAAACAAAGTGAGAAAAAAAAATGTTTTAACAAAAAAGATGCAAAATAGAAGCTGTAAAATGTAAAAATTTGTAATTTTTTTATAATGGTTTAATTTTTTCATTTGTGTTAACAGATTGTTTTCTTATTTTATCTTCTGTTTGTTATTTCTATCACTTTTTATAATAATAATATTGTTATTGTCTTAATATTATAATTCTATAAACTAACTAGTTTATAGTTTAACTAGTTTATAGTAGAACTAGTTAGTATATACTAGCTACTATATTTAATTATATTTATAATATAAGTTTAACTATAAACTATATTTTCACTAGTTTATAGTTGAACTATTAGCTATAAATTTATTAATTTTCTTTTTTAGATTTTTCTTGTTATTTTAGTTCTGTCAATTTTAAGCCACTTTCTTATTTTTCTTTTGTTTAATTTTTTTTTATAGTTTTTATTTTTTTCTTTACTAAGTTTTATGTTATTTTTACGATACGACATATTATGATATAGAAATAAAAAATAATAAATTTAATAAATTACCTTACAGATAATATCAATATCAATAAAACAAAATAAAATATAATCAAAAACAAAGTGAGAGAAAAAATGTCTTAACAAAAAAAAAATGCAAAATAAAAGCTGTAAAATGCAAACATTTTTTAAAAAATTCATCATTTTTTTCTTTTATTTTTTTTATAATGGTTTAATTTTTATCTGTGTTAACAGATTTTCTTATGTTATCTTTTGTTTGTTATTTTTATCACTTTTTATAATAATAATAATATTGTAATTATCTTAACTTTATAATTATATAAACTAACCAGTTTATAGTAGAACTAGTTAGTACATACTAGCTGCTATAGTTTAACTATAAACTATAGTTTAACTAGATTATAGTTAAACTATTTACTAGTTTATAGTTAAACTATTAGCTATAAACTTAATTACGTTTTTTTTTTCGATTTTTTGTGTTATTTTAGTTCTGTCAATTTTAAGCCACTTTCTTATTTGTCTTTTGTTTAAATTTTTTTTATAGTTTTTATATATTTTTCTTTTTTTACTAAGTTTTATGTTATTTTTACGATACAACATGTATTTTGATATAGAAATAAAAAATAATAAATTTAATAAATTACCTAACAGATAATATCAATATCAATAAAACAAAATAAAAAATAATCAAAAATAAAGTGAGAAAAAATGTCTTAACTAAAGAAAAATGCAAAATAAAAGCTGTAAAATTTAAAAAACCTTTTTTTTTATTTGTGTTAACAGATTGTTTTCTTCTTTTATCTTCTGTTTGTTATTTCTATCACTTTTTATAATAATAATAATATAGTAATTATCTTAATATTATAATTATATAAACGAACTAGTCTATAGTTTAACTAGTTTATAGTAGAACTAGCTACTATATACTAGCTACTTTATTTAATTATATTTATAATATAACTTTAACTAGTTTATAGTTAAACTATTAGCTATAAACTTATTTACGCTCTTTTTTAGATTTTTCTTGTTACTTCACTTCTGTCATTATTAAGCCACTTTCTTATTTTTCTTTTGTTTAATTTTTTTTATAATTATAAATATTTTTTTTACTAAGTTTTATGATATATTTATTATAGAAAATTAATTGATAATTACAATGTTTAGGAATAGCTTAAGCAACTTGTCTTGAATAATTACCGCCTTTTTCAAATTTTTAACGTTATTATCTGTCAAAGAAAATTAATGCAAATTATATCTGTGCACTTGGCATGTTTCGTTCTTATTGGAACCCATCAGCAAGCCGCAACAGATCCACATTTAGATGACAATTTTAGACCTATAGATACCCAAGTGCCTAATGTGATAAAACAAGCGAAATCTATTAGAAGCTACTTCATATCAAAATTTTTTTTTTTTGAAAAACAATTTTTTTTAAGAGAAATAACAAAAAAGAAATAAAAATAAAATAATAACTAATAAATGGTAGAATGTCAGTATTGATCGATACAATTTGAAATAAAAAAAATGCATATCTTCTTTGGTTGACCACCAACTGGTCAAAATAAAAGAATCAAAGCAAATTTATTCAAACTACATCTGTAACCTTGGACATGTTTTATTCGTATTGGAACTCATCAACAAGTCGCAATAAATACAGATTCGAATAATATTTTTCTGCTTTCTGTTCTACTGTGACTGGTATTTTTTTTCAACTAGTCCAATATCTGTAAGTTTTGGCTAAGCACTTTCTTAAGTTTTTAGGTTATAACTCAACGTAAGCTGTTTTAAAGCGTAAAAATCTGTTTTGAAATTAATTATTTTAAAAAATTGCCGAAGGGTAAAGTGTTGCAATGGCTGGAGGCAAATCGAAACTCATTTTTCCATATCGAGCTTTCATATTGGACAGTTCAATTTGAAATATAATTTCTAACTTTCAAATATTAGCATTTCATATTTACCCTATTACTGCACATGACGAGGCCAATGGCTCGACTGTTTCCTCGTCATAAATATTTCATATTTTTTCAGTCGACTTTATTAAGCCACTTTGGCCCTTCCAGCTATGTGACGTATTTAAATTGCATAAGCACACCCATCATGCTAAATAATTCGAAAATAATTTATTTTTGCCTTTAGGCCGCCTCCTATCTACTTACTATAGGTACTTTTTGGGTAAATTGTTGCTACCTATCAAGAGCGCATTAATTTTCTAAAACGAAATTAGCCTAATGAAAATATCACTGTCATTTCAAGGCAAGGGCCCTCATCTCCTTTGAAATGGAAATGAGATGTTAGCCGGTTTTCTTTTTGTTTGAACGAATGGAAAATTCGTTTTATGATATTACGATCTTTATGTCTACTTGATGAATATTTAAGTTTCTTCTCTTGTCAGATCTTCGCTGCTCTCAGTGTTTTCAGATGTAATATGGCACTTCACAGAAAGAATATAGAATTTATATGTTTTATAGATCTGCTTTATGAAGGAAAATATAGTTTTCTTCCTCCATCTTTTCCTCTTATCACTACAACTTCTCGAACTTAACCACTTACCTTCTATTACAGTCTCAAGCAGAAAATGCTTCCATTTATAGCGTAATTTTCCCTAAGCAACTCAATTTTTTTTATTATTTCTTAAATCTATAACATTTTTATGTCTATAAAACTGTATGGAATAGAACATTTTTCATAAACTGTGTACTGCTTTGGCTAAACCATCAAAGATTGTCAATTAATTTTTCTGATTTTTCCACTTCAAGAGTCCTTTTTGAGTCAAAATTAACACTCATCTAATAGAATTGATTATACAAATTAAATAGATTTTTTGTGTACTAAAAAAAAAGTGGTTTAGTAGAATGAGTCACTAAAATAGTCAAAAACTTAAATTAATGTGAAGACAAAGTGTAATAGAGCATTTTCCATACACTGAACTATTTGAATAAATAATCAAACGTTGTCATTTAAAATTATTTCTGGTGTTTTCTTCTATTTTAAGGGTTATTTTCGACTACAAGTTGGCAATTATCATTATCACACATTTGTGTGTAATCAAGGATTACGACGTTAGAAAAAATGTTAAATGACATAAGGACATTACAAATAGCGTTTTTTTTGTTAAGATTTTTTTCTTTCTTACCTCTTTTTTTATTTTTTTTTTGTTTTATTACATTTTATTATTGTCTATGTTTTTCTTATGAGTTTACTCTATTCGGTGGATTATATTATAATTTCTGTTTTTTTTTGTATAATAAAATTCGTTAATAAATTATCTAGATTTACTCTTGCTGTGTAATTTAGCTTGACAATTTTTTATTGTCTTTGGCTGTATGATTGCTGACAAATGTCAAACAAGCGCCCAAGCTCTTCTTAATATCGTACGTTTCTGCGTATGAACTAATCAAAAAATGAACAGACGTTCTAAATTCCATGGCACAGCTTGATCTGGATAATTTATCTATAGCTGTTTATTTCAAAAAATCGTTAGATTAGTCAGACACTTTTTGAAAAATTTAGAAGGGTTGGAAATTTTCTAGTTTAGATAAACCAGCAAACATTGTTAATTAAGATTATTATAATTATTATTAAAGAGAGCCTAATTAGCAAATCTTTAGTATAACAAATAATTACATCATTTCCATGGTTTTTTGTATAAATGTAATATAATAAGAATGGTTCAGTGCAATAAGTCATAAAAATAGTCAAAAATTTGTGAATCTGAAAAATTAGAACAGTAGAGAAAATTCAGATAGAAATAATTGAAAGAAAAACACATCAAGAAAAAAAATCTTTAAAAAACAACAAAAAAACAACCAGCAAATTAAATTTAAATCAATAAAATATTTTTTTTTACAATTCACAAATTTTATTTTGCATTTTTTTTTATAAGATTTTTTTTTCACTTTTTTTTGTATATTTTTAATTGTTTTATTGCAATTTATGTTGTCTAAGTTTTTTAAAATAATTTAGCAATTCTGACGATATTAGGAAATTTGTCAATCTCAAAAAATTAGAACAGTGGAGAAAATTCAGATAAACAAACATTGAGAAAAAAACACATCAAAAAAAATCTTTAAAAAACAGCAAAAAAATAATCAGCAAATTAAATTTAAAACAATAAAATAAATTTTTTTTTTACAATTTACAGATTTTATTTTGCATTTTTTTTTATAAGATTTATTTTTTTTTTACTTTTTTTTGTATATTTTTAATTGTTTTATTGCAATTTATGTTGTCTAAGTTTTTTAAAATAATTTAGCAATTCTGACGATATTAGGAAATTTGTCAATCTCAAAAAATTAGAACAGTGGAGAAAATTCAGATAAACAAACATTGAGAAAAAAACACATCAAAAAAAATCTTTAAAAAACAGCAAAAAAATAATCAGCAAATTAAATTTAAAACAATAAAATAAATTTTTTTTTTACAATTTACAGATTTTATTTTGCATTTTTTTTATAAGATTTATTTTTTTTTTACCTTTTTATTGTATATTTTTAATTGTTCTATTGCAATTTATGTTGTCTAAGTTTTTTAAAATAATTTAGCAATTCTGACGATATTAGGAAATTTGTCAATCTCAACAAATTAGAACAGTGGAGAAAATTCAGATAAACAAACATTGAGAAAAAAACACATCAAAAAAAAAATTATTAAAAAACAGCAAAAAAATAGTCAGCAAATTAAATTTAAAACAATAAAATAAAAATTTTTTTTTTCAGTTTACAGATGGTATTTTACATTTTTTTTTTATAAGATTTATTTTTTTTTCACTTTTTTTTGTATATTTTTAATTGTTCTATTGCAATTTATGTTGTCTAAGTTTTTTAAAATAATTTAGCAATTCTGACGATATTAGGCCAGGTCAGGTCAAAAAAAAATCGAATTAAAGAATAGATTTTTTTCATTCATTTCTCATTTAATTTTTTTTTTGTTAATTATACTTTTAAATTTTACATATTTTTTTTTTACATTTTCAACGATTTTTATTTTTTTTTTGGTATTTGTGATTTACAAAAATGTTTCTTAATTTTTTATTATTTTTTTTTCACATTATCATTAATTCATTTCAAAATTAATTAATACAAGTAGTAATCTACTCAAAATATTTTACAAACAAGTAATCTACGCGAAAAATTGACAACGTTTCGGTTTTTTGTTAAAATTCTTCATCAGACTGATGATTTTGACAAATAACTGTTAACATAAATAAATATAAAACATTATTTAAGTGTACAAGAACGCTTAAGTAATGTAAGATAAAAAAAAGTCTTTTTTTATTTATATTTATCTCATTATTATTTTTTTAGTTGATTATATTTTCATATTTTATTTGATTGTTTTTTCTTTACTTTTTTACAATTTTTGTACGACTATTGCTTACTTTTTCCTTATACTTGTCATCTATTTAAATCTTCTTAAACTTTAATTTTTTTTCTACTTTTTTATTTTCACAATAGTTTGTATCAAAATTAATTTTTGCCAGAATACATACAGAATATATAAACTTAGAATAATTAATAACTGTAAACAAAAAATTCTTTTACTTTGCACTTTTTTTAATAAATTTTTTTTTTTTATTTTTTTTGTTTGTTTATTTTTTGCTTTTTTATTGCAATTGATATTGTCTATTGTCTAAATAATTCTATAATAATTTGTATCAAAATTAATTATTAAATAAAACAAGTAATCTATGTAAAAAAAAAACTTTTAAACAAAAAATAAAACCAACTTAAAAAAATAAAATAATGCACTAAAAAGAATAAAATAACTGCGTAGACTTGTATGTTTAAAAAACAATCATTTTATTTGGAAAAAATTAGAACAGTGAAGAAAATTCAGATAAACAAAAATTGAGAAAAAAACACCACAATAAAAATTTTTTTAAAAAGCAGCAAAAAATTAATAATTAAATAAATTTTATTTTTACAATTCACAGATTTTATTTTGCATTTTTTTTTAAGATTTTTTGTCTCATCTCTTTTTGTATATTTTTTTTGTTTTATTGCAATTCATATTGTCTAAGTTTTTTAAAATAATTCAGCAATTCTGGCGATATTAGGCCAGGTCAGGTCAAAAAAAATCGAATTAAAGAATAGATTTTCTCTTTTATTGTTTTTCTGCTAATTATACTTTTAAATTTTACTCATTTTTTTTTAATTCTCAACGATTTTTGTTTGTTTTTTTTTGTATTTGTGATTTACAAAAAAGTTTCTTAATTTTTTATTGTTTTTTTTTTCTTTATCTTGAATTCTATAATATGAAATTCGTATCAAAATTAATTAATACAAGTAATCTACTCGAAATAATTACAAATAAGTAATAAGTAATCTACGCAAAAAATTGACAACGTTTCTGTTTTTTGTTAAAATTCTTCATCAGGCCGATGCTTTTGACAAATAACTGTTAACATAAATAAATATCAAACATTATTTAAGTGTACAAAAAATTATCTTTAAAAAAAATTATCAGAAAAGTAAAAATAATGCAACCAAGTAAAAAAAAATTGTAGACATTTTTTATCACATTTTACAGCTTTTTAACTTTGCATTTTTTTTCACTTTTTTTTGTTTATTTTTTGCTTTTTTATTGCAGTTGATATTGTCTATTGTCTAAATAATTTTATAGTAATTCGTATCAAAATTAATTATTAAATAAAATAAGTAATCTACATAATTAAAAAAAAAATTTAAACAGAAAATAAAACCAACATTAAAAAATTTTAAAAATTTACTAAAAAGTATAAAATAATTGCGTAGACTTGTATGCTCAAAAACAATAATATTATTTGGATACTATAATGTTTAATTATTGTTATTTTTGGAGTCGGTGTCAGATTAGTCTTTGTGTTTTCTTCTACTTTGAGTGTGATTTTTGAGTCAAAAAGTAGCATATACATATATATAAATTTTTTGAGGATGGAACTGCTTAAAATTGTATTATTTATGGTATGATGTGTATAATATACTAAGAATGGTTAAAAACAATACATCACTAAAATAGTAAAAAAAAATTCAATTAAAAAAATTTAGAGCAATTGAAAAAAATCTGTAATAATTTACTGAAAATGTAATAAAAAATACTGATATATAAAATATTAGTGATAAAAATTAAAAAGACTGAGAAAAAGCACGGTTACAAATCTAAAAATGAGCCAATATTGAGAACAAAAGATTAAGATAAAAGAAAAAATTCTAAAACAGATAAAAAAATTTAGAAAAAAAAAGAAGCTTAAAAAATAATCTCTAAAAAAAAAGCAAAAAAAAAAAATAAAATAACCAGCAATGTAAAAATAATGCAATTTATTTTTGTTTTTATATTGCATTTTTTATTTGTAAAATTTGTTTTTCTTACTTTATCTTGCTTATCTTTCGTTTTCATATTGCAATTTTATATTGTCAATTGTCTAAATAATACTACAATAATTTGTCTCAAGATTAATATAAGATGCAATAAAAAGTCTACTTAAAAAATTAGCAACGTTTTGGTTTTTAGTGGAAAATCTTCATCAGACTGATGTTTTCAACAAATAACTTTTGACATAAATAAACTTGAAAAATTAAAAACAAAATTTTTAACAAAATACATAAACCAACTTCAAAAAATAAAAAAAATGCTATAAAAAGTGTAAAATAATTGGATAGACTTGTATGCTTAAAAAGCACTACGTTGACTGACACCGACTCCAAAAATGACTATAATTGAACATTATAGTATCCAAATAATATGATTGTTTTTTAAGCATACAAGTCTACAAAACTATTTTATACTTTTATTTTTTAAAGTTGGCTTTTGTTTTTTGTAATTTTTTTTTTAATTTTTAGTGGATTTGATTACTATTACATATTTGTTTCAATATGGGTAGACCTACTAAATGCGCGCTGCTAATATGAGACAGCGGCTTTTGAATGAGACAAACAAAGAAAAGGAAAAACATTTATCTCAAAAAACAAAATCTACTGTTTAATTAATATTTTTAATTAATTGATACTAATTATAATAAAAAATTTAGTCAAAAAAGCATTAATTAGAATAACTTAAAAACTACTAATCAGATCTTGATCAAATTTAAATGGAACCAACTGGAAAGCATCAGCTTTCAAATAAAAAAAGTATCATCAAAACACATCAAAAACATACAGTCGAATTGATAATCTCTTCTTTATTTTTGAAGTCGGTTAAAAATAAACATTAATAAATTGTAATAGAATTTCCAAAGTAATTTAAATATTTATTTTATCTCATTCTTCTTTCTTTTGTTTTACTTTTTTACCATTTGCAGCGGTTTTTGCAGGCTTTTTTCTTGTAATTGTCATTTATTGGCACATTTTTTAAATTTTTATTATTTTTCTATCTATACTAATTCAAATCAAAATTAATTATTAAATACAACAAGTAATTTATTCGAAAAATTTCAACGTTTCGGATTTTTGTAAAAAATTTTGGTCAGGTCGGGTCAAACTAATCAAAAATTTTTAACAAATAAAAACTGTTTCACTAATTGTGAAAAAAATTTGAAAAATGAATAAAAAAAAAATCTGCATGAGATGTATTGGTTTAGATAAATCTTAAAAGTTTGTATTATACAAAAATTTCGGCAATTGAGATTATTTCACCTTTTAGTGTTATTCTTGAGTTGAAAAGTGGTATATATACGATTTTTTACGTTATAAAAGTGGTTGAATTGTTCTTATTTTTGTATACTACTAAATTTGCTAGTTTTAGGCGTCTAATAAGTGGAATAATTATTTCCAGCTTCCATCAGTCTAATCGCGTGTAATGCAGAGCTAATTCGTCGCGGTACCGGCATATATATATCACCTAATTTGAATGTTACACATTCGAAAGGGGCGGCGGAATGTACAACAACTTACAGCATACAGACGTAACTAAACCTAATTCGATTAATATGCAATTTTAATCGTTTAATAAGTCATAATATGCAGAGAGCAGACGAGTTACGCGAAATTCTTCGTCGTTAATTCGACAAGACACATATTTAATACCAATGTAATTTAAATTGATATAAATGAATTAGGCCAGAGGCAGCTAGACAAACGTGATCTATTTTAGCAGTTGCCACATTCGTTACAATTAAAGAATTCATGTTGTGTCAGAACGAATTGCAAATATAATTTGCGAAGCAGCGCTTTCGAGAGGGTCAAGTGTCAATTTGAGATGTTTTAACCTCGTTTATCTATAACAGACAATGATATTTACACTTGCATTCAAACATTTTTTTTTCATTTTTATTATTATACTAATTAAACTATAATCTTATATCGTAACATTATGTCAAAACTAGAACAGCCAGTCTGAAAGTCGAAGTTCGTTAATTACATATAAACTCAACAATAGAAAAAAAAATAAAAAGAAAAGAGAAGAGAAAAAAAAGAAGGGAAGACAAGAGTAAGGAAGAGAAGAGGAGAGGAGAGATAGATGAGATGAGATGAGATGAGATGAGATAAGATAAGATGAGATGGGATGAGATGAGATGAGATGAGATGAGATGAAAAGGAAAAGATGAGATGCGATAAGATGATATAAGATGAGATAAGATGAGAAGAAATGCAATGAGAGGAGATGAGATGAAATGAGATGAGATGAGATGAGATGAAAAGGAAGAGATGGGATCAGATGAAAAGAAAGAGATGGGATCAGATGAAAAGGAAGAGATGAGATGAGATAAGATGAGAGAAGATGAGATAAGATGAGATAACGTGCAATAAGATGAGAGGAGATGAAATGAGATGAGATGAGGATACACAAGTATCGTTACTTACATATAAACTCAACAATAAAAAAAAAGTTAAAAACAGAAAAAAAAAAGAAAAAAAAAGAAGGAAAGAGAAAAGTAAGGAAAAAAAAAGGAGAGAAGAGAGAAGGAAAGAAGAGATAGATGAGATGAGATGAGATAAGATGAGATGAAATGAGATGAGATGAGGATACACAAGTATCGTTACTTACAAATAAACTCAACAAGAAAAAAAAAGTTAAAAACAAAAGAAAAGAAAAAAAAAAAAAAGAAGGAAAGAGAAAAGTAAGAAAGAGGAAAGGAGAGAAGAGAGGAGGAGAAAAGAGATAGATGAGATGAAATAAGATGAGATGAGATGAGATAAGATGAGATGAAAAGAAAAAGATGTGATGTGATGAGATGAGATGAGATGAGATGAGATGAGATGAGATGAGATGAGATGAGATGAGATGAGATGAGATGAGATGAAATGAGATGAGATGAGATAAGATGAGATGAGATAAGATGAGATGAGATGAGATAAGATGAGATGAAATGCGATGAGATGAGGATACGCGTGCGGCAAAGAAAGAAAGTCATATGTTTTTGCGTGCAATAGACAAATGAGGATGAGATGAGATGAAAAGGAAGAGATGAGATGAGATAAAAAGGAAGAGATGCGATGAGATAAGATGAGATGAAATGCAATGAGATGAGATGAGATGAGGATGCACAAGCATCGTTACTTACATATAAACTCAACAATAATAAAAAATAAAAACAGACGAAAAGAAAAGAAAAAAAAAGAAGGGAAGAGAAGAGTAAGGAAGAGAAGAAGAGAGAAGAGGAGAGAAGAGATAGATGTGATGAGATGAGATGAGATAAGATGAAATGAGATGATTTAAGATGAGATTAAATTGCGATGAGATGAGATGAGATGAGGATACACAAGTGTTTCCATACGCGTGCTGCAAAGAGAGAAAATGATATGTTTTTGCGTGCAATAGACAAATGAGGATGAGATGAGATGAAAAGGAAGAGATGAGATGAGATGAAAAGGGAGAGATGAGATGAGATGAGAAGAGATGAGATGCGATGAGATAAGATGAGATGAGATAAGATGTGATAAAATGCAATGAGATGAGATGAGATGAAATGAGATGAGATGAAATGAGATGAGATGAAATGAGATGAGATGAAATGAGATGAGATGAAGATACACAAGTATCGTTACTTACATATAAACTCAACAATAAAAAAAAAACGAAAGAAAAGAAAAGAAAAAAAAAGAAGGGAAGAGAAGAGTAAGAAAGAGAAGAGGAGAGAAAAGGAGAGAAGAGATAGATGAGATGAGATGAGATGCGATGAGATAAGACGAGATAAGATGAGATGAGATGAGATAAGATGAGATAAAATGCAATGAGATGAGATGAGATGAAATGAGATGAGATGAGGATACACAAGTATCGTTACTTACATATAAACTCAACAATAAAAAAAAAATAAAAACAGAAGAAAAGAAAAGAAAAAAAAAGAAGGGAAGAGAAGAGTAAGGAAGAGAAAAGTAAGAGAGAGAAAAGGAGAGAAGAGAAGAGATAGATGAGATGAGATGAGATGAAATGAGATGAGATGAGATGAGATGAGATGAGATGAGATGAGATGAGATGAGATGAGATGAGATGAGATGAGATGAGATAAGATAAGATAAGATAAGATAAGATTGATGAGATGAGATGCGCTGAGATAAGATGAAATAAGATGAGATAAGATGAGATTAAATTGCGATGAGATGAGATGAGATAAGGATACAAGAGTGTTTCCATACGGGTGCTGCAAAGAGAGAAAGTCATATGTTTTTGAACAATACAATGTGGCCAAAATACTACTTATAACAAACAAATTAATTAATTGCAATAAAAGTCATTATTTCTTCTTTTGTTTTTTGTGAAAACGACTGAAAAAAAGCCGTTAAGCGCCGGATTGACGCCCTAACTCATGTTATAAATAGCACCCTTTTTTGCGCCACTCTAATAAATAATAAAAAAAAAAAGAAAAACGCTTGAAGCAATTCGAAAATTAAACACCCTAAAAACCGCACTAGTTCAAAAATTACAAAGCGTCCACATTATCATCCACAAGCTAAATAAACCTTCTTAATGACTTTGGTCCGCCCTCCACTTTTCGCATATAATATAGGGGTGCGAGTCAATGTAGCATATGCAATGTATGGGAATATGATAGTTGCAAACAAAGCATCCCCCGATTACAGTTAAGTCAATGGTTAACGGAAGCGAGCACATGCGTCTTTCGGAAGCGGAACTTACCGGAAACGTGGACTTTGCTGAGTATTACTTCCGGATTACTACTGCGATGACCTTTATGTGATTTATAAATCGTGATCTGGAACTGGAAGATGGTGATAGTGATAACTACAAAGAAAATGTCATAAAATCTTATTTGCGAAATTCTCAATTATGGCAGCTAGAGACAATAATGTCCCCTTTGAGAACAGATCGTGTCTTTATAACTTCATTTTCTGCCTCACGACGAAATTATCTTAATTCCCTATTATAGTCTGCTCGTATTTTAATATAATCATAAACATTGCAGATTTATCCAGACTTTCCAACGGGAAGCTACAAGGAAACATATGCAATATTAAAATATTCCCCTTTTTTATTATCACTATTATTATTATTATTTTGCATCTAAATAGCCATAATTGTATGTATCGCAGCTCAGATAAAATTTTAAAGCTTCATAGAATTATAGCTTTTTGAAATATATCATTCATTTAATTTTTTATCCCATTATCAAAATACTATAAAAATTAATATTATTGTTTTTGCCAATGTTGTCAATAATACATAAACAATATATATATATAATATAAACATTTCCAGTTATATATAATATTTGACAACTGTCTAACTATTATATTCTAATTATTTAAAAATTTTAGACGTTTGAGGCTTCTTTGCAGCGCCTCCTACTGGTGAAAAAAAAGCTTTCACACTTGAAATACTCAACTGACATTATTAAAAACTACCATTTTGCAATAAAAGCAATCTAAAATTCGTAAAAAAAAGGTATATTTGTTCTACTTAATTTAGTTGCTCTATAATCGCACCCTTAAGTCTTTGAAGTTGAATGTGTAAAGAGGGTTAACCAACGTCTGCAAAATGCAAATAATGTTGCTTTTTAATTTCAATTTTTGGTTACTGTTGATGGTTCGCTGGATACATTGTTGATATGATTTGTAGACATAAGCCAAAGTCTCTCCTCCGAGACTCTAAAGTAAATTGAAGTCTAAACATTTTAACTGGGGGCGGATTTACGAAGTACACTGGAAGAAACATGTCAGCAAACATTATTACAAACGTCAAACAGAAGAAGCTTCTGTATCGGGAAAATGTGATATAAGAAATGTGACATTTTGATTTATTTATACGTGTATATATATATATACTATATACACACCTGTTTGATAATGGAGCCCATTTTGTCATAAATTTATATACACCTCTCTTATTATTACACCTGCAGTAATTAGAAAAACGATATTTTTATTTATTCATTAATAAATATAAATATATATATATATATATATATATATATATATATATATATATATATATATAATGGTAATTATTAGTCATACATTCTATAGGGAGAAAACATTTTTGTTTTTATTAAAATTAATAATTTGTTTAAAAAACTAATTCATTTTAGACAAAATTACAAAAATGTCTAAAAAATATTAAAATAATAATAATAAATTTACCAAAAAATTCAATTTTTACTCTAAAATATGTTGAATTTAAAATGTGTTGACGTTTTTTCAAAATCTAAAACACTAAAAAAATTATGCAAGATTTTAAAACAATTTCAACATATTGAGACCAACATAAGAAATGTTGAGATAAACAAATCCAATTTTTCAAAAAATCTCCCTTTGTTTTGTAAACTTTACGAAAATTAAAATGTTTTAACGTTTTTTTTTAATTGAAATTACTAATCTCTTTGTAAAAACTGATACAAAATCACTTAAATATCTAAAAAATATGAGTTTGACATTGAAAAACGCAGAAAAAAATTTCCAAAAAGTTTAAATTTTAGTTTACTTTAAAATGTGTCAACGTTTTTTCAAAACCTAAAACACTAATAATGCCGCTAAAACAAAAAAATATATAATTTAATGCAAAACCGCCTAAATATTGCAAAATATGTTGATACAAACATGAGAAATAAGATCTAAATTACATCAAAACTGTCAAAAATTTGACATTTGTTTCTTGACTCTGTCAAGAAATGTGGTTTATAATGTGGTTTTTTTAAGCCGAAAACACTAATAATGCTGTTAAATCAAAAAAAATATATAATTTGATGCAAAACCGCCAAAATATTGAAAATATGTTGATACAAACATGAGAAATAGAGGTTAAATCACATCAAAATTGTCAAAAATTTGACATTTGCTTCTTAAATTTGTCTAGTATAAAATGTGGTAACGTTTTTTTAAAACCGAAAACACTAATAATGCCGTTAAAACAAAAAACTATATAATTTAATGCAGAACCGCCTAAATATTGCAAAATATGTTGATACAAACATGAGAAATAAGATCTAAATCACATCAAAACTGTAAAAAATTTGACATTTGTTTTTTGACTTTGTCTAATATATAATGTGGTTTTTTTTAAGCCGAAAACACTAATAATGCTGTTAAAACAAAAAAATATATAATTTAATGCAGAACCGCCTAAATATTGCCAAATATGTTGATACAAACATGAGAAATAAGATCTAAATCACATCAAAACTGTAAAAAATTTGACATTTGTTTCTTGACTCTGTCTAATATATAATGTGGTTTTTTTTAAGCTGAAAACAGTAATAATGCTGTTAAATCAAAAAAAATATGTAATTTGATGCAAAACCGCCAAAATATTGAAAATATGTTGATACAAACATGAGAAATAGAGACTAAATCACATCAAAATTGTCGAAAATTTGACATTTGTTTCTTAAATTTGTCTAATATAAAATGTGGTAACGTTTTTTCAAAACCGAAAACACTAATAATGCCGTTAAAACAAAAAAATATATAATTTAATGCAGAACCGCCTAAATATTGCCAAATATGTTGATACAAACATGAGAAATAAGATCTAAATCACATCAAAACTGTCAAAAATTTGACATTTGTTTCTTGACTCTGTCTAATATATAATGTGGTTTTTTTTAAGCTGAAAACAGTAATAATGCTGTTAAATCAAAAAAAATATGTAATTTGATGCAAAACCGCCAAAATATTGAAAATATGTTGATACAAACATGAGAAATAGAGGCTAAATCACATCAAAATTGTCGAAAATTTGACATTTGTTTCTTAAATTTGTCTAATATAAAATGTGGTAACGTTTTTTCAAAACCGAAAACACTAATAATGCCGTTAAAACAAAAAAACTATATAATTTAATGCAGAACCGCCTAAATATTGCAAAATATGTTGGTACAAACATGAGAAATAAGATCTAAATCACATCAAAATTGTCAAAAATTTGACACTTGTTTCTTGACTCTGTCTAATATATAGTGTGGTTTTTTTTAAGCCGAAAACACTAATAATGCTGTTAAATCAAAAAAAATATGTAATTTGATGCAAAACCGCCAAAATATTGAAAATATGTTGATACAAACATGAGAAATAAGATCTAAATCACATCAAAACTGTCAAAAATTTGACATTTGTTTCTTGACTCTGTCTAATATATAATGTGGGTTTTTTTAAGCCGAAAACACTAATAATGCTGTTAAATCAAAAAAAATATGTAATTTGATGCAAAACCGCCAAAATATTGAAAATATGTTGATACAAACATGAGAAATAGAGGCTAAATTACATCAAAATTGTCAAAAATTTGACATTTGCTTCTTAAATTTGTCCATTATAAAATATGGTAACGTTTTTTCTAAACCAAAAACACTAATAATGCCGTTAAAACAAAAAAATATATAATTTAATACAAAACCGCTTAAATATTGCCAAATATGTTAATACAAACATGAGACATATATATATATATATATATAAATGCCAACTTTTCAGCGTCCATATACCAGTCTCTTGAAAAGATTTTAATAAATGATAATTAAAAAAATAACTAAATCTTTTTTAATAATATTTAATCTTAACAGTTGTTGGTTAATTAAATAATTAAAATTGTTTAGAATCTTTTTCGTCAGTAGCGCTAACGGTTAATATACGGCAGATGCAGTATATTACCCGTAAACAGATTGCAGCTATTTAGCGTCCTTCAACATGGCAACCTTGCATTTGCGCAAAAAAGTATTTTTTTAAAAGTAATCTAAAGAAAAAAAAACTCAAAAGAAAAGTAAAACAAAAAAATTATTTAAACAAAAACATTTGTATAAATATTTAATTATGATTTTTTGAATAAATTGTTATAAACAAATACTTTGCTTAAAGATTATCATAAACTTTTTTAAATTGTGAAGAACTTGTAACTAAGTTTTTATATTTATTTAGAAATATTATTATATAATTATTTGTGAAGTCTTTTAGAATTAGAAATAAAACAAAAATTAAATTAAAAACTGATTTTTTAGAGTAATCTAAAAAAAAATTTAATTTTAGTTTTTTGTTTTTTATTAACAATTTAAAAAGAGAAAACTATAAAGTCCAATTAACCAATATCAATTTTATTAAAGTGGTAATAAATATTTATTAATATTTTATTCTGATTGTCTAAAAAATTGTTATAAACAAATATCTTGCTTAAAAATCAAGTGTCAAAATTAAAATAATATTTTTTGAAAAAAAAAACATTTGGTTAAAATGCACTTTTTCACTAATAATTTGTTTTTAATTGCCAAAAATTGATATTTTTTCAAAAATATATTACTTTTAGTACTCCGCAGTCTACAATTTTCAATTAAAAAGTTGTTTTTCTAATTTTTTTAATGTTTACGTAAAAAATAAATAAATTTTTTTTTATTTTTTTATATATTTATAAAAAATAAATATTTAAACTAAGCTATTCAATATGTTGAACACAATAAATTAAAATTAATCATACACAAATTTTATTTTATTATTATTATTATTATGTTCAATCCTCCGTGTCCCGGAGGCACAGCGATTTTGCTGGATTCAAAAATCATTACAGTCTTTAACAAGTAGTGATAATGACAATATTATTTACCAATTAATATAAATATTGTTGAAAAACAAGATTCTAATTTTCATTAAGTTTAAAATCCAATTTAAAAATTGAATTACAACAAAAGCAACAATTTATGTTTTAAACTAAATAAATTAGACAAGTTTGTTTTTAAAAAAATCAAGCTAAATTACTATCTCCCTACGCATCTGCGATCATATTATTTCAATTGTTAGATTTAACATTCAAAAACATTCGAACAATGTGACATAAACAAAATAAAGCTGCTTTCTGTATTTTCGCAAAAATGTTTAAATCCAAATTTAAAATTTTGAGATTTTTACTTAATAATATGGGTACAACACCCAAATTTGAAATAACTAAAAGTAAAATTTTTACCATTTTTAAATTCCAAAGGTTCCCAATGGCCACCGAAAGCAGCGAATATTTAGCCATTTTTGTTTTAAATGTGTTAATAATATTACAAGAATTTGATACAGCAATATTTATAAAATATGCAAGTTTTAGTTTTTTTTTTCAATATTATTATTATTATTTTTATTAACATTGAACAAGTTATTGGCTACTAAATAACAATAATTAATAGCTAATAGCTTGTGAACTATTAGCAATACTTTAATTAAATGTAAATCAATAAAAAGCACAGACAGACAAACAAATCTAAAGTCGTAGTGTTCAAAAGAAACTGGAAAATAAGAGCAAAAGTAGGAGCTGATAAAAAGAACTAAACAATCTTTGAAATAAAATAGCTAAAAAGATAATTTAACAAAAAGTCAAATAAGAAAATTGTAAAATGCGAAAAAAAGCAAAAAATCACAAAAGAAAACAATTTGAACCAGCAGTTGTTGAAATAAAATAAGAAAAAGGTAGTGCAAGTGGTAGTAAAAAATAAATGCAAAAATGTACTTGTGGAATTAAAAAATATATATAGCTAGAATACACAAAGATGACGTTTCCACAAAGAGATAGAGAGAATTCTGCTCTTAGTGTAGTTTAAAAATTGGACGTTTTAGTTGTGACTGACTGACTATATCTGAAAATTTATAGCGGCAACGCAGCCGGACGCCGCGTTGGTCTAATCTGTATTAAAAATATACGTTTGAACGCTAACATCTACATTATAGAGTGTATATCAAAAAGCTGAAAAAATAACAAAACGTATAGACGCTAAAAAGCTTCATCATGTAAATTTTGAATTAAGAAAAAAAACATTTTTAAGCATTTTTAGAAATCTTGGAGAAACAACAATGTTTGAATAATTTTGAAGAGCTTTGGATATACAGAGATAGATGTTGAAAGACTGTAATATAAAAAATCTGTGAAAAGGTAGCAAAATGTAAATGTCCCAATAAATATATAATATACATCTTGCGTCATAATGGGCTCCACTTTGCCATTCTTATGGATTTATATATATACCACTACAATTATTCCATTTCTCCTTAACACCTGTAGTAATTATGTTGATGCTGCTGCTCATAAATAAATACTTATCGAATTAGAGTGACTGTGCAATTAATTAATCAGTTAATTAGCAGACTGCCACGGATCAAAGTTAGGCGGGTTTCCGTTAACCGCAGCGAAGGTAAGCTCATTTCCACCCTATCACCTTCACCTTCAAACTCCCTCGGGAGCTTCAGGTGTAATGTGTATATATCTCCAAATGTATATAAATATATTTTTTTGTCTCTTATCGATCAAAGTGATGTTTTTCTGCTGCGAACCAAATCTAGACAGAGAAAACCAATTTTTGAACGTTTTAAATTCTCCCTTTAATTTTCCATTATGCGGGAGCATCCCTCGCGATTTAAATAAATAATACCTATATTTATGATGCGGAGAGGCTTCTAAATAAGTAAGTAGTGCATATAAGCGCATTATTATATGGCGTACTTACTTTCTATTAAAAAATTGTTTTTTAAATATTTAGAAAAATACGCAAAACGTTTTAATTAAAATAGTATTTTAAGTACTCAATTTCCGGCAAAAACAAATTTAATATAAAAAAACCTAATATCAAAGAAGATTATTTTTGTGCCCGGCTGCAGAAAGCTTAACAAATCGTTACATTCGAACAAACACACTTAATGGCAACGGCCCCAAAAATATTATAATTTGATATACAAATATAGATCATATATACATTTATACTTCTTCTATCCATCTTCTAGCAAATGTTTGTATAGAATCTTTTAACACATAGATGTAAAAAAAAATCTTCATACACCAGTGGAAAAAAACAGAGTAAAGATCTTCTATCCCCCTCTACTTTTTCTATACAACGTCTATCATCTAGATGAATATGTTTTTCTAACATATAAAGAACATATAACATAAAAGCAATTATATATAATTTCCAGACTCCTTCTATGCATTTTCTAGCATATAAAAATATATAGAATATTTTAGCATATAGATGTATAAACAAAACTTTTATACACCAGTGGAAAAAAACCCAGTTAATAAAGACCTCTATCAATTTCTACTTCTCTTTTCTCTTCTTTCATCTAGAATTTAGATAAATAACTTCTTCTAAGATATAAAAAACATATAAGATAAAAGCAAATATATATTTTTTCTATACAGTTACACTTCTTCTATACATCTCTAGCATATATTGTATGTATAGAATCTTCTAACATAATTATATAGAAAAATGTCTATACACCAGTGAAACAAAACACAGTAAATAAAAATCTTCTATACAGCTCTACTTCTTCTATAAAACTTATATCATCTAGATTCTAGATGAATAAGTTCTTCTAACATATAAAAGACATATAACATAAAGACAAATATATATATTTTCCATACACTTATACTTCTTCTATACACCTTCTAGCATATAGATGTATAGAATCTTCTAACATATAAATGTATAAAGTAGAACAAAACACAGTCAGTAAAGATCTTCTATCCAACTCCACTTTTTCTATAGGTACAATTTCAATAATCTAGAATTTAGATGAATAACTTCTTCTAAAACATAAAAGACATATAACATGAAAGCAAATATATATTTTTTCTATACAGTTATACTTCTTCTATACATCTTCTAGCATATATTATATGTATAAAATCTTCTAACAAATAGATGTATAGAACAAATTCTATACACCAGTAAAAAAAAACAGTAAAGAAAGATCTTCTATACACCTCTACTCCTATAAAACTTCTATCATCTAGATTCTAGATGAATAAGTTTTTCTAACATATAAAGGACATATAAAGTAAAAGCAAATATATATTTTTTATACATTTATACTTCTTCTATACATTTTTTAGCTTCTAGCATGTATGTAAATGTATAGAATCTTCTAAAATATAAATTTAGAAACAAACTTTTATGACATCAGTGAAAAAAAACACAATCAGTAAAGATCTTCTATCTACCTCTACTTCTTATTTGCAACTTCTATCATCTAGATAAATAAGTTCTTCTAGCATATAAAAGCCATATAACATAAAGACAAATATGTCTTCTCTTATTCTTATTCTCCTTCTTCCTCATCCACCCAGTTTAATCTTTTTCTTTCTTTTTCTATCATTTTCATCCATTCTATTCCCTTTTTATTTCCTTTCATTATATCCTCCCTTACTAAGTTACTAACATGCTCTCTTTTACCTCCACACATTCCTTCATCATGTGTTCCAATGTTTCTCTTTCTTTTCCACACATCCTGCATTTTCTTTCATTTTCTTCCATCCAATATCTATTTTCTCTCTTTTCATTTCCACACCTAAATCTAGCAATCATTTTTCTCTCTCTCTTATTTTCCCTTTTCAGGTAGCTTGGCAGTTCTTCAGTAATTATTGCCCCATATTTTGTATTGTACCTGCTTTCTCTAATTTCACCCCTCCTTTCTTGCTTCTCTATATCTCTATCTCGGTCTCTCATTTCTCCATTCACCCATTGCCTCTCTTCTCTTTTCCTCTCAATCTCTTCTACACTGAACCCTTTACTTTCATAGTATTCTTTTCTCTCTTTTTTTATTCGCTTATCGCCCTTTCTTTTCATCATTTTTCCACACTCTTTCAGTATCTCACACCCTTCTCTCTCCCGCATTTTCTCTTCATACTTAACTGCTCTCTTTCCCGCCTCTATTCTTACTTTTTCTCTCTTTCCTTCCTCTCTCACTATGTATCCTGGGGTTTCTCTGCTTAGCCCTAGCATCCATCTCATATATTTTTCTTGCACTCTTTCTATTTCTTTCCTCTCTTTCCATCCCCAGATTTCCGCTCCATACATCATTACACTTTTTACCAGACTGTCAAACATCGTCATCCCTATTTCATATTCTCCTCTGAACTTTTTCTCTGCCATTCCCCACACTATCGCACACATCTGGTTTCCCTTTTTCACCAATTCTCTCAACTGCGCCTTACTTCGATTTCTTTCTTCAAACATGTATCCTAAATACTTCCATTCTCTCACCTGCTCTATTTCTTTCTCACCCCATTTCCATACTACTTTTTTTCTTACTCCCTTACTAAACACTATTATCTTTGTTTTAGTTTCATTCACCTCAAATCCCTTCTTTTTCATATACCTCTCTGCGATTCTCATCATTCCATTCATTTCTCTTTCTTCTTTCGCTACCATCACTATGTCATCCGCATACGCTAACAACCAAATTTTCTTTTTCCCTGCTACCACTCCTCCTTCTTGTCCTTTTGCTAACACATCTTCCATATCAATCATATAAATTGTAAACAGTAGCGGACTCAGAGAGCACCCTTGGTTCAGTCCCCTCTTTGTCCAAAACCATTTACTTTCTCTTTCATCCGCTCTCACCTTGCTCTTTGTTTCCTTGTATATTTCTTTCACTTTTTCTATTATTCCTTTCTCTATTCTTTTTTTTTCCATGCACTCCCATAATTTATTTCTATCAACCCTATCAAACGCTGCCTTTAAGTCCACAAACACTCCATATACTCTCCCTCCTTCCTTTTCTAACTCACTCTCAATTAACGCATTTAACACATATACATTATCTATTGCACCTCGTCCCTCTCTGAATCCTGCTTGCCAGTCTGGTAATCCTCCCACTCTCTCTACCTCTCTTTGCAGCTTTTCTGCCACACACATCGCATACACCTTGTACATTGTGTTGAGAAGAGTTATTCCTCGGGAATTTTTTTCAGTGTTTTTATCCCCCTTTTTATAAATTGGTACTATAATTCCCTTTGTTCATTCCCGAGGAAACTTTTCTCCCTTCCACACTCCATTCAATACTTCTCTCAATCTTTCTTTTACTCTGTCATTCCCATATTTCCATGCCTCATTCGGTATCCAATCTGTTCCCGACGACTTTCTTTTCTTTAATTTCATGATCTGTTTTTCTATCTTTTCTTTTGTTATCTCTTCTGTCTCTGCTTCCTCTGCTTTTTTTTTCAATTTCATTTTCTGTCTCATCTTTTCTTTCTTTTCCTTCTAGAAGCTCTCTGAAATGTTCCATCCATTTGTTCATTTCTATCGTATTTTTAATCACTTTTTTCTCTTCTTTTTCCTCTTCCAAATATTTCCATATTTCATTTTGTGTTTTTATGGCTTTTATTTTTTTCTGCTCTTCCCCTTTTTTCTTTTTCTTTTTTTCGTCACATGTTTATCTATATTCTTTTTTCTTTTTCATGTAATTTTCTTTTGTTTTCTTTCCATTCTTTCAATTTGTTTTTCAGTTCCCTTTTTTGTTCACTACATTCTCTATCCCACCTTTTTTTTCCATTTTTATTTCTTTTCACCATTGCTTCTTTTACTTTTGATTCTAGTTCTTGTACCATTTTTCTTACCCCTTTTTCTTTATATTCTGTTCTTTCCAGCTTTTCCCTGTATATCTTTTTTGATTTTTCGTCCCATTGTATTGCTGGTGTTTTTATTCTTTTCTTTCTTTGATTTCTTTTTTCTCTTATTTCTTTTCTTCCATTTTTTATCTGTACTTCTAGTGGCATATGGTCTAATTCTGTTCTTTCTCCAATCTCGAATCTTTTTATTTTTTCCCAGGCTTTCTAGTTTACTATCCCATAGTCTATTACCGATGTTGCCTGTATTCCTCCATATGTCCATCTCCCTTTCTCATCTCCTTCTTTGTTTCCGTTGAGTATCTCCCACCCATTTTCTTCTACCATGTTTATTAACAGTTTTTCTTCTCTGTTTGTTCTGTTGTTCTTCTAGTTGTTTCTTTTTCTTCTTCTCCCCAATTTCTTTTTCCTTCTTCCCCTATTCTTGCATTAAAGTTACCTCCAATTAGTAAGTTTATGTTATTTGCATTTTTGTCCTTTTTTTCTTCTTTTTCTTTTATCATTCTTATTCCTCTGCTATATATCGTTCTTGTTTCCCATTTCCCCTATACAGCTTGTAGCATATATATGTATAGAATCGTCTAACATGTAATGTAAAGAAAAAAGTTTATAAACCAGTGGAAAAAACACTTTTAGTGAAGATTCTCTAACATTTAGATGTATAAGATCTTCTAAAATATAAAGATCATATAACTCAACAGATCTAATTGACAGCTTCTATACTTTAGTGAAAGAAGAACACAGTGAATAAATTTTTTTATACATTTTTAATATACATTTTTTTCCATACACTTATACTTCTTCTAGCATATATATGTATAACATTTTATATGTATAGAATCTTCGATCATGTAGATGTATAGAAAAACTTCTATACACCAGTAAAAAAAACAAAATCAGTTAAGATCTTCTATCCACCTCTACTTCTTCTACACTTCTTTTAACATCTAGATGAATAAGTTTATCTAACATTCAAAGATCATATAACTTAAGAAATGATATCTATATATATTTTATACAATTAAAGTTGTTCTATACATCTTTTAGCATATACATATAATAAAATCTTCTAGCATATAGATGTATAGAAAGATTTCTATACGTCAATGTAAAAAAACTTAATGAGTAAAGATCTTCTATACATTTTTTATCATCGAGATGATAAAAATCGAACTTCTAGCATATAAAAGTCATAAAACATAAAAGATAATATACATATTTTCTTTACAATTATATACTTCTTCTATACATCTTCTACCACATAGATGCATAGAAAAACTTCTATATACTAACAAAAAACACAATAAGTAAAGGTCTTCTACACATCTTCTAACATCTAGATGCATAAGATCTTCAAACATATAAAACAAATGATATAATATACATCGTTAAACATTTAGACGTATTACAAAAATCATTTAACGTACAAGATTCTAATATGCATCTTCTATAAGAGAAGGCTTTCTATACACTTTTTCTTCTTCTATACATCTTTTAGCATATATCTGTATAAAATCTTCTAACATATAAATATACAAAATTTTTCGATACACCAGTGAGTAAAGGTTTTTTATACACTTCAACTTCTTCTATACATTGTTTATCATTTAGATGTTTTTAACATAGAAAATTCAACATACATCTATATTCTAGTGAATCGAAAATATAATGAATAAAAATTTTCTATACATTTTTTCTTCTTTTATACATCTTCTAGCGTATACCTGTTTAAAATCTTCTAACATATAAATATACAAAAATTTTCTATATACTAGTGAAAAAAACCTAGTGCGTAAAAGTTTTCTATAGCCTTCAACTTTTTCTATACACTGTTTACCATCTAGATTCTAGATGAATAAGATCTTTCAACATATAAAGATCATAAAGCATAGAAGATCATAATCTAGTAAATCAAAAACACCATAAGCGAAGATTTTCTATAGACTTATTTTCTTCTATACATCTTCTAGCATATATCTGTATAGAATATTCTAGATATATTCAAGATCTTTGAAAAAAAGCACAATAAGTGACTTCACTTACTATGTTTTTTGTATACTGTTTTTTTATACTTTTGATTTGGTGAATAAGAGAGAAATAAATGTATCTGATGAGCTTAGAATAGAGGTTTGTTTTTCTCACTTTTTTGAGATTATTAGCTGCATTTATGTCTATTTGAAAAATTATTAAAGCACTTTCAGTGGTCAATGTAATAAGTATTTTGACCACTCAAGCGAAGGCCTTATGAATATTAACTATTAAGCAATTGTCTCTTATAAACACTCTTATTGGAATAATTTAATCAATCAATCTGACTTCTTCTAAAGTAGAGTCTATTAAATTAGCTTCTAACATTTTCTCTTTATCATTTATTACACATTTTCTCGAAAAAACGCCGCACTTTTCCTCTTACTTCCTTATTCAAGTGTGCAGCGGAAACTTTTTCGCGATTCGTCTGAAATTTCATTTCGAAAGGTACTTGCTATACAGAAATTTTATTGCTGCATCAAAGAAATTACAGCACTCATTCCTCTTTGGCGCTGTTATGAAAATTAAATCAAATTTTCCTCAATAAAGTTTCCCGAATACAAGTTAGCTTTCAAGTTGACCAAGTGAGTCTTTCTCGGCTGCTTTTCGGCTGTCTCATGCATTTTTCATGTGTTACTACCTATATTTTTCCTTGCTTAAATAAAGAACATTTTGAAAAAATTAACTTACAAGTGTTCAAACAAAACTCTTATTTTATAAAAAGAGCTCTAACAAATTGTTTTACAAAGAAGCTATTCTTAATTTATAAGCGCTTGATCGTTTTTACAAAATTCTAATAAACCTCAATTGTCATTTTTTATAGTATAAAATCATATAATTTGCTTTGTAATTTAAAATTTACTTAAATGAAAAATTAAATTTTTATAATAACCATTGAAAAATTGCCGTTATTTTAGGTTAGGTTGGTTCAGATCAGGTCGAATAAATCAAGTCACTTGTACAAAATCATTTAATAATGTTTCATTGAAAAAATAAATCACTTTTTTTTTGAGTTTCACAATTTCGTAGAATTTTTAGAAATATTTTGAAAATATATCATGATTCTTGTCAAACTCACTTTTGTGAGTAAAACTTCTACAAATCTTTTAAAAGTAACGATAGATTACCATAATATTTTTGGATAACTGGCAAATTCACTCGAATTTTGACTGACATATCCAGCCGCTATATTGTGCGATATTGAACGATAAAGGCCAATAAATTGTGCCTACATTTCAATGCTATTTTATTCAATTATTTACGAGCTACCAACATTATACCAATTCTAGATTTTCAAAAGTATACCGTAAAAAGTATTTTTTTATAAGAGTCCAAGACATAAAAAAGTTGTAGTTATAAGCCAAAATTAATAGTAAAAAAAAAGCTTGAAGACGGTATATGAGATTGAGCTAAAAGTCTACCAAACACTTCAAGTTCTGATTCTTGTATAATGTCTTAATTTAACAAAAAGGGTTTTTTTTTGCAAAAAATCAGCGTTTGTTTGATATATTTAGCTTGACTGGGTATAATAATTAATCTATATCTGCGTATTCTCGCTAATAAAATGTAAATAGATAATCCGGTAGCAAATTGAAAAGCCTCCATTAAGCTCCGAGGTCCACGATCATGAAATTTTCGAACGGTTTGGTGATATAATTTGGAAATGGAAATAGGATGTGTATCTCTGATTATGATACATGATGTAGTCAATTAATGCAAACTATATCAAATTCAATTAAGCCGCTCTAGTCCGAGCATTTGCTTTGACCAACCAATGCATTGCAAATCCTCTCATTAGAGCACCCCCGGGCTGACTTCCTAAGGGTACAAAGCAACCCTCTTTATTTAAAGCTATATAGAAACCACGTGGAACAGTTTGTGACGTATTTTATCCAAGCCATCCATTTACTGAAAAAGATGACAAAGTCCTAATTCTACGGCGTATACCGAACCACGTTCTGATTTATCTATATTTTTTCAGCTACTCTTACCAAAACCACGTTTAAACGTTTTTCCGTAACTGCTTAAAATCGGCGTTTTTCAGTTAAAATTGACAGTTGGAGAGTGGTAATTGAGCGTAGAAAGACAGTGATCTTAACCCAAAAGTTTGTTAAAAGCTAAATCTGCTAAAAGTTTGAATTTTTTTTTTTTGCAGTTCTGTCGGATTCCGACCAATTCTGGATGGTAATTCGACAACTAGGAATACGCCGCCATTGTTTTTTCCATCTCACCTGGCTTCACACATAACATCTCAATTCTCACCACCGCTGTTTCCAACGTTAAAAGGTAATTTTTTTTGTCACTTTTCAATAAACATTGGTTCTCTATATTTTCCTGTACAATGACAATGATCTTGTACGCTAAAGTTTTCCATTCTGTACCCACGATAAGAAAATATTGTCATTTATTTTTATTTACATAATAAATCAAGTTAACCCAAATAATTGAATTATCTGCTTCCACACACCATGCGAGAAGAAAATCTTTTATCCACTTATCAACCTATTACCGTGCAATTTATACCAACTTTGCACCTGCGAACGCGATCAATTTTGCATCTGATAATAACAAAGTGAACAGAGAAGTTCTTTTAAATCTGATTAGGGTGATTGGATAAGGCCGTAATCTGAAGCTGTATCAAGTTTCATCAGCCAAAGTGTAAATTAAGGCTCTAGCTAAGCTCTATTTCTTGAATACACTTAAAGCTGTTAAAATATTGTTCCAGGTTTTCCCGGACTTTGTTCCTGTTGTCCCATAAAACCAATATCCAGCCTGCTGCCATCTAGCGAAGCCTCCCAAATCTCGCCAAACGGGAGCGATCAGCGGTCGACAAGCGTGGCAGAGCTGCGAAGAAAAGCACAAGAGCATTCCGCTGCTCTTCTTCAAAGTTTACAACATGTAGCCAATTTTCAGCAAGCTGCTGGATTAGCAGGAGGACTCAATTTTCCACTGCTACCACCTCTTACCCTTCAAGCACTAAACAGAAAACATGAAACAGCGGAAACGATTACAAACAACAAGGAACACGCCACGTAATTCAATTTTATTATTACAATTTGAGTACTTAGTGATTAAAATGTATATTCTTATTGTATATAGTGTACCTAATTTATGTGCAAGTCGGTTTGTTAAGTCATTAAATGACTTTCAATTGGTTAAAAATATAGTATATTTTTTTCCAAAATACCAGAAAGTTGAATAACATAGCACCATCTCTTTCTATACCATTGAGAACTTTAGAATCTGTCTTTGTTGTTATCCGCAAGGTTTTCAAAAAATCTAGTAAAAAAATCTTCTGAACTACCATTGCCAATTTCTGGTATTTTGAAACAAAAAGTACTATCAAGTCATCTTTTACAAATTATACACAACACCAATGTCAAATTTATTTTTGAGTTGCTAGAATAACATATAGGTTCTTGTAACACCTTTTAGACAAAAATGAAGCAGTTTACTGTTTCTACTTTTTTCCTTTAACTAGAGTTTTTGCGTGACAATGTTTACATCCAAATTCAACTCTTGCGCACATAACAGCCAATCGATAACTTGCCCTGTGACTCTACTTTCAGCAAAGTAGACTAAGTCTAATTTAATTTTACGCTGATTAGCAAAACAGCATTTACGGCGCAATAAGTTGCGCAGCATCAACGGCGCAAGCTTTGCGGCGCAATAACTTGCGCCGTATTAACGGCGCAAAAATTGTACTCGTGTAAGTTAGTAACAGTGGTGATTTGAAGGTTATTAAAGCTCAGAGAAACGTGAGTATGTTTCTTTGAGTTGTACTACTGCGTTACTCACCAAAACAGTTACAATTTTTACGCCGTTAATGCTGCACAACTAGGTTATTTCTGACATTAAGCAAATTAAAGTTTTTGTTGTACTAAAATATATATCCTGTACCAAACAGAGCAATATAATTTATAAGTGGATAAAATTTGTAGACCTTGGTGGTTTAATATCTTCTACTAGATAATCCAACGTTGTTTACACTGGGCTCCTAATTCAGACGTCTTTTATAGAATATAGGTTAGATATGTTGAAGTCATCTTTGCAAAATTAATAGTTTAGAAAAGATAAAGTTAAAAATAAACAAAGTTGCGCAACTCTAGTTAAAGCAACAAATGCACGTAGAGTTAGAAATATATTACCAAACTATTGTGATGTGAGTAAATATTATGTTAGTAGAATATAGACCATTACACCCAGAATACTACCATAAGAACTGTATAGACTTTATTATAGTGTGTTCAATAAATAAACTTTTAGAAAAATAAATAATGCTTTTTAAGTAAAATACCTTTATCAATCAACAAATTGTATATTTTTGGCAGAAAATACAAAGCTTGAGGTAAGTATTAACAACATTTTTATTACTGTTACAAAAAAAAACTTGTTGCGCCTCTTCAGTGAGCGATTGCCAGGCATAATATTCCTAAAACCAGTTTACCGATCAGACACTGAAGCTGTTCTGAGTACCAGCTTACAACATTCAAAACTTTAAATACTCTTTCTAGTACGAGCTTATTGTTTAAACCAGTTTAAACTATGCCTAGTACTAGTTTACTTATCCAGCACTTCAGGCTTCCAAACCTCTTCCTAGTACCTGCTTCCTACCTTACGGTTGAGTCGAGTTGTGATGCACACACAGTTTTAAAAACTCTCCAAAGTACCAACTTTCTAGTACTAGCTTACTATTCAAAGCTTTAAATGCTCTTTCTAGTACGAGCTTATTGTTTAAACCAGTTTAAACTATGCCTAGTACTAGTTTACTTATCCAGCACTTCAGGCTTCCAAGCCTCTTCCTAGTACCTGCCTCCTACCTTACGGTTGAGTCAAGTTGTGTTGCACACACAGTTTTAAAAACTCTTCAAAGTACTAACTTTCTAGTACTAGCTTACTATTCAAAGCTTTAAATGCTCTTTCTAGTACGAGCTTATTGTTTAAACCAGTTTAAACTATGCTTAGTACTAGTTTACTTATCTAGCACTTCAGGCTTCTAAGACTCTTTCTAGTACCTGCCTCCTCCCTTACGTTTGAGTCAAGTTGTGTTGCACACACAGTTTTAAAAACTCTTCAAAGTACCAACTTTCTAGTACTAGCTTACCGTTTAGATACTCAAAGCTGCGCAACCTTTTCCTAGTACAAGCTTACCTATCAAGCACCTAAAATTTTTAAAGCTTTTTCAAGTATCAGTTTCCTGATCAAATACTCAAAAACTTAAAGGCTTTTTCTAGTACCTCAACTTGCTCCTCAAGCATTTAAGGTTTTGGAAGTTCTTGCTAGTACCAGCTTACTTATCAATCTCATTTAAAGCTTCAGAAGTTTTTTCTATTGCTAGCTTACCGTTTAGGCATTCAAGCACTTGAAACTTTTGAAACTCTTTCTATTATTAGTTTACCTATCAAGCGCTTGAAGCATAAAAGCTCCTTCTAGCACTAGCTTACCGTTTAAATACTCAAAGCTAGAAAAACTTAATCCTAGTACTAGTTTACCCATCAAGCTCATAAAGCTTGTGAAACTTTTTCTAGTATCAGATTACTAAACGAACAGTCTAAGATTCAAAAACTTTTTGTAGTATCAGCTTACTATTCAAACACTCAAAGTATCAGAAGCTCTTCTTAGTACCAGCTTACTAATCAAGCATCTAAAGTTCACAGCGCTCTTTCTAGTACTAGCTTACAATTTAGACACTGAAAGCTATAAAAATCCATGTTATATCTAGTACCAACTTATCTATCAAGTAATTAAAGCTTCTAAAGCTCTTCCTAGTACCAGCTTATCTATCAAAGAACAAAAATTATGAAAGCATTTTCTAATATTAGCTTACTGTTTAGATACTCAAAGTTACGGCGACTATTTCCAGTCCTAGCTTCCCCATCAAGCATTTAAAGCTGCTAAGGCTCTTTCTAGTACTAAAACATGTTATATCTAGTACCAATTTACCTATCAAGTAATTAAAGCTTCTAAAACTCTTCCTAGTACCAGCTTACCTATCAAAAAAGTAACATTCTAAAAGCATTTTCTAGTATTAGCTTACTGTTTAGATACTCACAGTTACGGCGACTATTTCCAGTACCAGCTTACCCATCAAGCATTTAAAACTGCTGAGGCTCTTTCTAGTACTAAAACATGTTAAATCTAGTACAAATTTACCTATCAAGTAATTAAAGCTTCTAAAACTCTTCTTCGTACCAGCTTATCTATCAAAGAACTAAAATTTAGAAGCATTTTCTAGTATTAGCTTACTGTTTAGATACTCAAAGTTACGGCGACTATTTCCAGTACCAGCTTACCCATCAAGCATTTAAAGCTGCTGAGGCTCTTTCTAGTACACAGATCAGACACTCAAAGATTCAGAGACTAATCCTAGTACTAGTTTACCGTTCAAGCACTTAAAATTTCTGGGGCTTTTTCTAGCATTATTGGTCAAACATTCAATGTTTTTGAAGCTATTCCTAGTACCTGTTTACCGATTAGGTAACTTACCCAAATCTACCAAAGCCTCAATAATAATAATAATAATAATAATAATAATAATAATAATAATAATAATAATAATAATAATAATAATAATAATAATAATAATAATAATACCAATAAATAAGTTATAAAAAATAAATAAATAAAAAAGATAAAAATACATGCATATCTCAAAAAAAAAAAATAAAACTGCGGTAAAGAATAAGTAACTTTTCGAAAAAGAAATTAACAATGCTTTCTTCTTACTACAACCATCTTGTCTCTTTTTACACCATTTTCTCATGCGAATTCAACTCTTGCGCACATAATAACAAAACGATAAAATGCGCTTTCATAGCACAGTAAATCTAAGTAGGCCAGATTTAAGTTGATTTGGCGCAAGATTTGTGACGCAATACATTGCGCAGTTTAAACGGCGCAAAAATATAATCATTTTAATTAGTAATGTTGGTGATTTAGAAACTAGTACCTACAATAAATCAAAGAAGTATACTCACCTAAAGGTGTTAATTAGATGTTTACATCATCTTTTCATGCAAATAACATAAAATTGTAAAACTACAAATTAAATTTTTGTACACATAATATCAAATCGATAACGTGCGCCTTAAGTCATTGCACCATGGTAGAGTAGAGCAAAGTGGGATAAGTTCAAGTTAAATTGGCGCAAGATGTGTGGCGCAATAAGTGGCGCAAGCTTTGTGGCGCAAAAAGTTGCGCAATATTAACAGCGCTTTTTCTCACTTTTCATCTTATCTCTTTGTCACTGTCTATTTAAAAAAAAAATAAGACTGTGAGAATAATTTTGTGAGAGAGAGAGAGATATAATAAAGTGGTCGTCTTTGTTACCACTCATATTGTTATTAAGCCAATAATTCAGAAAAATTGATAATGGATTTAAATAATGGAACAACTAGCCTCACTTTTCTAGATTTTTTAGAATGTAAAATCTAAGTAAAAATAACATTCAAGTCAACTGTAAAAACTGTCAACTTAAAGAAAAAAAAATCCACTGCTTATTGCAGCCCCTTTTTGTATATTATCTCACCCTAACTGATTTTTTCCCTTTATGGGGAATTATTATGAAAAGCGTTCAGGTGTAATAATTAATTAATTCTACACAACGGTCCTATCTATTCCATATAATTTAATTTGCCTGTTTTCGCATTTAGGTAAGCTTCTGTCACTTTGATCAGTGTTATTCGGAAGAACTCCGCCCCTCAAATGTTTGCCAATAAGAGACCGACGTCGGTGTGCATCGATCACGTCGCGACGCCTTTTCTGTCGTCCATAGTCAGCGTGGGAGTGAATCTACTAGCAGATAACAGTTTACTTTTGATTAAAGGGGCAGATTTGCCAGCAGTCTGATGATTTATGTCAACCATAAATCCTATCAGAAGGTGTAATAATTTGGTATAATTACGACTGTGATGAGTGCGTAATGACAAACTTTAATAACGCTTGAATTATGACGCCAATCTTCAAATTAATTTGAGTGGCGTAATTAGAAGATAGTATGCATTGAGGCTTCTATTTTGGAGAAGCTGTTTTAAAGCCAAAAGCTAATTTTCCATCAAAATTTCCAAGTTTACAACTATCCAAGTTTAAAAACGTTTTTACCACCCTAGGGTGAAAAAAATCACCTTCAAACACTACTATTTCCAACAAGTTAACCAGAACAACTATAAATACAGAAAATAATTTAATTAATCAAGTCAAATATGTAAATTAAAAAAAGTTTTGCACTTATAATTAATTTAAGAGTCGTAATTAGTAATTTGCACTAAGGCTTATATTTTGTATAAGCTGCTTGAGTCAAAAAAGGATTTTCTTCTAAAACAAACTATCTTTAAAATTATCTGAGTTAAAAACGTTTTTATCACCCTAAAGTATCAAAAGATTTCTTTAAAACACTAATTATTTCTAAAAAATTATTTAAAAAAAAAGCGTAATTTAAATCTTCTATCTTTAAAATTATCTAAGTTAAAAACTTTTTTATCACCCTAGGGTAGCAACAGATCAGTTTAAAACACTTTTTTTTTCTAACAAATTATTTAAAAAAAATGCGTAATTTAAGTGCTTTTTTTAAAAAATTAGCTATCAAAATTAAGAACGCAAAAAAATTTAATTAAGTGTGCAAATTTTAAAAAATAGTAAGTTCTTGCATTTATGATTAATTTACGTGTCGTAATTCGTAGATAATTTGCACTTAAGTCTTTTTACCACTCTAGGGTTGAAAAAAACCCTTTTCCAACACTGTTTCTGCTAAGAAAACGACCAGAAATAATGCGAATGCAAAAAGAAATTGAATCAATCATGTAAATTAAAAGTGCGCTTATAATTAATTTAAGTGTTGTAATTAGTATTATTACATTTTGAAAACAATTGATTAACTAAATTTAAAACTACATGTATTAAAAGCTTTTTATTACTGCCCTAGGGTAAAAAAACATCACTTTCAAAAACTGTATTTTCTAAAAAAATCGTAATTAGAAGATAGTATGAATTGAGGCTTCTAATTTGGAAAAGCTGTTTTGAAGCCAAAAGCTAATTTTCCATCAAAATTTCCAAGTTTACAACTATCTAAGTTTCAAAACGTTTTTACCACCCTAGGGTGAAAAAAAAATCACCTTCAAACCCTACTATTTCTAAGAAATTAACCAGAACAACTATAAATACAGAAAATAATTTAATTAAGCAAGTGAAATATGTAAATTAAAAAAAGTTTGGCACTTATAATTAATTTAAGTGTCGTAATTAGTAATTTGCACTAAGGCTTTTATATTTTGTATAAGCTGCTTGAGTCAAAAAAAGATTTTCTCCTTAAACAAACTATCTTTAAAATTATCTAAGTTAAAAACTTTTTTATCACCCTAGGGTAGCAACAGATCAGTTTAAAACACCATTTTTTTCTAAAAAATTATTCAAAAAAAATGCGTAACTTAAGTGCTTTTTTTTAAAAATTAGCTATCAAAATTAAAAATTCAAAAAAATTTAATAAAGTAAGCAAACTTCAAAAAATAGTAATTTTTTCATTTATAATTAATTTGAGAGTCGTAATTAGTAGATAATTTGCACTTAAGCTTTTTTACCACTCTAGGGTTGAAATAAACCCCTTTCCCACACTGTTTCTGCTAAGAAAATGACTAGAAATAATGCAAATGCAAAAAGAAATTAAATCAAGCATGTAAATTAAAACTGCGCTTATAATTAATTTGAGTCTTGTAATTAGTATTATTATATTTTGTATAAACTGCTCAAGAAAACAATTGATTAACTAAATTTAAAACTATATGTAATAAAAGCTTTTTATTACTGCCCTAGGGTAGAAAAAAATCACTTTCAAAAACTGTATTTTCTAAAAAAAATAAGTGTCATAATTAGAAGATAGCTTGCACGTAAGCCTACTAAACTTTTTTTTTTACCACTCTAGGGTTGAAATAAATCCTTTTCCGACACTGCTCCTATTAAGAAAATTTAGTCATTTTCTTAATTAATGCGAGTCGCAATTAGAAAATAGTTTGCACTTAGATTTAGATATTTAAAACCGAAATTAATTTTCAACTAAAAATATTAAATGTATCATCTAATTTAAAAAAAATATATTTAAACACACTAGGGTGAAAAGACATTTGTTCTAGTAACTATTTTTCCTTAAAAAACAAAAATGAAAAAAAATGAAAAAAAAATGCACAATTTAACTAGACTAAAATAAAAATGCAAAAAAAAATTAATTAAGTACGTAAATGGCAAAAAAATTAATTTTTGCAATTATAATTAACTTGAGTGTCGTAATTACCTAATAATTGACACTTATAATTTACTTTACACTTAACTTAAATTTTGTATAAACTGTTCAAGTCAATAACTGATTTTTCATCAAAATTACTAAATTTAAAACTATATGTGATAATAATATCTGTTTTTTACCACCCTAGGTTAGAAACAAATAATTTTTTAAAAGCGTATTTTCCAAAAAAATAATACAACTTCAAAATGCATAAAAGTTAAGTGCATTAGTTAAAACAAAAGCTATTGCACTTATAATAGATACAAGTGTCTTAATTAGAAGATTATTTGCACATAGACTTACTAAACTTTTTTTACCACTCTAGGGTTGAAATAAATCATTTTCCAACACTGTTTCTGTTAATAAAATAACAAAAAATATATCAAACTAAATCAAAATTGCACTTATAATTAATTTGAGAATTGTAATTAGCATATAATCACCACTTAGTCTTATATTTTGTATAAACGGTTTAAAAAAATAATTGGTTTTTAATCAAAATAAAAAAATTAAATCTAAAACTTATTTTACCCCCCTAGGGTGAAAAACACCGCTTTCAAAAACTGTATTTTCTAAAAAAATAATAAAAATTCAAAAAAGATAATCAAGTTAAGTGCATTAATTAAAAAAAATAAGTTTTTGTACTTTTAATTAATACGAGTGTTGTAATAATTAGAAAATAGTTTGCTCTATTTAAATCTGAAGTTAATTTTTAACCAAAAATAAGTTAAGACTCCTCTGATTTTAAATTTTTTTTTAACACTTTAGGGTGAAAAGAAATTAGTTCGAGTAAATATTTTTTGTAAAAATTAATTAGAAAATATGTAAAATTAAAAATTAAATAAATTTTTCCACTTATAATTAATCTGAGTCTCGTAATTATAATTAGAAGACAGTTTGCACTTAGTTTTATATTTTGCATAAGATGATTAAGGTAAAAGTTGATTTTCAACCAAAAAATTAAAATTAAAGGTAGACCTAAATTAATTCTCCACTCTAGGGTTGAAATACATCACTTTTCAACACTACGTTAGCAAAAAAGCAAATGCAAAAAAATAAATCATGTATTTTCCATAAATTGCTTTTAAGTAGAAAGTTAATTTTCAAACAACAAAATTAAAAACGTCGTTTACCACTCTAGGGTTGAAATAAATCATTTTCAAACACAGTTTCTGTTGATAAAATAACAAAAAAAATATCAAACTAAATCAAAATTGCACTTATAATTAATTTGAGAAATGTAATTAGCATATAATTACCACTCAGTCTTATATTTTGTAAACTGTTTAAGACAATAATTGGTATTTAATCAAAATAAAAAAAATAAATCTGGAGAAAAAACTTATTTTACCACCCTAGGGTGAAAAACACCGCTTTCAAAAACTGTATTTTCTAAAAAAATAATAAAAATATAAAATGTATAACAAGATAATCAAGATAAGTGCATTATCTAAAAAAAAAATATTGCACTTTTAATTAATACGAATGTTGTCGTAATTAGAAAATAGTTTGCACTTAGATTTAAATATTTAAATATAAAGTTAATTTTTAACCAAAAATAAGTTTAAATTACTCTGATTTAAAAAAAAAATTTAACACTCTAGGGTGAAAAGAAATTAGTTCCAGTAACAATTTTTTGAAAAAATTAATTAAGAAATATGTAAAATAAAACATAAAATGCACTTCTAATTAATCTGAGTGTCGTAATTAGAAGACAGTTTGCACTTAGGTTTATATTTTGCCCAAGATGTTTAAGGTAAAAGATGATTTTCAACCAAAAAATTAAAATTAAAGGTTGACCTAAATTAATTTACCACTCTAGGGTTGAAATAAATCACTTTTCAACACTACGTTAGCAAAAAAGCAAATGCAAAAAAATAAATCATGTATTTTGCATAAATTGCTTTTAAGTAGAAAGTTAATTTTCAAACAACAAAATTAAAAACGTCGTTTACCACTCTAGGGTTAAAATAAATCATTTTCAAACACTGTTTCTGTTAATAAAATAACAACAAATATACCAAACTAAATCAAAATTGTACTTATAATTAATTTGAGAATTGTAATTAGCATATAATCACCACTTAGTCTTATATTTTGTATAAACTGTTTTAGACAATAATTGGTTTTTAATCAAAATAAAAAAATTAAACCTGAAGAAAAAACTTATTTTACCCCTCTAGGGTAAAAAACACCGCTTTCAAAAACTGTATTTTCTAAAAAAATTGTAAAAATTCTAAAAAGATAATTAAGTTAAGTGCATTAATTAAAAAAAATAAGTTATTGCACTTTTAATTAACACGAGTGTTGTAATAATTAGAAAATAGTTTGCACTTAGATTTGAATATTTGAATATAAAGTTAATTTTAACCAAAAATAAGTTTAAATTACTCTAATTTAAAAAAAAATTAGCACTTTAGGGTGAAAAGACATTAGTTCGAGTAACAATTTTTTGTAAAAATTAATTAAGAAATATGTAAAATTAAACTTAGAATAAGGCTTTGCACTTCTAATTAATCTGAGTGTCGTAATTAGAAGACAGTTTGAACTTAGGTTTATATTTTCTATAAGCTGTTTAAGTTAAAACTTGATTTTCAACCAAAAAATTGAAATTAGAAGCAGAACTAAATTAATTTAACACTCTAGGGTTGAAATAAATCACTTTTCAACACTACGTTAGCAAAAAAACAAATGCAAAAAAATAAATCATGTATTTTGCATAAATTGCTTTTAAGTAGAAAGTTGATTTTCAAACAACAAAATTAAAAAAGTCGTTTACCACTCTAGGGTTAAAATAAATCATTTTCCAACACTGTTTCTGTTAATAAAATAACAACAAATATACCAAACTAAATCAAAATTGTACTTATAATTAATTTGAGAATTGTAATTAGCATATAATCACCACTTAGTCTTATATTTTGTATAAACTGTTTAAGACAATAATTGATTTTTAGTCAAAATAAAAAAATTAAATCTGGAGAAAAAACTTACTTTACCCCCCTAGGGTGAAAAACATCGCTTTCAAAGACTGTATTTTCTAAAAAAATAATAAAAAGTCATAAAAAATGATCAAGTTATGTGAGTTAATTAAAAAAATAAGTTATTGTACTTTTAATTAATACGAGTGTTGTAATAATTAGAAAATAGTTTGCTCTATTTAAATCTGAAGTTAAGTTTTAACCAAAAATACGAAAAATAAGTTAAGATTCCTCTGATTTAAAAATTTGTTTTTAACACTTTAGAGTGAAAAGAAATTAGTTCCAGTAAATATTTTTTGTGAAAATTAATTAGAAAATATGTAAAATTAAAAATAATTTTGCGCTTATAATTAATCTGAGTCTCGTAATTATAATTAGAAGACAGTTTGCAATTAGGTTTATATTTTGCATAAGATGTTTGAGGTAAAAGTTAATTTTCAACCAACAAATTTAAATTAGAAGCAGAACTAAATTAATTTACCACTCTAGGGTTGAAATAAATCACTTTTCAACACTACGTTGGCAAAAAAGCAAATGCAAAAAAATAAATCATGTATTTTGCATAAATTGATTTTAAGTAGAAAGTTGATTTTCAAACAACAAAATTAAAAACGTCGTTTACCACCCAGGGTTGAAATAAATAATTTTTCAACACTATTTCTGTTAATAAAATAACAAAAAATATACCAAAGTAAATCAAAATTGCACTTATAATTAATTTGAGAATTGTAATTAGCATATAATCACCACTTAGTCTTATATTTTGTATAAACTGTTTAAGACAATAATTAGTTTTTAATCTAAATAAAAAAATTAAAGTTGGAGAAAAAACTTATTTTACCCCCTAGGGTGAAAAACACCGCTTTCAAAAACTGTATTTTTTAAAAAAATAGTCAAAAAAGATAATCAAGATAAGTGCATTAATTAAAAAAATAAGTTATTGTACTTTTAATTAATACGAGTGTTAATTAATTAATCTGAGTCTCGTAATTATGATTAAAAGACAATTTGCACTTAGGTTTATAATTTCTATAAGCTGTTCAAATTAAAACTTGATTTTCAACCAAAAAATTAAAATTAGAAGTAGACCTAAATTAATTTACCACTCTAGGGTTGAAATAAATCACTTCTCAACACTACGTTGACAAAAAAACAAATGCAAAAAAATAAATCATGTATTTTGCATAAATTGCTTTTAAGAAACAAAATTAAAAACGTCGTTTACCACTCTAGGGTATACAAAATCAATTCCAATAACTGTTTCTCGTAAGAAAATAAAAACAAAAAATTAAAATGAAGCAATTTAAATGATATGAAAATTTAAAAAAAAGGTTTTTCCCCATTTCAAAGATTTTTTTGTATAAAAAAAATTGTGATTCAAATTTTTAACTTAAAAACTAACCAAGTTGTACTTATCCAAGTAAAAAGACAACCAAATAGTAAAACTTTTTACAAAATTTCTTGCGCCACCGAGCTTCCGACCACTTTTTTTTGTTAAATTCTTTTTTTTTATAAATCCAATTGTTTCAAAGCTGATGACTTAAATAGATTAACTGTTGTTAGTAAATAGCTTCACGGTATTTCAGCGTTAACAATTGCTGATTCAAGATGCTTATCAGCTTTATCTTGATAAACTAATCAGTATTTTAACAGCTTATAAATGAAATTAAAAAAAAAAATATTGCATGTGCTGACTTGTAAGGATTAGGAGATGACATTGATAAATCACTATAATCTCATATCCGGAAAAGCTTAAAAGATAATAATACCGAAAAATTCTGGCGTAAAAAAAGTGTTTTCTTATTTGTTTTTATTGTCCTTTTCATTCCCAAAAAGTTCACAAAAAGTAAGAAAAAGCTGCAGCGCCACGTTGTAAGAAAGAATAGTATTTCTATCATCTTGAACTATTATTTGTTGAAATAAGTTCAACTTCAACAATATCATGTGTTCCAGCCTGTCTAGTCAGCCTATCAACGCACATTGTGCTAAGTCATTTGTGATGGTTCAACCAATAGCAACGCCAGTGATCACCAAACACGTGATCTACATGCGCCTTTTTTTTTGTTGGTCTTTAACTTGAAACTATAGTAGTTTTTTCCCCACAACAATTCAGTGTGTTTTTCCATATAAAATTCCTAAAAAACAAATTTTGCAATCACTGATTAATTCGCGTCAAAACAAGTAATCAAACCAGCTTACAGTTGCGTTATTGTTTACAAGCCAATAAAAGGTCCAAATACATTATCTTCTCCTATCTTTCGCTTAATTATTAATTCTATTAATCTAAAAAAAGCTGATTCTAGCAGAGACGTTAAATAAATATTTTCCATTTGTAAAAAACGTCAACAAATAAAGAATAATATTTTTAAAATTGGTTCGATAATTGATAATATTCTAAAAATAGTGTTTTATTATTAATTTTAGAGTCTATAAATCAGACAATAAAATAAATACTTTTCCTATTTACTTTCCATAGAACAGCAGCGCCATTATGGCCTAATTTTACACTATCTGACAAAATTTCTAAATTTATCACTTCACATTCCGTTTAGTGTAGATACTAGATACTATAATAATTTATTGCTATAAATGGCAGATTAGTAGCTTCATACTATTTATAAAGTTATATTATAGTAAGATTTAACGCCGAAAATTATAGATCAATAAATTCATCAAAACATTTTTATTTTCATCATTCAATACAATTAGACAATGAATTTTTAGAGAATCTGATATAAGACGGCTTTAGATGATCAACTAGATTATTTCTACAATATAATCCAGATTTATGCGCCAACAAGCGACCAGCCAGACCCAGAAATCGCAAAATCTTACCACCAAATAGAAGAAAAAAAAAATACAACTGACAAAAAAAAAATTTTTTTTCTTGTCTATTCTTCTCCTTCGTCTTCTCTTAACATCTTCTCCCAAATATCCACTCCAATACGTCCAATTTAACTTCATTCTTCTTCTTGTTGCTCTTCTTTTTCGTCTGTTTACTATTTATGTTTTTCTTTTTCTACGTGCCTTCTCCTTGACTAAGACAACTATTTACAGATCTTCAATAAAATAAAACAGTTTGTTTACCATCCATAGTATGTTCCTTAGCCAAAAAAGATGTTTTTATTCACTTCATGTTTAACTTAGCTTCATTTTTCATATTCTGTTCATTGTTCTTCTTTCTCTTTTCTTACAAGTCTTGTCTGTCCTTCTCTCAAATGTCCACCCTAACACGTCAAATATAGTTTTATCTTTTTTCTTGTTGTTCTTCCTTTTCTTCTTTTTTTTCAATTATAATTTATATTCCTCTTTTACTACGTGCCTTCTCTATTTTTACTTAAAGTTGGCAACTACTAAGACAACTATCTACAGATCTTCAATAAAATAAAACAGTTCTCCAGTGTTTTGATTACCATCCACGTATGTTCCTTAACCAAAAAAAGATGTTTTTTATTCACTTTATGTTTAATTTAGCTCCATTTTTCATCTTCAGTTCATTGTTCTTCTTTTTCTTTTCTTACAAGCCATGTCTGTCCTTCCTTAAAAAAAAAAAAAGGTTTTCTATGCACTCCATTATGTTTTGCTCCATTTTTCCTCTTCCGTGCTTTGTTCTTCCTTTCCTTTTCCTACAAGGCTTGTCTGCCTTTCTCCCAAATGCCAACTTCAACAGGTCCAATTTCATTTTATTCTTTTTCTTGTTGTTCTTCATTTTCTTCTTTATTTTCTGTTTATAATTCTTCTCGTTGCTCTTCCTTTTCTTCTTTTTCTTCTGTTTACTATTTATCTTTTTCTTTTTCTACGTGCCTTCTCCGCTCTTCTCCTCGACTAAGACAACTATTTACAGATCTTCAATAAAATAAAACAGTTCTTCAGTGTTTTGTTTACCATCCACGTATGTTCCTTAACCAAAAAAAAATGTTTTTTATTCACTTCATGTTTAATTTAGCTCCATTTTTCATCTTCTGTTCATTGTTCTTCTTTTTCTTTTTTTACAAGCCTGGTTTGACCGTCCTTAACCAAAAAAAAACGTTTTTATGCACTCCACCATGTTCAATTTGCTCCATTTTTCTTCTTCCGTGCTTTATTCTTCTTTTCCTTTGCCTACAAGGCTTGTCTGCCTTTCTCCCAAATGCCAACTTCAACAGGTCCAATTTAATTTTATTCTTTTTTTTGTTCTTCATTTTCTTCTTTTTTTTTTTGTTTATAATTCTATTCGTTGCTCTTCCTTTTCTTCTTTTTCTTCTGTTTACTATTTATCTTTTTCTTTTTCTACGTGCCTTCTCCGCTCTTCTTCTGGACTAAGACAACTATTTACAGATCTTCAATAAAATAAAACAGTTCTCCAGTGTTTTTTTTTCATCTACGTATGTTTCTTAACCAAAAAAAATGTTTTTTTAGTCACTTCATGTTTAATTTAGCTCCATTTTTCCTCTTTTGTTCATTGTTCTTCTTTTTCTTTTTTCGCAAGCTTTGTTTGTCCGTCCTTAACCAAAAAAGAGGTTTTTTATGCACTCCACCATGTTTAATTTGTTCCATTTTTCCTCTTCCGTGCTTTGTTTTTCTTTTCTTTTTCCTACAAGGCTTGTCTGCCTTTATCCCAAATGCCAACTTCAACAGGTCCAATTTAATTTTATTCTTTTTCTTGATGTTCTTCATTTTCTTCTTTATTTTCTGTTTATAATTCTTCTCGTTGCTCTTCCTTTTCTTCTTTTTCTTCTGTTTACTATTTATCTTTTTTTAAGTGCCTTCTCTGCTCTTCTCCTCGACTAAGACAACTATTTACAGATCTTCAATAAAATAAAACAGTTGTCCAGTGTTTTGTTTACTATCCACGTATGTTCCTTAACCAAAAAAAATGTTTTTTATTCACTTCATGTTATTTTAGCTCCATTTTTCATCTTCTGTTCATTGATCTTCTTTTTCTTTTCTTACAAGCCTTGTCTGTCCGTCCTTTACCAAAAAAGCGGTTTTTTATGCACTCCACCATGTTTAATTTGCTCCATTTTCCTCTTCCGTGCTTTATTCTTCCTTTCCTTTTCCTACAAGGCTTGTCGGCCTTTCTCCCAAATGCCAACTTCAACACGTCCAATCTAATTTTAATTTTTTTCTTGTTTGTTCATCCTTTTCTTCTTTTTTTCTGTTTATAATTTTATATCCACTCCACAACGTCTATATTTCCTCCATTTTTCTTCTTCTCTAACTTTTGTTCATTATCTTATTTTCTACGTGCCTTGTCCGCTCCTTTTCCTAACGTTGCCAACTACTAAAGCGAAAATTCCTAGAATGGTGACTATTAAGACAAAAATTTTTCGCTCTCAAGTAGGATAAAAGCAAACAAAAACTGCTTTTTATCTACTCCACTACGTCTCATTTACCTTGATTCTCCTGCTTTTTCATCTTCTGTTTATTATTCCTCTTTCTCTTTTCTTACGTTTTTTGTCTGCTTTTTTCCCAAACGTTACCAATTACTAAAGCAAAAATTCGATAAAAACAAACAAAGATAGTTTACTGTTCAAGCCACCACGTCATATTTAACTCCATTTTTCTACTTTTTCTGTTATTGTTCTTCTTCCTCTTCTCCTACGTCTCTTATCTGTTTTTTCCCTAACGTTGGTGATTACTAAGACAAAACTTTCTAGATCTCAAATAAGATAAAAACCAAATACTCTTCCACGTTGAATTCAACTCCATTCTTTTTTTCTTATTCATCTTTTGTTTAGTGTTGCTCTTCCTCTTCTTTTATGTGCTTTTTCTGATGTTTTGCCTAAAGTGGCAATTATTTTAACAAAAACTGCATAATCTTCAGTAGGGTGAACCAGTTTCTCAGCCAGTTATTTCTCCAGTTCACCCCTCAAAAGCGTAGGAAAGAAATGATAAAAAAAATAAGCAATTGTAACTCAAAGACGTTTATTTCAAAAGCAACAAATTCTACTACCATAAGAAAATCATGTGAAAGAAGAATGATAGAAAAAGAAGAAAAACAAAAGATTGAGAGATTGGCAGTGAACCATTATTGCAACTATTCTGCAAACCACAAGTTCCTTCATCTGGAATATAATCTTTTGTTAAAGAAATAAAGTCTTCCAGCAAGCAAAAATCTTGACAATTTGGTATCTTCAGAAGATTAACTTCTCTCAGAGTTTCATTGCTGTAATAGATCTAAAACTGGTATGTTATATATAAGATCTACACTCAAATCTTCAAATACCTTAAAGCCATAATCTTCATTAATCTTGTGTAACTCGAATATTATATGAGCACCGTAAGAAAGTTCCTCTTGGTTAAAAATTTTCAACGAACTTAAGAGGCTCACCATGCCAAAATCATGAGCTGAATAGATATATACCTTCCGGTTCTTGTAGGATTCTTCCTTCTTCGCCTTTCCTCTTGAATCTTCAATGATCCTCTTCAACATAGCTCCAGCTGTAATTTTTGTAAGCTCCGTAGTGGCAGTCATCATACCATAAGCTTTAAACAACAAATCTTTCAAAACATCTGGGTAAACTATTTCTGCCCATTCAGGTAATGGTAAACCCAATTCCTGCTGAACTGTCAATATATTATAAATATGGTGCATTTCATAATAACTATAGAATATCTTTCCAGTATTATTGTAGATGTACTCAAAGTAATCCTTATCATTTTCAAAATTTCTTTGATAATCTGGTGTTTTGGTATACTCAGCTACTTGTTTTTGGAAATTTGGACAATCTCCTGTAGGCAGGAAAAGATCGTCATCTTTCTTTTCTATGACAAAGAATGGTATTGGCTGCCAGCGTAATCCAGGCTCAAACATTTCCTCTGGGGATGGTACAAACATGGCAGCTAAAACTGTTTGAAGAGCTACCTTTGATCTGTTATAGTAAGAGCTGAAAGCTTCAATCATATCCGGCAGGTACATAGGTCCCAAAAAACTGTCATAATGATTTCGAAAAATTGTTCCCAATTGGTACATTTGTGCTTTTCCAACCTGGGATCAGAAAGATACAAGTTACTTTCAAATCCACTTATTCTAGTATCTGTAAGAGCTCAGAATCTACACATT